>PVIJ01001468.1:0-143187 GCA_004024925.1 Scalopus aquaticus | reverse complement strand
GGAGAAGAAGAGAAGCAGGAGAAGAAGAGAAGCAGATAAGAAGAGAAGAAGAATGGAAGAATGAAGACTGCAGGTTTGCTGAAAGATTGCTGCCCCGTGTCGTCCTTGCTGGTCAAGCGCGCGACAATGGCAAGCTCAGATTTGGCTAGATGTTAATTCAATATAAATTTACTTAAGTTCCTGCTTGTTATGTGCCTACAGTAAAAATTAATCTTATGAGGTGAGGCAAAAATACAAAGATGAGTAAGACACAGTCCTTACTCTCAAGATAATCACTGTCTAGAAGGAAGCTAGACATGTAATAGATAATTATGATTTAAAAAATAATCTCACAAAATGCAAAGATAGTCAAAGTTCTGTGGAATACAGTTCTGTGCTTGTGATAAAAATCAGATTTTAATCCTATAATCTTTGGTTATTTCCTCCTGATAGAATGTAAGCGTCATGAGGGATCAAATTTTTTTGTATAAATATATATTTTTATGTTATTTATATCTTTTACATTTTGTATTCCCCTTGGGTAACCCACCACCAATTCACCCGTGATCCATCTCCGTGGTCCCTTTTGTCCTTTTCTACTCCATTTTGTGCCCTTACCCTCCCTCTCTCCCCACCCCCCCCAAGTGTCTCTCTCCTATTTGGCTTAAGGGATCAAAATTTGAAGTCTCCATTTCTCCACAGTTATGGAAGTCATTTCAGAAATACGCAGTTCAGCACCCAGAAATGGGCTACTGAGTGTCCTAAATGTGCCATATTTTTCTACTCCAACTTGGAATCCCAATGGAACTTATGACCAGCGAATCTGCAGACACGCACTGTGCCTGGGCCAGCTTGCCTGTGAACTCTGAGGGTCCAACTTAGCGACTCTTTCTTCTGTGATCCCTTGTCCTGTAAGTTAAGACCAGCACACCGATCCTAATCAAGTTCTAGAATCAAGATGAGCAAAGCCTGCTTTCGTTTTTGACCCTGCCCATACCTGTCTCCAAAAATCAGAGTTAGAAGAGATGCAAAGTCTGATTCTTATTTTTTATCTGGATGTATTTTAAATACACAGCCGGCAGTACCGACCCACATTCATGCCTTAGCAAGAGAAGGTTCCAGTTCTGGCTGTTTACTTTGTGTCCAGCCCTTCTCTGGTTGCTGCAGAGAGATATTCATCAGACACAGAATCTGTACTTGAGGCGCTTTCTTGCAACACGTGGAGCAAGGGTTACAGCAACTCTGAAAAAACACCCCTTCAGAGTTCATTACAACAGAAAAATCTTTGATAGATTGCTTTGGATTAGGGGCCATTTGACCCCCATGAAATTCATGCACCAGCACTTATTTAAGACAATAGTCATGGTTAATTGCAGGACAGAGTGATAGTGTCCAGCATATAAGTTTTATAGTTTATATTTTCCTGAGAAAATGGAAGAAAAATTTGAACAATGTTCTGGAGAATGACAAAGAACTTAGCTAATACAAAATTGAAGCGTTCTTTTAGAATTTTAAACTTTTAGTTCTTGTATTGTTTAAAATTTCCAGGTGACTGTTTAAATATTCAGTTTGCTTGCACTTAGTAATCAGTAAATTTTTAATCATTTTATTCAATTTTAAAATCACTCATATAAACTGAGTTTTCATTATATTCTTGTTGCGTTTTGAAAGATGTTTGTGATTCAAGGTTTTGCATAGAAACTTGTTTAAAAGTTTCTAAAGCTGCAAAGAAATTTCAAACATTTAAAGACCGAAACGATAACTTGAAATATACAAATGCTGGGTTTTTCATGTCAGCAAGGTAGCAGGAAAACCATTCCTGCACTTTCATCAAATTTAAGTCTACTCCTGTTTTGATCATTTGTCTTATGTCTATGCTGAGTGAAGTTTGCTATGAGGATCGGCCAATTTTGATGACGGTCACTAGACAGTGAAAAGGGAGTTTTGCCCAACACGTTCCTGGCCTGTTGGCTGGGCTCCGAGGAGGAGCCCACGCGCTAGAGACTACAAGGACATGGAATAGGGCTGACGTGGCGTAAGGTCATGTGCGATCACAGCCTCGTGAGTGGCCCACTTGCAGGGTTAAGAGCCTTGCATGGAGCCCTCAGGCCGCCAGCATTTCTGGCCCATCTCCCTTAGACCACGCACTCCGCTGTGGGGTCTACGCTCTGTGCTGAGAACATTCTAGTCAAAGACTCCTTGGAGACCTTGCTGCTACTGCCTTGGAGGCTTTGAATTATATTAAATTAGCTAGGGTTTGACTCCTTGGAAGTCTAACAATGACCACAATGATTGTTGTCTCGTAATATTCTCCCAGTGAGGGAGCCAGGCCTTGCTTACTCCTGACCATGCTGCAGTTTCAAGGAGATACTTGGTAATGAGTGTGTCCCTCCTCTCCCCCACAACCCCTACCCCCACCCCCAGCCACACACCTACTAAAACTTTCCTTTGAGTCTGTGTCAAATTTTCCCAAATTGTCATAGTCTGGGCATTCTGTCTCCGATTGGCTTCCTCCTACTCAGTCTTGCTCCGTGGCCCTGACTTAATGACCTGTCTCAGAGGATTTCACAATCCATGAGTTGGACAGAGCCCTGGAGAGACATTTCCCACACCCATTTCTAAGACTCCGAGAGCAATTACAAACACAGTGCAAGCCAGTGAGTTTAGCAGCTACAATTTTTTACTCCATAGAAACATTTAAGCTCAAGTTATTCTACATAGATCATTTACTTGTTTTCTTCTTTTACTAATGAAAGTTTCCCTGAGTTACCATTTCTTTGACTTATATTTACCATCACTGACTGTGGGGTCCTATCTTTCCCTGTGTGTGAATGTCCCCGAAACTGTCCTGACAAACTCAGGTCTTGGGGTCATAGTGTATCCCCACATTCTTAGGGGCAGCCCTTTTAGGGCTGGGACCAGGAGACTTTCCAAGAGTGAATCCTGAAGTCATCCCACTCTCTTGGGGCATTATTAGGATGATGTGTCATGACCCCAAGATTTTTTATAAATTCTTCTCCATCTAGGGAAAGCCCACCCAAGCCCTTCCCTTTTACAAATAACCCACCTCCTGTTCCCCTCAGTGAAGCTGTAGATACTTAGTATTGCCTCACATTCTGGACGTGGCGTTGGGGAAATATGTAAACCAGTTTGTTTTGTTTCCATATTTGAAACCTGCTAAACAGCTCTGCCAAAAACCACCCCCGGCCTCCCATGCTGGCCACCCCGACACTCGGAAACCTCTCCTCGCGCACCACGACTCTTTGACATCTCACTTCCTTAGGCTTGGTCTTTACCAAAACCTCAGAAAAAAAAGATCTATTCTTTCTCTGCATTCCTTTCTCTATTTTAATTTCCTATATTGCATTCCCTCTTTTTTAAGTATCTATCAAGGTGAGTGACTTTCAATACACATACACTGAAACTACAATCTTCATGGTTGCCTCAGAGTATAACAGATATGTCTATGCCCAACATGTCAAAAAAACAAGGTCGGGGGGAAGAGTGTGTTCAAGTATTGATTCAACAAACATTAACTGAGCATCTACAATGTGCCAAGAAGCTCTCTAACGCCTGGAAATGAGTAAACAAGACGGAATCCTTGCCCTCAAGGAATTTACAGTGTATTTTTAGAGAGACCAAAGAAAGGAAACAGGCAATGAGGCACTGACATCTGAGCCTCAGAGATACACCGGGGCAGAGGAGTCTTTGGGGTGAGCCTCTTTCCTGCTCTGGGACAGAGTCCAGAGATGTTCAGAAAGAAGGCAAGCCAGAGGATCTCGGGGTGAGAGGAATGGCGGGAAGAAGCATATTCCAGCAGTCAGGAACACGTGGCAGGGCCATGAGCCCTGAGAAACCAGCCTGGTTTCAGAGAATGCACAGGGCTTCGGCCCGGCTGGAGGCAGCCCGCAGGGCCTGTGTGGAGGGAAGGCTGCTGCGAGACCCGAGGGCAGGTGAGGGGAGTTCTGCTCTCCTCCAAGACCCAACAATTCAGGAACTACCGATGCAAATCCATGCTATGAAGCTCCTTCCTGCCCTCCAGTTTTTCAGATGAAAGTTCAGGTAGGAGTCATTATTTTTTTCAGAAAAGCTCAAGTAATAACCAATCCTCCAGTCAGTTTCAGAAGTTAGACACACTCGCTTCAGTAACTAAAATAGCTGGTGCTGGTAGTCAGAGAACTTCATTCAGACTCCCTGACCACCTCAGAGTGGGCGCGGTCAACTTCTCCCAAACTCCCAGACTTGAGCTTTTCTTCATCTGCTCAGCTCCTGGCCTTGCTTTGCACCTTAGCGCCCAGGAAGGGGATTTGGGGAGTGGGAGCTCTGAGCTCAGTGCATGTTCAGGGCTGACTCTTCGTGCGGTGCTATTGAGTGTCCCTCAGGTTTCCCCAGTGACCACATTTAGGTGAGTGCGCCCCCCAGCCAAAAGCAAAGCACCTCCTCTGGTCAGCGGTGACCGCTTCCTTTTCAGTCAGACTCTCCTCCCACACTGAGAGTGCGGAGAAACTCCCCAGACACGATTTTAAGATGGCGTCCAGCCAGCTTCCCGCCTGAGGGGCCACACCTGGTCAACACAGCACAGCCGGGGCCAGGCCCCTGGGGCCGCACCGGAGGCGGCTGAGGCCACGGCTGCCCGAGCCCCTCCCGGCGGCGTAGGCCCTGGGTCGGCACCAGTGCACAGCGCTTTGCAGAATCCCAGGGCTCCGTGCGCTGCCTTCAGTCTAAGGTGACGGGGAACATGTTTTTTTCTCCCCAGTGTCGGGAAGGAAATGCCACACCACTTCAAGAACTTTCTCCAAAGAGGTTCAGTCTCGTTTCTAGGCCTCAAACGTTTCCATACCCTTCATGTGAGTTGGGGGGCGGGGGTGTTAAGGTTTCAATTTGACTTTGTACTACCTTCTTCATAAGTCTTAGTGCCTTACTCCTAAAAAAAAAAAATAATAAGCACCTCTTGGGACCTTTTAGAACCCTAATGAGAACATGAACATGAGTCCTTTTTTAATGTCCTGGTTTTATTAAATGCCAGGTTTGTATTTATATAAAGAGTTTGAGCTTGGACCTTAGTAAGGCGAGGACCCTGGAATTTAATAGCCCTGAGTGTGGTAAGGAGTGAGCCTGACGTCCAACAGTCACATCCGGGACCCCTTAACCCGTCTTATTCCTCACCCCACTGCTTTGCACAGCAGCCCCCCTAAAGAGGACAGGCTGGGTTTCTGGCTGCCAGCTTCCCCAAAGGCTGCCCAAGAATAAGAGGCAGTGCACTTGCTTTGGGCCCTCAGCTGCTCCTTTCTTGGTCTGTGACAGCGCCTCTTCCCCAGACCATGCCCCCTTTACCTTTTCAGGAGCTGTGAAACAAAGCTGCCCTGTTCGGCCCAGCAGGGGAAGGGTGCTCAGGTCCCAACTGGCTGCGGCGCGCTGTCCCAACGCCTCCGTTTACCTATGATTCTCCCTTCTTGTGCATTCCCATCTGACCCTGTATTCCTGCGGGGTGCTGCTTGCCCACAGTAGTAGCGGTGGCTACCTTGACCCCCTTCCCAAACAATAACATCTATGATAGATGGGGTGATGGGCTTCCTCGTACCAACTGTATAAAACCTTACCATACCTGTTATTCTGGGCTCAGACTTTTGGGAGCTACCCCCCTGGGCCCGCCTGTGTGACCATTAATTCTCTCTCTCTCTCCACCTCCCTGAGTGCCATCTGATTTCTCTGGAAAGTTGCCATAACACTATCATATGTTGGCCATCAGACCTCTACAAATCTCTTGCTAGACATATTTTGTGTCTACTTGTGTCTACTTATTCATTCCAAGTTTGCCAGAGTCAGGATCCCATTGTCTTTTATCTCGCCCATCTAGACAATCATGGCTGACTGAAACCCGAATCAGCCACAGGGACAACAAGGGAATAGAAGGAAAGGGGCAGACACCATTTTATCACCCAAGGGACTCTTGATGGTTAGAATCACCCTGCCCTGGAGAACTATCTGGGCAGCCCACCCCCACACTCTTACTTAGCGGCCCTGGTCCCCTCTAATTTCTTCTCTCTCTAGTCCTTCCATTACTAGTGGTGAGAAGAGTGATCTCTCAAGTGACTGGCCTCCTCAGTCATCAGACTCATCACCTGGCTTTTTGTCTTCTCCAACTGGGGACAGCAAGAAATCACCCTTTGTCTTTTTCCTGAACTCCAGTGTTTGTAAATTCCCATAGGATAACTCTTCAAAGGGTGCCTGTCCACCTTCCCTTCTCAATAGGAGATTCTCAGCGGGGAAGACCCCACTCTAGTTGCCTTGGAATTCCCAACACTTCCAGAATCTTGGCATGAAATGTAGCTCGATAAATGTTTGTAAAAGTGATAGATATTAGGTAATTAGATGAGTAATTCTAAAGTATTTTTCTCTCTCTATTACATTAGTCAGAGGGGAAAGCCAACTAATCTGAAGGCAGGATGAGGGAACCTGAAGGGAAAGAGAAGGAAAAGATTGGATGAAAACTGAACCATAAACCCTAAAGCTGAGGAAACGTCTCTGAACAGTTGCCAAGACACTGTCACGGGTCCTCGACAGCTCAGTATCTGGCCTTGGAGAGCCCTACAGTACTGCCTGTCTCAAGTTCGCTGCATTTATCATGGATGGAGACCACTTATTATGAGTTGAGATCAACCACAAATTCCAGCTGATGGAAAATCTGGACCCTGCTTTTAGGATTGACCTGGACAGCAATGGGACCATTTTTTGAGTAATGCAAGAACTTCTGTGCCTCCCTCATTCCCCACCCATAGGTTGCCCTAAGAAAATCTGGGTCAGGCTACAGTTGAATGTGTCCATAATCAGTTTTAGGTTCAAACAATGTTTTGGTAAAATTCCTAAGAAAGCAGACATCCGGGTATGATTTACTTAGTACTCATCAGGTTTTTGTTGAGATGGGTAGGATATTATATTCCAGGTCTTGCTATGGGTGATGCCAAGACAAACACAAGTAGCCTCTACTTGTAGAAATATTCTCATGTGGCCATTGAATTAATGGGAGAAATAGTCCCCAATGCTTTAGTGCTCAGTTTGAAGACTTGATCAAAACTCAACAGGGCTCTCCCAACTTTCACCACCTGCCCTCTCTACCACTGCCGTGAGAGACTGATCCGAAGAAAGAGTGCAGAGATCTCTTATCAGTCAAAACTCAGGACTGGGACCCTGCACGAGGCCAAAGGCCAGAGATTGCGAAGGATGTACATTATCCCCTCTACCAAATTGGGACAAGTCCTCTGAGTGCCTGAGAGCACGTCATGAATACCTGCTGGGCACTTCCTCTCTCATCACATAGGGTCGAGAGGCAGTGAGGAGGACCTGGACCTTGGGTAGTGTCCAAACACATCTGATGAAGCATCATTCCTGACTTTGAATATTTATTTCAACAGCAGATGAGTCACAGTTGCTGAGGAGCTTTTGGTGGCCCCAAGCTATTGACCCTCATCCAACCAGGATTTTCTCCCTTTGCCTCCTTGTGTACCACTATCAGGGGCTAATCTGGGGGAGGAGGGACTGTAATGATTGTGGAATCATTCAAGTGTTTAGAGAAGAATACTCTCTCCTTCCCCCATTTCTTCAAATGCTTCCTGCAGCTGTCCTGCCTTTCCACTCCCTTTCCCTCCTCCCCCTCCTCGGGGATCCCCTCTGCTCCTTTGCCTTCATGCTGAAACCATACATGTGTGGAGAGGGACTTCTTGGGGCACTGATCTCAGAGGGGAGGGGATGGTAGGCGAGAGTTCAGCCTCTGCTTTTACCCTCTCTGAACCTTGTCGGGTCTCAGGTAATTTTGGCCCCTCCACCTTCTGCTGACATTGTCAGTCCTTCCAGTGTTTTTTTTTTTTTGTTGTTGTTGTTGTTTTTCTCTCCACTCACTGCTCTTTACCCTGGATTCTTACCCAGGGTGTTCGTCTAATCCTTTGGCTATTTTCCTTACAACTCTTTGTGATATTATCTCTATATTTTTCTGCAACTCTGTGCATCTCTCCATATCATTCTTGTTCTGATCCTACCAGATTCTCCTTTGATGGGGACATTCTAGATCATTCATTCATTTTTCCTCCCCCCATCTTATTTTTCCATGACAAAGTAAGACACAGAGATGACTAGGAGGGCTTGGAAACCAGGAGTGGAGTCGGACACCACCTGCCTGTTTCCAGGATATGTTTCCACAAACTGGTCCTAGACCTGGGAGATGAAGCGATTCTTGCCTTTAGATGGTTTTCCATCCATCTGACCTCATCTCATCTTGCCTTCTTCTTGATCACTCTTCTCTTTCCCAGTAGCCACCATGTGGTGAACTGACATCTTCATGAAATGACATCTTCTGACCTTTTCCCCACCTGCCTCCCTGCTAGGGTCTCTAAGATGAGGGCTCCCTCTCCAGCTGTGGATGCCACATCCAGAAAGGCTGACTGAATCTTGGAGACTTCATGTTCCCTATGAGCCCAGGGAGTATCTGTATTGTCAGCAGGAACCTCCCCCAGGGCCTTCTTACAGCCAAGCCCAGTTCTTCATGGACTAGAGTTCTGCAGAGTTTCTTCAATTTACCACATGAGGTACTGACTCCTTATGTTAATTTACAAACTCAGCACCACCTTTAATGTCCTGTGAGTTACCAAAGGTTATTTTATAAGAGTAAGTGCTTTTGGAGGAAAATACATTGTTTCCCATTCATTGTTGTATCCCCAAGATTTGTTAATCTGAACCATATTTGAGATTCCACCGATGTGCTTTTTATGATATTTATATTTGGTTCCCAATGTGCTTCATATATAGTAGAGACAAGAAAATATGCAGCAATATTTGAGGGGGTTGTGCAGAAATGGTAAAGCAGCCAGGATGTAAAGGCTTCGATATAGGTGTGGAAAAGGCAGGAGGATTTATCCATGGGTTCTAGATGTGACTGTTGCTAGGTAGGACACAACTTTCTTGTGTTCACCGACAGCTTGAAGCCAGTAAGTGATTTAGGGATGGCAAGAATCCCCAAATGATGTCTTCCCAAGTAAGTACAGCAGAACTATAGACCAAGACAAAGCCCTTCAGTCCTTGGCTAAAAATAATGTATGCATTGAATGTATGCATTGAATTTCTGAAATTAAGGTGTAGGCATAGACTTTGTGGAAAAGAAGAGAGTCCACAAATGCTCCTTTCACAATGGGCATTCAAAAGTTCACATCAGTTGGAGATGTAGGAATCCAGAGCTGCAAGATGGTGCCCAACCAAGGCTAGTGGGAGCCAAGTCCTGGGAGAAAAGCCAATCCAAAGGCATCAGCTGGGAATGAAGTGGGTGTGGTCAAAGCCAAGGACTAGGACCAGGGTGCTGGTGGTGGAAGTGATCGCTTGCAAAGTAAAGGACAAGGTACAAGAGGAGTTGTTGGTAGAGGCATCAGAGCTATGTGCTCTTCTCAACAACCTCACTCTGCTTGGTCTTTCTTAATGGCTCTGCACCTTTGGGCCACTTGCTAATTCCCTATAGCATGCAGATAGGGCTATAGCCAAACAAGGGCTGGGAAGCCAGTCTTTGTCCCACCCTGTAGCAGAGAGCTCACTCTACTTCCTGGTTGGGTTTCTGTCCCTTCCAGGAGTGAAGGGAAATCAAGACTGAACCCAAGTATTATGGTTTTCCTTCAGGGTCTTAGGGGTCCAGGTTTAAGTCCATTTGCTTGGGGAATATTAACTTTGAGGGGAGAATCTGTGAGTTTCAGTCAATTTCATTTTCTTTAGTGCCCAATCTGGGCTATGGCCTGAGAACCAATCAGAATGAAGGTAAGTCTGAAGGAAATAGCCCAGAGGTAGGAGGCCGTGTAGTTGGACTCAAGAACATGCAGAACTCCTGGACTCCCCTCAGAGGAGCACCCCCTGCCCCACTTCTGCCTTCCTACCTGCATGTTTGTGTCACAGGGCAGGGAGAGGGGCACCCCAGAACCCCCAAACCTGCCTACTCTAAATAGGTTCTGCCATCCGCCACATTAAGATAAAACATATAAGGCTTTTAATGGAAAGTAACTTGAACACAATTAGTGTGCAACCAGGAAAAGACAACGAATACTGTCTTCAAATCCAGCACCCAAAGTTACCCATCCCCTCATGGGTAAATGCCCGACCAAACAAGGTTGGCCCAAAGCAGGGCCACTGTGGCCCCAAAGCCTGTCACAAGTCTAAGGCATGTTCCGGTGGGACCCCAAGGCAAGGGTCGGAAACAGCCAGACAAGTATGGGAGGAAAGTCAAGATGAAAGCTGCCCTCTATTCCCACCCGAGTTCTCGGCCTAAAGCAAGTCTGGAGCTGGCGTGAGCGGGCTGAGGAGGCACGTGGTGGGGGGCCCTCCTCCCCCCTCCCCCCCCCTCTGCGGACTCTTTTCTCCCTCCACTTCTGCTCTTCTCTGCTATTTCCTCTGTACTTTCCTTGTTTCAGGATGTGCATTCTATATTCCTATTGCTCTGCTTTTTAAAAAGGGGAAAATTGCCTTCAGGGTGACAAAACTGAGGCCACAGGGAAAGACAAGGCTGCGGGGCGAGTCACCTCCTGGCACCTCAGTCTTGGCTGCTGCCCCTTTGTTTCTGACGCAGCTGCCCCAAAGCTCCCGGCTGTGGGAGAGGCAGCCTGCAAGGGTCCAGCTCGTGACTCAACCGCTCGCCCCACCCCTTGCTTCCTAGTCTGGCTAGAAACACCATAGAGCCTCTGATGCAGCCGCTGTATTCAGTCTCTGCCTGGGCCTTCCGCCATTGTCCCCGGGCTGGTCGGAGGACAGAGCAGCGCCCTCGGGACGCATTTCCCCTGAAGGCGTTGCCAGGTCTGGTCATCTGCTATCAGGGCTGACTGGGTAAACCGGGGTTCTCGGGGGTGAGGGCCTGGCAGATGCCCTGGTGCCCAGAACACGGGGTGCTATGCCTTCACACGTGGCTGTCTGTCTCCCTGCCTCAGGTGGCATGGGATGAGGGCAGGTTTTGCAATGTCAAGGACTCAGATCCTCTTCTAAATTTCAGCAAACATATCCGCGGGGTCTGAATAGAATGTGGGAGAGGAACGGGTCTTTTAGAGATCACCTGTTTTCAAAAACTGCTCATAAAGAAAACGCCCACTCGAATCAGGCGGAACTGCAGCCTCGTCTCAAGACCTCAGGGCAGGACATGTTGCTTATTTATTTGTGAATTTGGGCATTTCCTAACTAATCCACTGATCCCCCCACCCCCACCCCCGGAGCTGTGCCTGCGGCTCATTTTAAAGCTTCCATTAGCTCTTGGCCTCTTGGGGCTGCCTAGGTTTCTGGAAGGAGAGTAAAATGAGAAGCACTTGGGTTGGGATTCCATGGAGGCCAGGGAAGCACCTGATTCTTTTGCAAATATCCAGCCACCAGCTGAAGGTCTATCCATCCCTGACCTATGTCTCCTCCATTTGGGGTTCAGATAAAACTTTCTCTGCAGGAAAAATCCATCGGAATGCCACCACCCTCCTGTTTCTGGGGAGCGGGAGACTTAACATTATTTATGCAGGATATTGAGATAAGAGTTTGGGGATGGAAGGAAGAGAGTAAACACACTCCCTTAGGACTCTTTGGAAAGGAGAGCCAGTTAGGAGGAGGAAGGACAAGGGAAGGAAGGGAGGCCTCGCCCACGTGGCTTAGGACTGGCCTGGCAGGGATTTCCCCAGGCCTCGAGGTGCCACCAGGTTTGGCCAAGCTGGAGATGAGCTTTACCGAAGTTCACCGGTGAGACAAACATGCAAGTTGGAAGGGGGCCTGGGGCCCAAGGTCTGGGTCTCGGCACCAGAAGGGCAGCTCCAGCAAGCAGTCGCAAGGGCAGGGCCCCCGAGGCCAAGGGCATCTCTCCCGTCCTGTCGGCAACAGGCTTCCTCCACGTAGGGCCTGCTGAGTGGGCACAGGGACATTGCCGCCTGGAAGGCTTGTGCCTAGTTTCACTCAAAGGGCAGCGTCTGCTGCTGCTTTTGTTCTCCTCCTCGGCCTTGGTCTGGCCTCCTTAGGTCAGAGGTAGCAGGGCAATTAGTCATCAAAGACGAGCCACTAAATAGGAAGCGAGTGCGAGCATATCTCTGAATCACCCAGAATCTTGCAGATCCCCAGCCCTTTCCATGCTCCCCTGAAAGATCCTCATTTCTCATTCTTTATCTCTTTGAACCATGAAATGCACGAGAATCTGATTACTCTCCTGGAGCGCGGGCAGCCTGGGGCAGAGAGTGGCCGGCTGGTTCCCATTCCGGCCTCTGCCTGTCTCTCCCCGTGACGGGGCGCTCTGTACTGGGGGCCTGACTCACACCTTCACTGTGGTGACTGTCTCTGATTGTATCTCCGCCCCGAGTCCTGCTTTCTCCTCTCTCCCCTTTGCTTTCTCTCCCTTTGTCTATGGATGCAGCCACAGAATTTGTACCCCTCTCTCTCCAGGGTTCCATGTCCTCTGGGCCTTTGTCAGACTCAGTGCCCCTCCTGTTTTCCTCCTCAGTAAGGACTGCACTGGGGGCCTCAATAAAGTCACAGCTCATCTCCTCCCGTCCATCCTTCAAGCTGGGGGGCAAAGGGGGGACACCTTCCTTCCTCTCAATGTCCCTTTATTTTTAAAATGTGATAGAACATAAACAACACAATTTTTTCATTAAGCCATTTCTTATTTTGCGGAAGCACCATCTTGGTGACACCCCATTCTCCCCGGCCTCCTCTGTAAGTCTCCTATGCCCCCCCACTTTGTCCATCATCTGGGCTGTCACCTTCTCGGGACCAGCCCTGGCCTCTGCCCTTTGACGGGGGCTATCGAGGCAGCTTCTAGACACAACCCCAGTTCCACGAGCACCCAAATCCCACATTTCCAAAACCCAGATATTTGGGGTGACACTGCTCCCCTTCCCCAGTCCTGTGTTCATCTCAAGAAGCATCTGATTATTGTCCTTGATAAACCCATGTGGCACGCTCAGATGCCCTTATAAGCCTGGAGTCCCCAGAATTTAGGGGGTATTCCCCATTTTAAATACACAACCCCAAAGATTTTTCCTGGTCTCCACCAATCATTGTAGCATAAAAGAATACAAAGATTCAGGCACCCAAAATAATATCTACTTTAAAACTGTGACATCTTGAGGAGCAGAGACATAGCTTACTGCTGTGACCCCCAAAATAGCTCATACTAGGGTTCTGGGGGCATTTTAGCTTATCTCTGCCATCTAACGTGGCGTAGTTCTCAGTGAGGAGCAAGATGGGGAAACACTGGGGCCTAATGCCATCTGAGGGGCCTCCTTACAAAGGGCCGTGCGTGCACCAGCACCACCTCCCCTGGCTTTTGGGGACCCCCCTCCCCTGGGATGCAGTGGGCAACTTGAGAGCAGGAGCCAATCCCGCTCCTTGTTATATCCTTGGTTCAAGTTCACTGTTGAATGGAGAGAACAACAGGCCTGAATGAAGCGAGTGTGGCGTGCAGGGGGCCGAGGAGAGAGCGAGTGGGTGAGACAGGCTTGTCTGGGTGCCTTGGACTCGGGTGCGTCACGCAGGGCGGGCTCTGCAGGGCCCTCCCTGGGAGTCCGGCCGAGGAAACGCACGGCTGCTTTTAGGAAGAGACAGAAACAGCAAAGAGCCAAAAGGGGCCCGCCTGCTGCCGTTGTACCAGTCAGTGTCGCTGATCCAGAGGCCACCACTGGGGGACATGACAGGAGAGTCCCCAGCTCTATGGGTCTGACCCCACCCAGGACCCAGGCTGCTGCTCCTTCTCGAACTTTGACCCTTTCCCAAGAGCCCACGTCTCCTCCGGGGACCCCTTCCCCTAGCCACACTGCCACGGGGGGCTGGACCTTGAGCAACCCCAGCCTGGTGTGCACTTGGGGGTCTGCAACCTGCCGAACTTGGGGGGCAGAGCTGCTTGAGGTGGAGTCCGCTGGGTCACAAATGGCCCTTCTTGGGGGGCAGTCTAGGGACTGGGCCAGAGGCAGACGAGGCAATGATTCTGGGTTGGGGCTCCTGGGGCCTGACTTCGGGTGCATACTCCGCCACTGCTTATTCCATGTAGTTCCTGGGTGAGCTCCCGCCTGGCGCGGGCTCGGGGAGGCTGCTCCTCTCTGTGCGGCTTGTCCCAGGCTCGGTGGGCCTCACCCAGGCCTCCTCTGCCCTTAGGGTCTCAGGATGCCTCAGCTGAAGGGGAGAAGAGAGGGAAACTTCCTGAAAAGGGGGGCTTCAGGTCCCCTCCTGCTTCTGTGATAACTGCCTCATCCCTCCTGCCCCCCAGTCCCAAACAGGCCTCTCTCGGACCCTCCAGTTATGGCCCTCTCAGTAGAAACACACTATTTAGAGGTGGGTGTTTCCAGGGCAAAAAAGAAAAACAGTGGGCAGCCAGCACCCTTCCCAGTCGGTGGTGCCTCTCAGCCTGGGAGGCTGGGGGTCTCCTCGAGACAGCAGGGAGGCGCAGAGAGCCCCACCAGGGCCCCCACAGGCTGGGGGAAGCGCCCCAGGAGGGGACCCGCGGGAGCACAGCCCTGCTCTCCCACAGGCCTCGAGGCTGCGCAGGAGGCCCCTCTGGGGCGCCTCAGGAGAACTGGGAATGTGCTTCTCCCCAAAGGTGTCTTCCAGGGCTTATGGCCTCCCCGTTTGGTCTGTTTTCCCTTCATCCACCGTGTATCTGCTTCGCACTCCAAACAGGGCCGGGCCTGGGGCAGGAGCAGAAGGCACCAGGCTGGCCTGTGTCTGTGCACCCAGCATGGGCACCCGACTCCCCTTCCCAGCCAGTCTCCCACCTGGAGACCCCCCCCCCCCCCCCCCCCCCCCCCGCTCCTCCAGTCTCTGCCAGAGGAGCTTCCCCCAGCTCGCCCCCTCCCTGGAGGGGCGCAGCCAGCAGCCTGCCACCCGCACTTGTCTGCTTGTCCGAATTCCCCTGTGACTGCTGGCAGGGCCCGGCTCTGCTGCCCCTCGCGCCGTCTCTCTCCTTCCTGTGCTCTTGCTCCGTGTCTCTCTGCACACAGGCTCTCGGCCTTTCTGCTTCCCTTTTCCCGCCCGTTGCTGTCTCTCCAAGCCCCTGGGTCTATGGGCCTTGGGTTCTTCCTTAGAAGTGAAAAGCCTAAGAAGACAGCTGAGGAGGGGGACTCCTCCTGCCCTCACCAGACTTCATTTCTAACTTCGAGAAAGCACCATTGTGTGGGAATACCCCAACTTCACCTCACCCCACTCCTTCCTGGCCCCCTGGCGAAGCCTCCCCATTCACCATCATCTATCTTCTGGGTTGTCACCTTCTTGGGACCAGCCCCAGCCTCTGCCCTTTGACTGGGAATACCAAGGAGGCAGCTTCCAGACGCAACTCCAGCTCCCCTGGGCACCCGCCCCATCCCTAGAGCCTGGACCTCTGGGGCTTCCCGGCCCCTGTTCCTTAGCCCTGTGCGGGTCTCAGGAAGGCTCTGACCCCTAGAACCCCTTTACAAACTTTGCGTTTCTCCCATTCGAGGCCAAGTGCAATGGCTGGGAGATGCCGTTCCCTGGACTTCGAAGGCTCCAGAGTTTCCCTTTCCCCAACATCAGTCTGCTCAAGTCCAGGGCCCTGGTAATTTGGATCATACTTTCAGATTGGATTCAAAAGTGGTCAAGAACATTCCAGCTCCCCACGGAGGCATTCACGATTTCCTGATTGGCACTGTTCCCCTGGAATTTATTTTGAATGTTTCACTTTCCCTGAGTGGGTTTATTGATCTCTGCGGAGTGGGGGCGTTGGAGGTGGGGGGGTGCGTCAGGTTGGTGTACCGCCTACCACAGCCCCAGGGCTTGTGTTTCCGTTTCCCGCCTCAGCAAGCCGATCTGGCCGTTCTCCCTGGGGAGGAGGGTACTTGAATGCAGGACCTTTGTCTCGTTCATCTGTGTACCCCCGGTGCCCAGCAAAGACCCAAAATAGTGATAAAGCCATGAGCTTAGGGGTGGGAGGACCCCTGAACAAATTTCTGAGGAGCGCTACAGGAGGAAGTCAAAAGGGAAGCGAGAGTCGCCGCCCCTCCAGAAGTCTGGCAGTTGGGCCAAGAGAGCCGGGACAGTCTTCTGCAGGGCTGTGCCAGGAGTGGCTTCCTCCTGGGTCCGCTGACGCCCACGCCACTCGGCTTGCTCCCACCGCAGCGAGAGTTTGAGGTGCCCGAGCCCCTGCCTGGAGAGAAATGCAAATCCAACTCCATCTGAGAGACATTTACTATCCTTCAACAACCCCTTTCCCAGGCCTCTGGTTCCAGTTCCTGTTCCTATTCACAGCAGCCCTTGAAGCAGCAATTCTCTGAGCTGAAGGAAGTCTTTGACCCCCTGGGCGGAGCGGGGGAAAATGGCAGTTGCTCCTGCTGGGGGTTCCTCGCGAGTCTGGCAGGGGCTCGCAAACAGACGCTGGGGGGAGGCTCGTGGACCCCTCTCGCCTGGCTCCTCCCTGTCCTGTCTGTAACCGCAACCCTTGGGGTGGGGGGAGCAGCCTTCCTGGAGGAGCAGCTCGCCCTGCTCTTGGGTTTGGAAGCCACTCCTGCGCCTTTCGCAAACCCGACGCCGCCTCTCCACCCCTCCAGGCTGTCTGGCGGGGTGACCCAGTCTGGGGTTTGAGGACTGCGCTCGCCCTCCCCCAGGACCCCATACTGGATGCTTAACTCTCCACCATTAGGGGGCTTTGCTTGGTCGCCAATACTGTGAAGCGATGATTTCTTTCCGGAAGGACGCCACTTCCTGTGCACCCAGCCTCTGTGGTCTGCCCCTGCCGTGCCCACGTGGGCTTCCAGGGAGGCTGGACGAGGGGGCAGAGGGGTAAGGGCGGGAGGGGCGCTCCCGGGGGCTGTCCGCAGCCCTCTGTGCTCCCCGCCTGACCCCTTCGGAGCGGCTGTGTAGGTCCCTGGCTTCTGCTGCCGCCGCTGCTCCCCCTCAGTTCCCTCCGCTTCCTCGCCTGCCCCCCTTCTTTCTCCTTCATCTTTGGGTCTCGTTGCCCCTCGGTGTCCCTGCCCCGCTGCCCAGTGTTCCCTCCTCCTCCTACTTCCTAACTTTTTTCCATCCTGTGCACTGGCCCTGGTCACTTTGCCTTTGGGCTTTTCCCTTTCTCCCCATATTCCTCTTCCAAGGGTGCACCCTTCTTTTCACAAGGACTGGGGCTCGGCCCGATCAGGTCGGGTGGGGCCGCTGGGCGGACATTCCTGCTTCTGGCTGCTTCTGGGGTGCTGGGGCCGCGCTCAGCTCCTGGCCCTGGGGCGGCCCCGGACTGGTGGTCCCCGCTGCGTGGCCGCTCCCGTGGCCCACCTCTTGGCTAGCGCACCTGTGCTGGCGGCCCCCGCCCCTCATACATTCTCTCAGGGGCGGCACGTGCTGCGCACAGCCCTCTTCCTCGTTGTGGACGTCTGGGCGGAGGAGGGTGTGGGGCAGGCCCCGACTACCCAGTGGTCTGGCTGAGCTCTGGTCTCCCCTCTAGGAGAGACGGGGAGCCCCGAGGCGCCTCCTTGCTGGTCCCAGAGCCACTGTGTCCCCCCCGCCCCCCAACCAGTCAGTGAGCAGCGGTGCAAACCCTGCCCCCCCTCACCCAGCGGCGGTTACTCCCGTTGGGGTCTCCCAGCAGCCTGGCAGGGCTGGGGATGCGCTTTGTCCGTTGGCCGGTAGAACAACCGCTTCCCCCGTGCTGTTCCTGGCTGCAGAACTCTCCAGAAGCCGGGGCTTCTGAAGGCTCGTTGCGGGCCTGTTGGGACAGGTGGCTTTGCCCTCCTGAGCCCGGGGTACTACTTTTGTGCCTTCCTGGGAGGCTGGCGCCTCCGGCAGCCTGGGCATCAGGGAAGAAAGGCACGAGGAGCTGCTTGGCTGGGATTTCAGGGGCCTGGCTAAGTTCCTGCCCTTGCTGAGAAACTCTCCCTCCTTCCAGATGCTGCCTGGTCCCAGGGGGTCCCAGGTCCCCCATTAAAGGTCCCTTCCCTAGATGAAGCACTGGCTCCTAGTCAGTTACCATTTCTTTGTGGGAAAACTCGCTTCAGGATGCCAGCATTCTTTTCTCCTTGACCGTGAGTTGTCCTGGAGTGTGTGTCCTTTAATGTGGGGTCCAGTGGGAAAGGCTGGTGCAAGGGGGCCTGCCCAGTGTCCCTGAGCGGGCTGGGAGGGCGGGAGGAAGCATCGAAAACAGTTCCGGCTTCCCGAATGGGCCCGAGGGACCCCGGCCAAGGTGTGCACCCCAGGCTGGCTGCTGCCAATGGGGGCAGCCTGAGGCTGTGTAGGGGCCCCATACTGGGGAGCCATCTTGACATTCCTGTTTTCTCCCCCCAGACCTGTCGAGCAACAGTTCCCAGAAGCCATGACATGTCCCTGCAGCTGGGGGCCTCCAGGTGGGCCTGGCGGCCTTTTGGTCCCAGACTTGCCTGGGGAGGAAAGAAGGTAGGGGGTATGGGGAGGGAACCCGGGAAAAGCAGGTCTCCTTTCCCGCTCCCCACTTCCTGAAGCTGGCTGCTGTCGGGGTGGTGGGGTGTGGCGAGGGGGCTGAAGACACGCCTTCCGAAGCCCTGAGTGGGTGCCCGCGGCGCTTGGGTGTCCGCGTCCCTCATGGTCGGGCGCTGCTCCTGCCTCCTCACCCATCTCACCTTTTCCTGGGATGATGCGTTTGCTCCCTTGGGGAACCGTGAGTCAGGGGAGGCGCTTCGGGTGAGCTCACAAGGCGTGATCAGCTGCTCACCTCCGGACCTTCTCTCTCCAGCGTCCGCCCTCCGGAGGCTCTCCCTGGCTCTCCTTGTCCCAGGCAGTCTCCCCGCCCTGGGTCCGCCTCTGAAGGCCTCTCGCAGTCCCGAGCACTGTCCGTGAGAGCCGTGCCCCGCAGCTTCCCAGTCCGCGTGGGGCACAGGTTGACCAAAGCGGCGTGTGCTGCCCCCAGGGCGGCCGGGAGGCCGTGGCTGACGCCCCTCTCCCGGCTGCGGAGTTTAGTGCATCTTCCCGGGGCGCGGCGCAGGGAGAAGGTCTGGAAGGCACCGCTTGATGCTTTCCCTTCATCACACTTCCTTTCTTCCCTCCATCATCTGGTTGCCTCTGCGGACCTTCCCCCTCTGATGATCAGACCTTTCTCTGTTTCACAGCGGAGATTGGATGCCGTCGAGGAAGGAGCCCGAAGACTCAAAGGGGAGAAAAACAGCTGAGTTCTCCCCAGTGCGGACCCCGCCGGCCCCGGTGGTGAGAGACGCCTTGCTTCGCCCGCAGCGCTGCTCCCGAGTCCCGGGGCCTCCACCTGCACCCCAAAGCTCCTCCACCGGCCATCATAAAGGGGCGAATAGTGCAGGGGCCATACTTTTCCCTCTTCCACTTACCGCCAGGCCCTCAGCTGGAAGTGGCACGAAGGCACCCCACGGGACACCCTAACCTCGCCCCCTGCAGGAGGCCTCGCCCTGCCAGTGCCACAGCTTCCTCTCCCACTTCTGAGCTCCCCCTAACAGCCCCCTGGCTCACCAGCCGGTGTGTACGGCCACGGGGGAGGGGGGGGTTCTCATCTCTGTGTACTCAGAAGGAACACCCACCTGCCCCCAGCTCCCCGGGGCCCTCGCGACCCTCAGGTCCAGGCTAAGTTCACCCTCCCCATTGCCGAGATGCTGGTTCTCGTTTCTGGATCCCTGGTGCTCAGCTCAGAACTTGGCGTCTATGCTGAGCCCAAAATGTGCTCGACTTTCTGAATAAAATTACTTCAAAATGGTGTCTTCAAATATTGGATTCCCCTCCACACGTGGTCAGGTTGGGGTTCAGGGACCTCTTTCCATTTTCTCCTGTGGAGATGATACTGAAATGACTGTTCTCGTTTTTCAGTGCTCCTCTCTGAGGTCCTAGGGGAAAAGACTTCTAAGTTTCCTTTTAGGAAAAACTTCTCCTGTGAACTGGAGGTTACTTCAACCTTTCACATCAACCTTTTGACATCGATCTGGAAGCTTACCTGTAAGATCTCTTGTAGTTTCTATTTCATATTTGCTTCCTGAACTGGATTTTTTCCCTCACACTTTTTTTTTTTTTTTAGCTATTTACACATATTTAGCTATATGTTCTTATTAGGGAAGGTGTGGAGTAAAGAGCAGAGCTTGGTCGACCTTCACTCTCAAGGCCTAGTTTTGGGAACACTTGAATTCCAGAGCCTGTCACTGTCCACTGGAGAAGGCACTTGCCTGCCCTGCTTTCACCTCTCCGTAAATGAGAAATCTCAGCAGAATTCCTTTTAAAAATTGCTATTCATAATATTTTGAAAAAAATCATCCAAATTCTAAGTAAAAACTACTAGTTTTGGTTTAGTTGAAAGTGGTTTTTAGAGATCAGGTAATAATGGGGATCGTGATTTGGACATGAAGCACAGAAATGATGTGAAAAACAGCATTTTAATGTATGTTCAAAAACTTGCCACTATTCTGACTTTTGCAAAGAGGCGTGGGAAATACACGAAGACCTTGTACAAGAACACTGCAGTGAGCCGCAAGAGGTCTCAACAGCTGCCTCATGCTAAGCTGACTATTTACGAAGAGTTCTCAGAGAGTCACAGAGGATGCTTATCGGAAGACCTGGTGAATCTCCCAGCACAGAGCTTGCCGCTCTCCTTCCTGGGACTCAGCCTGAGGCCTGTCAGTGGAGACAGTCACTGAAGACCAACGGAACTCAACTTCCCTTTCAACCGACGCATGGCGGTCATGATAAACAACAGGACAAGCACTAGTTGAACTTTGTCACTCTTAGAAGCCATAGATATTTTTTATGACTTTAGAGTTACAGATATCTCAAAATATAGTCTATGTTCTCTACTAACTCAAATGATGGTGGCTCTTAAACCCGCGGCTTGATCTTATTATTTAATGTATTAATAAACACATATCACAGAACAATACAGGGTTGTTGGCAAAAATGCACAAGAAGATGCTCTAGAAAGTGTGAAGTGAGTGCTAGCGGGTTTTATTCCTTTTTCTATTTAGAAAGTTGAAGGCAAGCTTCAAGTTTTATTTATCCTTTTCTCTCCAGCACTCAGCAGAGGACCTGGGGTGTGGGCTGGTTTCCCTGTGGACGGAAGACTGGACTCAAGCATGAATGTGACAACGAGACAGTTTCTTGGAACAGACTCGAATCAGAACTCGCATCCTTGAGTGATGTGCGCATTGTCTGTCGAGTGGTGTTTGCTTAGTCACCAGTGGAAGACGCCGATGGGTTATTTCAATTTCATTTAGAACCTGGAGGTCAGTACTCTTTTGTTCTAAGTTTTTCACTTTTGATTTTAAACCAGAATTAAATACAGAAAAATAATAAACCATGTTTTGTTACTAAGATGCTGAACTAAAATTGATGATTTAAATAGATAGTATTTATTATTAGTTCTTTCCTCCCCCATTTCCATTCCTCTCTGTGAAAAGTCCATCACTGAATAAAATGCCCAGCTATTTGATGATGTTTGCCCTATTTATGATGATTCATTTGGATCAACCCCTGATCCCACTCTATCCAGATTTACAGATGCATTTCATCTTTGGACGGATAACCCGCGATGTCTGGTATTAGAATCTGGTAGCCTAATACTTTGTGAAGGGTTAAGGAAGTGGAAAGGGAGCCAATACTCCTGAAACACAGTCAGTGCACCATCTCACTTACAGGCCTCACCTTTTTCCCTTGCTCAGACCCAGGGTATTTGCTGTTGCTTATTTTACAGAAGAAGAAAGACTGGGAGATGGAGAAGAGGGGTGTTTCTGACAGCCCTCTGGCCCACAAAGTGCACTGGTTTCCCCACTCTGCACTCTGTGCTGCATGCTGCAAGTGACCACGGCCCAGGTTTCCCTGGTTCTTTGTAGGACCGAGAAAGCAGTGGCTTCCCCACCAAGACACTCACATTAATTACATTTACTCAGTGTAGGGAGCTTTTGTTCAGATAACACCTTTCCTGTAATCTGATAAGGTCCAGTACATGAGTTTCATACTCACTTCTGTCTCAGTTCATTTCATTGTACAGAATTATGACCCCAAGACAATGAGTGGTCTCCAGGGAAAAGATTATTAAGTTAAAATGAATAGACACGAGAAACCTCTTAAATAGTGTCAGCATTGATAATTTAAAATTGCTATGTTTATTCAACATTGGAAAAACATAAAAGGTGATCTTGGCAAAACATTGGAAGTGTTGGCCTCTTCTACACTAAATTAACAATATGGTCTGGCATAATTTTAATCTCACATAATTAAGTATTATTAACTTTGTAAAACCAAAAGGACTTTCAAAACCTGCATTAATCACCCATGTAGAAGAAAATAAGCAATGTTTCTATTTTGCTATGTTGTTACCTACTAATTAATGGGATGAAACAAATTTCCCCGTTTTTTGTGTTTTTTTTTTTTTCCCCAGATTTGCATGCACTTAAAAATGCCCTTTTATCTATGTTAGGTAGAATGTCAAACTAGCTTTTGGATTATTTTAAAGCTTGGTGAGATCACAAGGCTTTCCTGAAAATATGTCCTATCTTGACAATGCATTAAACCTTAAGAAAAGTTTAATTAACAAATGTCAGAATGTGTTTCTTCTAAAAAAGTGATATATTAACAATTCATTTCTATCTTCTGAGTCTAACAACATCTTAACCCTTAAAGAAAAAAAAAGACATTTTATATCTTAACTTGACTTTTGTTAACTAAAATTTGATGTTTTAAAATTAAGTACGTATCACCTAACATAAAACAACATTTAAAACATCCCACTGCTTCCCTTCGTTTTAAACGAACATCCTCATTAATTCACAGTTTATTGGTTTGTAATGTTAGACATAAATTGTAGCCACAGGTTTTTTCATGGTGGTCTTACAAAGCCCATCTGACACTTTGTGTGAAATCTCTGCACCTCACCTACATCTTTAAAATGGGGATAAATATACCTTACCTACCTTTCAGCTAACCCTACTGAAACTATGATTTTGGATCTAAAAGTTGAGAAAATACATATACAAACACTTTGGTAACTCTAAGAGTTACCAAACTGAAGTTTTTTTCCCTTTGTTTTGTCTTTATCTTTTTTGTTCAAATTATATATACATGCAAAGCAAATGAAAAACCAGAAAATAAGGCAAACGAGCCTTAATTTTATAGTTCATCATATATCTTACATTGCATTTCTCTAGAATTTTTGTTTCCCTCCACTCTGCTTGCATAGAAATGTACCATGTGTGTGATTTGCAATGGTTTATCAGCATTTCTCATATCAAAGTTACTTAATCAACCCCTATTACATATTCAGCTTATTCTATTATTTCACTGTTATAACTAATGATATGATGATAATCTGTGTAAATATACCTTTAGACACATCTGATTATTTTCTTAAGATAGCGAAATTGCTGAGTGAAAGGGCATGCATATCTTTTTGGATTTTGCTACATATTTCCAAATTGCCCTCAAGAAAGATTTTTCCAATTTACGCTATCACCAGCCGTAGATGCGTGTGTTAGCTCCCCACACCCTTGTCAACACCAGGCATTTGCATTATTTTCAATCTTAATAAGATGTTTTTACTATTATTACATATTTTTCAGTTTCCCTCATATCATTCTCTTTTTTTTTTTTTCTATTTTTGTCCTTTCTCACCTAGTTGGTGAGAAAATGCAGGTTGTGAAACTAGAAACTGTCACTCTTTGAACTAGAATTCCTTTCTCTAGAGGCTCAAAAAGCTATTTCATAAAGAAATGTTGTTCGAGCTCTCTAATTTTAAGCATCCCAATCACCACCAGGCTCTTGTAGGCCTCAGGCCTGCAAGGATGCCTGCACAGCCTAAGGAGAACCTTAATATATGCGGCATTTTCTTTGTATTCCCTTTGGCGACCTGTGCCTTTGGGATGTCTTTGACATGTTTGATGCTTTTTGTAGCAGGAGTTATTGATCAGGGGAGCAAAAGAGAGTGCTAGCGTGCCAGAAGAAGCCTGCTTCTGGAGTCTAAGGCATCTGCACACATTTAAATCTCAGGAGTGTTGACGCTCGTCTCAACCTGACCCCAAAGAAAAACTTTATCTCAGGTGGAAAATCAGGACAATGTGATTTAATCTAATGAATTAGAGGAAAGTATTGTACATAATATTATCATGATTAATATACATAATCTAATGAATTAGCACATAATATACTAGTAGACAAGATAGAATATTACAGATACATCATATATGGAATACATACCATAGAGAATATGTGTAACAGATAGTATATAATCTAATGAATTAGAGGAAAAATTTCCTCTGGTTTCTCTTCAGATCATATAAATCCTTCTTTTATGAGACACTTTTAAGGACAGAAAGGAATTATGGTTTCTTGCAGTCACACTGCTATTCAACTTTAAGTTCAATAAATGACATCATATATGGGTGTTAGAAAATGGTGTGTCGTAGAGACCGACATCACAGTTTGCCACGTGCCCATCTGCCCAGCTCTTCCTCTTCTGTGGGGAAGGGAGGTTTGAACTTGGGGTCCTGAGGTTGGGTGGGGTGATGTGACTACTTCTGGCACATGGATTCTGAGGCGAGGTGACATGGGTCTTTTCCTAGCTGGAGCAACTATGTGGAACTCACCAGCTCCCATGCTCTGAGCCATTGTTACAAACTTTCCAGGCCCCCTTGCAGGAACAACACGCAGCAGAGCAGGACACGAAGCAGAAAGGGGACCCTGAGAGTATTGAGGAACTGTTGTCAGTAACCATTTGCATTTGTAGCACAGCTTCATACGTCTCCACTGATACATGCATTTTTAAAAAAGATTTATTTATTTATGCATACAAGCTGGGGAACAGACTAGAGGTGTGGGGCAGCAAGAGGATTCACCAGAGACAGAGTGGGGAGCAGAACAGGCAGATCGATGGAAATACACTGCTGAGGGGAGCAGCGGGCGAGGCAGGAGAGGTCTGCCGCGCCATGTGGGATTCTCCCCGGCTGGGCGTCGAACTCGCATCATTGCTGCCGACAGCTCCACAGCGCAGCCCTTAACCTCTGTGCCACCAGGGAGGCCCTGATACATGCATTTTATAAGGTTGAAGAGTTTGGTTTTTTCCTAATGAACATTTTCTGACAGTGATAAACCTCATAAAAAAAAAAAGATCATCACTGTAAGAGGAAGGATTGAATTTCTGAACCGTAAAAGGCTTGTAAAACTGAAATTTGTTTAAATAGTTCCCAGTTCTTAATAGTGATTAGCAGCTTTTATGCAAATCTTTATCTACTCATAATTTGGTGTGCCAGATTGAAAAATGTGAAACCAAGCCTGGGATTTAAACCCAGGCTTGTCTCTCTCTCCTGTCCTTGCCCATTTCCCTCCTCACAAGTGATTACTACTTTGTTTATGTACCCAGATAAGCAGCAAATATTCCGTTACTCACACACTTGAAAAATATATACCCCCCCTTTTTTTTTTATTCTGGACACATAAGAGAACCCTGGTTTAATACAGATTAAGAGATTTTCAATGTATTGGGATTGCCAACATGGTGAAATCTCCTGAGAATAAATTACATGGGACAAAAGTAAAACGTTTCTCAGGGCTGGCTTGTAAAATAAATATTTATTTTCCCTGGTCCCAGGTGTTATCGTGTCAAGTTTACATTGGGCCCTTAGTCAAAGGTCTTAGTCACTGCCATTGTTTCTGCAGTAGTAGAAGCAATTTTATATTTACAAGCAGAGGCACCAGTTGGAATGTGTTACTGACTGACTCATAGGTAGAGGATCCTCCCTGCTCTTGGCAGTGGTTTAACTTCTCCATGTACTTGTTAACAAAGAAGAGGCAGCAGCGGATAGAGGAGACAAGGAGAAAACGAGATTCGCTCATTGTAGCTGAGGTCATCAAACTCTTCGTCGTGGTTTGAGTGCCTGGACCTGCCCCTCTCCACTGAAGTCTCCTGCTGCCATTGGGCTGGGTGGGACAGTGTGGACACAGCCCATGGCCACAGCACACCAGCAAAAGCAACACTCAGTTCTGCCCAGTGAGTCTCTTCATGTCTTCCAAACACTTCTTGGTTCAGAGTACTCCTTTCAAGATGCAGAATATTAGGAAGTGCGTATCTCTATGAATTTCCACATCACAAAGTCAGTCTTTCATCTTCATCACATAGATTAATTTTCTGTCTTAGTTAAGAATCCCAGAGGGCAGGAGATTTGCAAACCCCCTTCCTCCCTAAGGGTTTTCCCAATGGTAAGACGCAGTCCAGTCAAAACTCACCCAAGAATCTTTGCTCCAGCTTCTCCCTCTAAACCGTCCTCTCTCTTCCCACCTGTAGCATACAGCACCTCCTTTACCTGTTGTCTCCTGCTATGTTTTGAAGTATTTGGACAAGTGTGATAAAGACAGAGACTTTGGAGCCAGTCAGAAGTCGAGTGGGAAACCCATTGCTGCTCCTCAGCTGTGTGACTTTGGTCAAATCACCTCACCTCCAGCCTTGTGGTCGGTTCTCCTCTAAATGGAGAGAATAGAAGCCACCTTGTCTGGTTGTTATACAGATGAAACACGGCGATGAACATAAAGGGCTTTGCCCAATGCCTGGCTCAAAAAATGGCCGGGCTCTCCCTCTCCCTCCCTCACTGTCCCCCGAAGGCAGAGACCTCAGCCCATCTGCCCTTTTCATCTCTCATTCTCCACAGCATTCACAGAATTCTGAAAACATAGGGAGCACACGATCAATATTCTCTGAATTGAATCATATAGAGGCCAGTCCTCAGACACTGCCCTAGAGAAAAACTCCTCCATGGGCAGCCAGCAGCCAGCCCTTGCTTGTCAATCAGAAGTGTCCTTTGAAGTCCAGAGGCGTCTTTGATAGAGAGTAGTGAGAACCCAGCTGACACCCAGGATGTGTGGAGTCACACCCCATTTCGATAGTGCCGCCAAGTTCTGACCGGAAAACGAATCTTCCTTGATGTCTGCCCCTCCATGTGTGAAAAAATACCAGGGGTGATTTTATCGGGGAAAAAAAGAATTCCACCTTGTGGGTTGTGCCACTTGGTTAGAAAAGGCCTGGATGAAAGGGGGAATAGTCATTTATAATTAAGAAGCAAAATATGCTTCTGCTGCTCCGTGAGTATTTTTCTTCCTTTTGTTTTTGTGTTTTCCATTTCCCTATTGGTTTTAATTAACTTTGCCCTAGATTCATGAGCTTTGTGAACCTGGAGATTTTTTTCTTTTAATTTAAATAAATAAAAAGAGCCTGCAAGTTTTCCCCAGATCACCAAGCTTTAATATTAAATTACTGTTTTCTGGCAGGATCATCTGCAAAACTCTGATTTTGTTTCTTTTTCTGTTCCCATCCTGATAATTGTGACTGAATTCCCTTGTCTTTAATATGCCATATATTCTCCACCTGGCAAAGGATTCAGACAGATACAGATAATAAATACCCCGTAGACATATAGACAGAGAAACTGCTGTAATTGCTTTCATAATGACTCTGAGACATCAAAGGAAGGCAAATAATGGTATTTAACACTGTTTCCATTCTTTAGCTGAAATGTAATTTTATAGAGTTATTGTCAGGCGGTACGGTGAACGTACAAGAACAACTGTCATATTCGGCTCATATTAATTAGCTGCCCACGAGAGGGCCAGGCGAGCAATGGCAAAGTTCTCCTCATTTCAGATGGTCTGATATTCAGACAGAACCATAAGTACAATAGCTTGATTAACATAGTTGCTTAGATCAGGTTTTCCCTGGGAGTGTGTCAATTGGCATTTTGAAGAATCAATTAATTAGCACTCCAAATAATCCATTCTTGGGTTAATGAAAGTGTTTTGTACAGCTGCAAAAAATTACACGAAGAAAAACTAAACCTTTCCAAAGTGGCAATGAAAAAGATTTATCTCACAAAACTGTATTACCGGTTTCAAAATACCACCGAAAATGTGTTTCATTCTAAAGCGGTGGCGCTGACATGCACAGTTTTGAACCCAGAGGGTAGATTTGGACTGAGAATAAGGCGAGTGGTGGATACTATGGTGGCATGGAAATGAGAACTTTTATTTGCACTATTTTGTCCCATAATTGTGTTACTTAATTAGGGTAAGTCATGGCCAGCATTTTGCATACCATTATCCACTATTTCAAACAATTACTCTTTGATGGCAATATGCTTATTAACATTTAAAAACTGCCACCATCACAAGATACTCCTGCTTTTTAAAGTTTGATATCTAATTCTCAGAAGAAATGAGAATTACCAATTAAAGAAGCAAATTCATGTTTAATCAGAGTTGTTTAACTTAGAGGTATACTACATCCTTAACAACAGATATTAAATTAGCAGAGTGCCAAACTGAGAATCTCAGCACCTTTGCCATCATTAAAATGTTCCCTTTGGCACCGCTGATCAATTCTCCTCTCTGCTTAAAGAAAGTATGATGGCATCATCTTTCCTCACTCTCTCGGGACCCCGATTTTAAAGAGCTTAGTTTTGTGGCATGCCTTCCTCATCTCTGGAGTTATCTTAGTCAAACCTATAGACAAGGAAAATAGTGCATTTGGCAATTTAACTCTCTCTACTGTGCCAAACTTGGTGTAAGTGATAGATATATAACATCACCTCCTTCACAAAGTTCCACCTTTATCAGTACCCATACAAGGTTTTCTAGTGGTGTCCAACATCCTTGACATGAAAGTCGTAATGTGAATATCTGTCAAATTAAATAAGTTGTATGATCAATTAAAAATTATCTGGAATTCAAATATGTACTTTATCATTTGTATGAGTGTTTTTTTTTTCTTCGTAGCATGAAAAATGTGATGATCTCCGATTAAGTGACTTTTGAATTCATTCTCATTCATGGGACATGATTATTGATTTCGGTCAACATTGGCATTTTTTAAAAACAACAAAAATGTATGTTGCTGACATCAGACTTAGGTTGCTTTCTTCCTTTATTCTGTGTTTTTTAATATTTAAATATTGGTATCTTGAAGGCGTTGACGAGTTTTTCCTGCTTACTGGGTAGATAAGTGTTATAAAGCTGTTTACATGATAACAGTAGGTTTTAAAGGCTGATGTATCCAGCATACCTCAAAGCCAAGAATCCACAGGAAACAGGGAACACACACACAGGAAGAATTCAGTAGAAACAAGTTGTCTCTGTCTTCTCATCAAAATAAAATTCCCCTGAACTTCACTGTTTGTTTTCAGGGTTTACTGAGGTCAGTTGGGGTAGACAATGGGCAATAACCACCCTTTCGGAACCACCCAGTAGCCCACCCCTGGCCATTCCTCTTCCTTCAGGGTGAGGAAGTGATGGGCCCCCATTTGTTGCCAACACACTTCCTGGTGTCTAGTGAGATTCAGCATTGCCTGTTTATTGCTTATTCTTTATTTTTAGATTCCCTTAGAAATGTAAAATGGCAAAGTTTCGTTGTCACTGCTGGCTGTGGACTTCAGCCAGAAATGAGATCTATTGCTTATTTTGCTAATCACTTCCTTCCATATCTGCATGCTCATTTTCTGATAGCTGATGAGGCGACAAGGTCATTGGACGTACAAGTACTTATTTAAAAACAGACATGAGAGTGAGATAGAGGTTAGTTGGGTCTATCAGAGCTGTCAATCAATTAATGAAAATTATTGAGCAAGGACACTGTGGGGAAAGTGAACAGAAGGAAGGAAAATGACCATGGAGACACAACATAGGGAAAACGACAGAGCTGACTAAACGTGCTCACGTGAGCGCTGGAAGCAGACACGCTCGCACCCCAAGTGAGAGACAGCTCCGAGGAACGCAGGGACCAGAGTCTGCTACTCCCAAGGCTCCCGGCTGACAGCAGAGGGCTTTTGCCCAAAGGTACAGCCTGAACAAAGCCTTTTCTTAGACTTGGAGGCGAGAGTCAGGCTGCCTGATGAATATTTTATGAATGTGCCAAAGACCTGTGGCCAAGATTTCGTCATTTAAGGACTCTCTTCCCCACTTCCAAATTTGTAGGCATCCAAATGGCCCCCTTAATCCAGGAGAAAAAAAATCTTATTTCTTACCTGGAAGGCAGACATGGAGAGACTGAGCAGCGCTAGCAAGGCTTTAAAACGCTCTCTACATTGTCACTCTATGGGGCTGGGCACCGAGGGCTGGGGACAAGCACACGTACCCGAGAGAAAGAATTCAGAACTCGATCCTGGGGGGAGCATGGAGGGATAGAAACAGATATAAAGGGGCAGGATGAGAGACAGAGAGAGAGAGGCTGAAGGATGAGGGGAGAAAAATTGCCAAGATGCCTGTGTGAATGGAAGATAGTGAGGGAGAAAAATGAAAAGGCTGCAAAGTCAAAAAACGGGAAGCTACTGACACCAAATCTCTGCAAAGCGTTCAAAATTCTCCAGCTGCCACGCTTTTAATTTGCTACCATTCTAATTAAAATGCAAATTAAATTTATAATTAGCATCAGCGCTTTCTAAAGAAACCTTCTTGCGCGCTGCACAAACATATGGGCGATGCTGTAGTGTAAAGTTTGTAAAACAGAAGTAACGGCACAAAGTGGGGCGTGGGGGGGACTTTGCCCGTCCCTGGGAAATAAGTTTTCTGCAGAGGCCAGTTGGCTGGAGCAGAAGGCAGCGGCGCTTCTCAGAGGCGGGCGCAAGCGGGTGAGTGAGTGTCCCGCGGTAACAAAAGGATTGCTGAAGATGGCAGATCGCCGGCCAGGGTGTGACTTTGTGTCGGATCAGGTGTCAAGGGTTACACGGCTTGTCATCGGATTGTATAGGAGATGCCAAAAGGCAAAAGGGGTCAGAGCTTCTAATCAAAAAGTCTATGGCCAAAATTAACTGCTGCTTGCTTCCAGATAATTAATTTAAAAATTGATGGGGAACGAAGTGACAAAATTACCTCATGATTCGCACATGGATCATGTTTTCAAAGTAAACTTCCCAACTTCCCCAGCGAAGCTGCGGGTGGGTGGAGACCCGAGAGACGCGCCCACCCCGAGGGCATGGCGTGGCTTCTGGACGGGCGTTCCCGGAGCTCGCAGGGCTCATCGCTGTCACCCTCTGCACAGAAGTAAGCGGACCTGGTACGTCTTACCTTCCTCAGAAAAGGTTGGTGTTTGGTGAGGCTCTCGGAGCAGAGCAGGGAGCCGACAACGGCTTGTGGGAGAAGAAAAAAATACCCACCAGCCATCGCTCCTTTGGTCTCCGTGTTTGGGTTCCAGGGAGCCTTTATGAATTTAAAAAATCAGAATCGAAATCTGCGATCCCTATGGTAATTGTCCTTCACTTTCCAGTGGAAGCCCCTACCTGCTCCGAAGGGTCCTTAATATTCCAGGGACTCTCCTTTATCTATTAACCAGGCTCTCCATCAGATATTTTAAAATTTGAATGTAACAGGAATGAATATTTCATAGATGTGTGTTAAGCTGTTATTAAACTATAATGTAAAGCAGGATTGCAGGAATATTTTTATATGTCAAAAAGTCAATTAAAATGATAAGCCTGTAATATCACCGTCGTGGGCCCTACAAAACTACATTTCATATGCAAGGGAGGACCTCCCCCACTCAGCGCTGGGGTGGGGGGCAGGCCTGTTACATATTCAGAGGCCTGCGTGCTTCCATTTCATTAGTAACACTTAGGTCCATTTTCGGCAAAGATTAAATGGAGAGCGGTGAGGGATAAAGCTTACCTGACTTGATTTTTATTTAGTATTTCAAAAAAAATGGCATTAGGCAGTTCTTAAAGGTAGGTGCTTCCCCAAATGCACCGCGGCATCACTTGGAGATAAATGTCAACCCCTAGGAGAGTGAGGTGTTTGGAATATAATCTCTAGAGAGCAGGTCGCCCTTGTCTTGAATAAAGGCCACCTGGTCAGTCACTTCTGGAGAAAAATCTCCCACAAAACTGAAGTTGGAGAAGAAAGTTAAAAATACTGCAGGCCATATTTATTTATTTATTATATATATGTATTTATTTATTGTTACTTCTTTTACATTTTGTATTCCCCCTGGGCAACCCAACACCAATTCACCCGTGAGCCATCTCCGTGGTCCCTTGTGTCCTTTTCTGCTCCATTTTGTGCCCTCTTCTGCCCCCTACTCCCAGTGTCTCTCTCCTATTTAGTTTCCCTGTAGTCTGCAGGCCATATTTAAAATAGCACTCTTTTAAAAAGACAGATGCCTATTATAGGCTTGAAAATAAAAAAATAGGCTCTGCACAGGAGAGGATTTTTGGGTTGGGCTTGTATCCTTTGGAGGGAATCTTTACCAGTGTGGCTGGTTGAATGGATCTCGCTGCCCTGCTTTACAAACAGTGCAATGCTTTGCCGAACTTTCTTTGATCATCAATTCTTCCCTGGGCAACGGCCATTGTCAAAAAGGGGATGCTAAAAGATGATCTGGCGGACAGGTCTGACATAACTCAATTAATCAAGCCTTCAGTGAAGAAAGAAAAATAATTCTAGCCATACGGTGCTGAAAAGTGTCTTCTGATATTCAGAGAGTCGAAGTTCCTTACTTTTTCCTGGTGTCTAAGGGGAATGCCAGCCTCTTAAATAAGTCTTCTGTGTGATGGACAAAAGGCGGAGAACGGTGGCATAAAAGCATTTCTTTGTTTAATTTCTAATTGTTGTCCTCCTCTTATTCAGAAAATGAAGTCACCTTTGTCGTGGTTTCATGAACCGCTGGGTAATCAAAATTATTATGCCGCCACCTGTTGTCTGTTAATTATTCTGAGAAGATACTCATAAATCATAACACCGGACAATAAATCAAACTGTCAGCTCCCAGGTCAAAGGTGACCCATGAAAAGTGATAGGTCACCCACAGGGTGTGAAAGAGCAGGGTTTGAGAGCATCACTCATTGTCAAGCACCGTGGGGAGACGTGCCATCGGAACAAAAGGGAGACTGGAGTAAGGGGAATTCCAGTCAGGGCGGCTCGGGCCGCCAGCACAAGTGGGGTACGTCCAAGGGACAAGGAAGGACGGCCAGAGAGTTCGGCCACGGTCCAGCAGAGACTGACCTCGCCCCTCCTCTGTAGCCTGCAAACAGCGGTGCTTGTGGAAAGGCTGAGGAGTGACAGCTTTGGACTCTTGTCTTCTCTCTCTTGCGTTCACTGGGGAGTGTGCTGGAGAACTCGACCCACTGCAGGAGCTTATCGGGAATGTACTGATGTGTCCAACTTCAATCGATGGGAGGGGGCTGCACAAAGTCTCACTCTCTGAACAAATAGGTCTGGAAAACTGTTCTTGTCCTCGTGTCAGGACAAGAAACTGAACTGCATTGAACACCTCCATTGCATTTTTTTTTGGTCCCCTGCATTTAAATTAATATCATCACTTCAAAGCAGTGTGCACTGGTGGATATCCTTGATTTAAAACCTGACTAGGGCTAGATTATTTCTGATGGGCTGGAAGCAACTTGAGGACCAGGGCTAATAGAGACATAGTGATGAGGTGGCTGGGGACAGACCTCATGTTCCCTTTGGAAGGTACATTGACTGTCGTTTGAATTAAATTGTGTAAAATGGCTGCAGTGATGATGCCATCGTGAAAAAATTTCTCTCTAAAATATTAATTTTTCCCCTTTGTGTTAATTTGTTATTTTCTGCTCGGATAACCTTGACTTTCCTCATGAGGAAAAGGAGCAACCTTAGAATGCCAATTTGGGTTTGAATTTTATTTTTGAAAGGACACTATATTTTGGGGTTCAAGTCATAGATCTCAGCTGACCCTCATAAAGATTATACTCCAAAATGTAATCTTTCCCACTCCCCTTCAGTCTGGCAAATTAGTATCACCCCCTTTTCAATTGAGGCAATGAGTCTCAGGACATAAATGGTTTGCCAGGTAGCACTGGAGGTCAGTGCATTGTCTGATTTGGCTTTTGCCCATGGCTGCAGAATTTTATACTTGGGTCAATAGTTTAATTCTAAAACCATGCCAGGGTGTCTTGCAGGTCGTGAAGCCCTTGTGGAGTGAATTCAGCAGTGGGCACACTGGCAATTCTGCATCCTGACAATATTATAAGCTGTGAAAGTCAGGTTATTTGGCAATTGTTCTATCACAATGGAATTGGTTGAAGCTTTTCTGATAACCTTTAAGTTTTCACTGTGTGAACATTTGGATGTGTCCTCCCAGGCTGCTGAAAAGAAATTTCGAGCAGTCTCTTTGTAGATTCCGCTTTGCCCAGAGCTGAGAGCTATCATTCATTTGACATGGATGCCCAAGAGACCCGCTCGAAGCCAGGCGTACATTTGGTACAGGCTTTACAGCTGGCAGAACACATGCCCTCCTGGTGCAGAATCTGCTAGAACTCTCTGTCCAGAGAGAACCTTTCCTTGGGAAAGGTTCATTCCTTGAAAAATGTTTCCTTTGGTAGATTCATCTTAGAAGGGGCTGGCTGGTGCCTACCCTGAAAACAAGCATTTTGTGCCAGGTGTGTGACTTCGCTATCCTGCACCTAAGGGAGGTATGCCTAGTCATTGCAAAAGAACATCCGCGCCTTACTCCAGAAAGTTAGGGTCTTGGACCATTAAGTCCCTATATGAACTTAATTGAGTGCCTTCAAAATTCATGTTAAAAGTCCTAACCCCAGAACCTTAGAATGTGACTATATTTGGGGACAGGGACATTACAGAAGTGGTAGTTTAAAATGAGCCTGTTAGGATGAACCCTAATCCAATTGGACTGGTGTCCTACTAAGAAGAGCAAATTTAAACACACAGACACCCGGGCTTCCCAAAGAGAGGAGATGTGCGGACATAGTGGAGAGGGAGATCTGCAAACCAAAGAAAGATGCATCCAGGGAAACCTGACATTTTGATCTTGGACTTCTGGTCTCCAGAATTGTGGGCAAAGAAATGCCTGTTATTTAAGTCCCCCTGTCTGTGGTACTTTGATTTGGTGGTTCTAGGAAACCAATAAAGTCCCTTCCTGATGCAAAGGGAAATGCCTTTAAGAATGAATATCCAAAGAAGAAAAATCTGAGGGTGAGGGTGAATGGTATTGTACCCAGGAATCCTGTACTCTTTGGGGGAACCCCTGATGTGACAGATAAGCCACAAGAGAGAACAGAATGGAGAGAGAGGTTGACCTGTCAAACAGCTGCAGGAATTGGAGCGATTACCCAAGAGCAACTCAGACAGGGGACATCCAGTTCCCAGATCTGAGCTTCAGTTTTACTCACTAATCTTGGGCACCCCTGCTTCCCCGGATGTTCCAAACCTGTGGCCTGTGCTCATACTCCTCGCACCGCCTGGAAAGCGCTTCTCCGGGTGACCCCGAGTGGCCTGCTCACTTCTCTCGGGGCTCTATTTGAGGGAGCACTTTGCTGGCCATCTTGCTCTCCCATCACTCTCTCTCCTTAGCTTGATTTTTCTTAATATCACTTATCAATATTCAAAATTATTGATGTAGTCATACAAGAATGTAATGCATAAGGATGGGGAACTTGTCACCTTTGTAGGATTTAATAAATAAATAAATACAGTGATTAATTAATGACATTTAATAACACCTCAGTTTGGTATTTGCTGGACAACATTTATCAAGGGAATTGGCAGCTGTCAACACAATGTCACAAACGCTGTTGCAGGATCTCTTTGCTCTTTGTCGTACTCCGAGCACTACCGAGCCAGTTTCCACCAAGCAGTCACGCCAATGTGTGCACACTCACACCTCTGGTTGTGCAGCACAACCTGGGTGTGCCTGTTTGCATGCACTTGTTACAATCTCCATGAGAACATTTGCCTCCGGGCCCTCCAGAATTTCCATGGTGCCAATTGTAGATGTTATGGAAGGAGACATACGTTCTACCATTATCATTATTTTCGTTGAGGAAATTGAGTCTGAAGGACTGTTTTGAAGTTAATTCTACTTTTTAAGTATAGGTAAGTTTCTTTAACAAGGAGTGAATCATAAGAGAACTTGGTGACTGGGTGTTCTTGGACAAGTTACGATGCCTTTCGGGTTCAGCTTCGTCCTGTGTCCAATGAACTACATCAAGGATTGGGAAGCAAGAAAAGCCATCCCATATGTTGCCCAATTTTTATTTTTGATAATAAAGTTTTATTGCATGATAGCCATGTCCATACATTTTATTTATTTAATATCTGTGGTTACTTTTGTGCTTCTACAGCAGAGTTTAGTGGTTGTGACAGAGATTGTGAAGCCTAAAATATTTATCATTTCATCCTCGTAGAGACGTTGGCACAGTTCTAGACATAACTTCTAGGGTCTTTCATAGTATTATATATATATCTATATATTTATTTATTTATTTATTTTAAAGATTTATTTATTTATGCATACAAGCTGGGGTACAGGCCAGAGGCGTGGGGCTGTGAGAGGGTTCACCAGAGACAAAGTGGGGAGCAGAACAGGCAGACTGATAGAAATACACTGCTGAGGGGAGCAGTGGGCGAGGCAGGAGAGGTCTGCTGTGCCATGTGGGAATCTCTCCGGCCTGGTGTCAAACTGGCGTCGCCGCTGCCGACAGCTCCACAGCGCAGTGCTTAACCACTGCGCCACCAGGGAGGCCCTATGTATTTTTTTAAATTTATTTATGCATACAAGCTGGGGTGCAGGCCAGAGGTGTGGGGTAGTGAGAGGGTTCACCAGAGACAGAGTGGGGAGCAGAACAGGGAGATCTAATGAAGTACACTGCTGAGGGGAGCAGAGGGTAAGGCAGGAGAGGTCTGAAAGCCATGTGGGAATCTCCCCGGCTGGGCATCGAACTTGCGCTGCAGCTGCCAACAGCTCCACAGCGCTGCACTTAACCCGCTGCGCCACCAGGGAGGTCCAGTATTATATTTATTTATTTATTTATTTAATTTTTTTTTTTATTTATACATACAAGTTGGGGTACAGGCCAGAGGCGTGGGGCGGCGAGAGGGTTCACCAGAGACAGAGCGGGGAGCAGAACAGGCAGATCAGAAATACACTGCTGAGGGGAGCAGCGGGCGAGGCAGGAGAGGTCTGCCGCGCCATGTGGTCTTCTCCCCGGGCGGGCGTCGAACTTGCGTCGCCGCTGCCGACAGCTCCACAGCGCAGCGCTTAACCGCTGCGCCACCGGGGAGGCCCCCAGTATTATATTTATTAAGGGAGAAAGTTGCTGACTTGCCTTCAGAATTTAATCAATAGTCACGTGCTATTTTTATTGAGTGTACTGATAAATGTGATAGTGCAGACTTTCAAAGCTCTAGCGCCTGACAAGGTAGGTGTCTCAGGTGATGAAAGTGTTTCCCCTTAGTATTGCTGTTCTGGGCTAATAGAGAAATAGCTGCATCTAATCAAGTTAGAATAAAACACTGTGAAGCACTGGCTCCCTCTTCTTTTTAAAGAATCTCTTTGGTATCTATTTGAAACTTAGCTGTGACTTTTGAAATATTTCAAGCTATTTTTTACTTGAGATGTACTAAAGTAGAAACACTGAAAATTTGATCCATTTTGATGTGGTATTTTTCTCAAAGATAATTTTACACTAAGAATACAATTTTGAAAACACAATTTGAAACATTTTACTTTCATTTGTTATTTCTTCAGGCAATTTGTTTGCCAGTTGTTACATCCAAGAGACAATAATCCCTCACAGAAAAAGCTCAGTGTTGTGCTCACATAGACATGAAGGCTTGAAGGCAATTGGCTTATATAGTCAAAGTTGTTAAGTCAATCCTTGCTTCCAGGTTCCAGTGGCTCTTGCGCTCTCTTGTGTGGGCTCAGCAATGTGCTGACTCCCTAGTCGGGTGTGGTTGATGCTGGGTAGACTGAGGCACTACTGTGACCTGGCAGGACCCACCACCCCAAGTCATTTTTACTCTAAGAACATGACATTGCAATCAGCATGACCTGGTAGGAGAAGGAAATGTCAATTTCTTCTTTTTCATACTTTCTCAGCTGTGTCAGAATGGCTTTTTTCTGCCTTTAAAGTTCACCAGGCAATCCCAGTTTATTTGCAGGTTCCCAGTTAAAGTGTTCTAAGGTTCTAGAATCATAAGAGGAGTAACAAAAGCAATGCTTTCTATTTAATTCAAATAGGTTGTTGATTCATAAGGTAGTATCACTAAGAGAGATAAAATAATAGGTAACTAATATATAACTAGTAAGCTAAGAGAGAAAGAAAGAGTATTAATGGTGATGGTCATTATGATTATGAAAATGATAATAAATGATAAGAAAGAAAGGAGAGACATGCGCTTATAATGAAGTCAAGTAGAAAAGAAACCTGAATATAATTACATATAAATGTGACTGGACAAAATACTCCAATGTAATGAAAATGACAGTCCATTAGGACACAAATTCTATGAGAAACACCTTAAATATGAGGACACAAAAGGTTGCAAACCAAAGAATGCTAAAAGATATACCATATGTATATGAAATGAAAGCTAAATGTACACAGACTCGTGAAGTCCAAGTAGACTCTAAGGCAGGGAGAACTATTAGAAACAAAGAGGACATTTTTATATGAAAGTGGTGTAAAAATACAATAATTTTAAATGTTTGTATGATAATATAACATCAACATATAAAGAGAAAAATTGACAGAATTATGAGAAATAGACAAATCCTAATTTGATATATAAACACCTCAAAACTTGATAGAACAAGCAAAGAAAAAATAAATGAAGGCATAAAATTTCTAAAATGTACAACTAACAAATGTGGCCAATTTACATATTATGACATATTTATAAAGGCTATGTACAGTATCTAGTGTATATTAAATACACAGCCACTGTATCATACAGCTATATGGAGTATTAAACCTTCACTTGAATAATTCCAAATGCATTTGGATCATTTTATGACTTTGCACTTCTCTTTGGGGTAATATGAGCCAGTCTCCCTTTTGGTAGCAGATGCTTTTACTTTTGGGAGCTTCCTCTTGTCTGTTACTTCCCTTAGCCTTACCTTAGGGATATGGAGAAGTATGTCCTTTGAAGCCAAGAACCTTTCTAAGCCCAGTTCCCAAATGTTGAATATCAGAGGGCTACGGATTTGATCTCAAATAGTCATCCCGGTGTTTTGATCTCAAGCTTGTAGATTTTCAACCAGCTCGACTCTAAAGCTTAGTCTTTGATTACAGACAAAGTTCTCCAGCCTGAACTGTTGATTTGCTCTTACCCTTACCTTCATCCTAATGTTCCCAGGAAAGGAACAGGTTTGATCAGTCCCAGCAGGGATGAGGATTTTATGCCACTGACTTGGCATAGAATTACTGGCAAATGGAGATCATAAACTATCAGGTTGACTCTCTTAAAACTCCCTGTTGCAGTGTACCAGCTAATTGCCTTGACATGGGGGAGACTGTACCCATGGCAAAAAAAATCTCCTATATCCCATTAGCTTGTGCTTCCAACTCATGTGCCTTAAAGGCAGCCAGACTTCTGTCAGGAACCACGTCCTTCATTTTCCCTTTACCCTCAGTGAGGAGACGCTTCGACTATATGTAGGGAGATTATTCTTTCATCTACCTTTGTCCCTTAAAATCTTTTAAACTTTTATCTCTGTTTGGTGTCTAAATGCAAATGTTGTTTCAATATTGAAAAAACCCTGCATTTCCAGGATCTCTCTTCTTACTATGGCTTGTAAACAATTTTTTTTTCCAGGCTCATCTCTTTCTTGTAATACCTTATCAAATGTCGTTATTCACCTGTAACACCAGCAGCTGAGGCACGTCTTCCCATCTCTCCCCTAGAGCTGCACGTTCTTTCTGAGTAGTCTGTTTCCCAAGCCTCTACAGGCTTGCCACATATGTGGCTACTAACATACATCATTGATTCACATCCATTTTCCTACCATGCTCACTCTTCAGCATCCGACTTAACTTTCTCACTCTGTATTAGTCAGCTCAGACTATGCTTGGACCCTGTGACAAAAAAAAAATGGCAGGCCCTTAGAGGCTTAAAATTAAGCATTTTATTGCTCTTACAAAGTCCAAGGCTGATGGGGGGGGGGGATGTCCATGTTACCAGGGTTTCTTCAGTCTTGGGAATTTGCCCCGATAATAGGGACCTCAATTCTTTGAGAGAAAGCAAAGTGAGAGTAAGAGAGCCAGTGGGAAACTTTGAAGCCTGAAAACAAGCTTTCTTCTGCCTCAGAACCAGTCAGCTGCAGTGCAGATTCTCGCACAATGAGGAAGACATATGCCATGAGTTTGAGAATGAGAGAAGAACCAGCTACTAAGGAGCCCTAGGGACATTTTTCCCAGTAGGTATTACAGTCTCCATATTAGAGAAGGGGAAACTGAACCTCAGGGGTAGGTAGTAAAATGATTTCCCCAAGATTAAGATTCCCAGTTAGTCAGTGATAAAGTTCAAAATCTAACCCAGGTCAGCCTGTCATTCTACCCTGTGACCTAGCTCTCCCAATGCATTTATTTGTTATATCATTTCAAATATTTTAACATCACCATCAACACGAAGAACCCTTGGAGAATGAAAAGCTGAATGTTTCTCTTTAAGACTATAATGGCGCCCCAATGTTTGTAAAATGCATAAAACCACTAAGCTTAGAATACATGTATTTTCAATAACTGATAATTTAGACACACGTATGTCAGAGGTGGGCGTTCTCTACATGTGTATCTTTTCTCCAAATGGCTCAGCATTTGCTGCTGTTGGGTCAACCTATCCAGTAGCCCAATGGATAAGACTGTCTGGTGGGGAGCATTGGGTGCTTTATATCTTAGAGGCTGCAATGCAATGAATTGGGAAGAACCCATGCTTGCAACAAAAACCAGGATTTAACTGGTGGGGATAATTCTCCTGAAACACTGAACCAAGAAGGGGTCGATATAGGGCATTCCTGTCTATGAATGGAAGTTATGGGAGAACCAAGGAAGTTATTTGATGGATCATTAGCAGAGATGATGAAAATTACCATTTGATCTTAAAATACCAGAAAACAAGGTATGTATGGGATGCTGTAACACAAGGAAGAATCAAAACATAAGAAATTACTTGCAGTGGATTATTTTGACAACTAAAACATTTTTCCGCTTTTAGGTGCTCCCATATTTGTTCTAGAAAATCATGGTTGCTAGTTGAAAATTCTCTTTAATGAATTATATTAATTTGAAGCTGTATCAAAAGAGCCTGAAGCATTGTGTGTCTGGGTACACCTCCCTTAAAAATTAATTTGAAATCTTTACAACATAAAGCCATCAAATAAAAGTCAAAAACTTTTGCCTGAATTCTTATATTTTTCTTTACTAAGTTATTTCTTTGTTTTTTAAAAACACCTAAAACTCATTTTAATGATTTAAGTCAGATATAACAGTACCAAAAATGTTTGGAAAAACTCACTCCAAAGCCTATACTGTAGAAATTACCATACTTGTATTAGGTGAATATTATTTCAAGTATGTATGTATCAGATATAATAGTATACAGAACAAACTAAAAGCACATCAAACACTACTTGAAATATGATTTCACACTACTTGAAATATAAACATTAACACTATATGTATTTAAATATCTATATTTATAGCTAAATCCATCTCCCAGAAATGCTTAATATATATTTACATGTATATTTATATATACTAAGCATTTCTGGGAGATGGGTTTAGCTAGACACCCACATTTTTTCCAGTTGCACTAGAACTTTATGCTTCTTTTTATTACCTTACCCTTTGAGTTTTTGATTTGGATAAACAGTCCTTCCCTGCTTTGGTTACTGGTTATTACTATTACTATTCAGATAGGAATAGTAGTAGGAGAGGAAGGTGGTCGCGCTTCTTCACATTCTATCTGCTCTCAAAAATTCTGTCACTGACTTTGCAAAGGGAATTTATCTTGTTGGGGCACATGGTCAGTGTACCTCAGATTTGGAGAAAATGGAACCAGTTATGATTACTGTAAAAATGAGTCCTTGGTTACTGTTGCGCAACAACCCTAAACTAAGTAGGTTCAACATCAGTCCAAGCTGACTTGCTCCGTTAGTTGTTTTCAGGATGTTCTTTTACTGTTTGTACTCCACCACACACCATCACACCATACCACGACACGACTACCCTACGCTACCCCACGCTACCCCACGCCCCCCACGCTAGCCATGCCCTCCCATGCTATGCTATGCTACACCATGCCCCATACTCTAAGCCACGCCCCCGGGCACCCGCCATCAGGCTTGGGTGTAGGGCAGAGGTCCATCCCCAAGGGGTGAGGGGGGAAGCCTCAGAACCCTCCCGTCTACCCTACAGTTACGAATTTGCAGTACCACACAAATGGATACAGACACATCTGTATCAACTTTTCTTAGGTAAGTTTTGGTTTCTGTGGTCAAATTATCTAAATAGGAGATACTCCCTGGAAAGTCAGCCCCAAAGAAACTGTAATAGTTTACAATGAATGAGAGTGTGTTTGATGTGCTTTGCGGTGGGCTGCAAGGTCTGGGATCATCAAAGAATGATGAGGGGTCGGGCACTTTCAGGGACAGGACAGGACACCTTATTAGGGCTAAATGTTTGAGTTTGTTCATCTCCTCCTGAAAGGCTTCCCAGGTGGGCCAACACTAAAATGTGAGTTAATCTGGAAGATTCAACTATCTGAAAGACCTCAACTATCAGGCTGCCAGGTGAGGAGACTTAGCATTAAAACTCAAAATCCTAACTTACCAATTTGATCTGTACATGTTTAATGAGATTTACTGTGGAGGGACTTCTGCCTTTGTTCGGATATCCTCACTTATATTTGTCTTGTTACATAAATGTTTTAAAGTTCTCAAATCCTCTTTGGTGGTGGTGAGTTGGAAATGAACATACACTGTAACAGCTTAATAATGCTATTGTTTGTTTACAGTGCATTTTTAAGATGCAAGTCCTCTAACTTTGGTTTAGTGCCAACGTGTTTGAGTGTTAGCTGGGTGACCATTGATTGGCATCACTGTGTTACTTCTGGTGCTTTTTTTAAAAAGAGGAAATTTGGACTCAACTTTGAAAAAGTTGTTAGTAAAATGTCATTTAATCTTGGTGGCAGGGCAATGAGGCAGAACGTTTTGCATGTTTGCAAAATAAGCTTCATTTTGTTGCATTTGGCTTTACTGATTATATTAATTAACTTAACAGCAAGTGTGAAGATTATTTATGATGCATTAAAAATGATTGGTCCTTAATTGCTTCTCTGGTAGAACAAGGGACTTGAATATCAGAGTAAGGGTTAGAAAAAAAGTTAGCTTACTGGTATGCAAATTCAAATTTTAGAAATGGCCCTTTGAAAACAAATGAAATCTCATGATGAGGTATAATACTGCATGTTTCCCACAGAAAGCAGAATTCAAATATATTCTCCAAATCAGACTTTGTTTCTCAGTTTAGATTTATAAGGTATCTATTTTTTTTAGCTATTCATTTATTTTAAGATAGTCATTTATTTATTTAGTAAAAATATATCAAGTATCTAAGTTAGGCATCATGGGAAATATAAAGGATCCACGTATTAAATACTGGTCTTCAAGATTTCTTCTCTTGGAACATCCTCAGCTAATTTTCTTTCAAAACTATAATCCCTTCCTTGTGCTTTCAATGTAAAATTTATTCTAATGCCTTTGCAGACTTTTTTTTCACTATTCATACAAATTGAAGTAAAAATACTTTTCTGTGAAATGTTACTATTATTTTTTATTTTCCTGTTTGGCTAATCATGCACTGTGGGGAAGCACTGAATTTCTAGATGGACGTTTATGTGGATTCTTCAAGTTCATTTACCCCGTGGAACTTGCATTACCTGTTACCAACAGTCAATTTATCACACAGGAAATGTGCAAATCTCCAGCAAGAAATAAGCAGAGTGTATCATTTTGAGTATGTCACATATAAAATTTAGTTGACTGATAAAAGTCAGATTAATAATCATTTAGGGTTGTCTTCCATAATTTCCATATACTGTTTTCTGTTTTGTTTTGTTTTCTTCTGTTCTGAACATTTTATTTCTGTTGGTAGGAGGCAGGTGTCTACTAGATCAAAAGTTAATGGGAGCAGTAGAGTAATCTCCATATCTTAACCAACATAGCTACTTCAGGCCATAATTATTAGAGCCACACAGAACAGGTTTGCACCTATGTTTCTTGGTCCTTAATGCATCTAAAATAGAGTCTGAGGCTGCATAGTTTCTATGAATGCATGTATAATGTCTGTTTGATAAGTGTCTTCTCACACCCTGAGGACTTTTATAGGCAATTTGCATTTCACAATGAAAGAAATCAGCTGGAGAGGGTTTATTGTTTTGTATAATGGAGAGGAGTGTGAAAATATCCTGTTTCTACAGATGGCACTCCTCGTTAGCCTTGAACATATACATGTGCAAGGATTGTTTTATCTTAACTAATACAGCCACCCAAAATGCTATTTTTAGAGGTGAGTTCACAGTTTGGTTGGGTTGCAATAATTAGCAGAATTTCTCTGATGAGAGCTGAAGTACTCATTTGAACTCCTGGTTGCTGAGTGACTTTAAGATGCTGGGAAGGAAATTTCCTTTTGCACTGAACTCTCTGCAAAAGTGGATTGTAATAGGTCTATAATGTGATCGCTCTGATTTTTAAATAACTCAAAAGACATATCAAGGGGTGTAGAGCCAGTGATTTGTGCACTTCTCATTTGGGGAACATCTCCTTTGCAATGATATGCAGATGACAGCATATGCTCATGTGATCCAGAAGAACTGTGGCTATAAAACAAAAACCTCCAATGAGAAAGGAAACTAATTGTGCTTATAAAGTAACAGACGTCTTAATTGGTTCCCCTATGTTCCTCCTGTAAGTGAAACCATTTGATATTTTTCCCTTTGTCCTTCTGGCTTACTTCACTGAGCATGGTCCCTTCTAGCTCCATCCATGTTGCTGCAAATGGCATGAGTTTATCTTTTTTGATTGCTGAATAGTATTCCATTGTGTGTATGCGGGTGCATTAGTGGAAGGTAACATACGGGGAATACACAATAATGTAAAAGGTAAAAAATATATATATATATACACACAACAAAAAAGAAAGTAAGAGACGATTGTTGAGGACTACAGGTGCCATGGCAGGGGTGTAGCGTGGGAACATGCACCTGAAGAGGTGTGTCCCTGAAACTCTGAATCATATATAGTGTTGGATACCAATTACCTTAATAAAAACAATACAATTAAAAAAATAAAAAATGCATATATTAATATCAACAATAAAATCTTGTCAGAAAACTTCAAGATTCTCACAATTAATAAACTGAGCTTGACTTTTATAGCAGTCCAACTTCAAGTTTAATATTAACTTTAAATCTGACAGAAAGATAAATGAAAAAATATTCCTATTGATTAATTGGTTGTATCACTGACCAATATAAAGAAACATTTATATTTTAGATTTCATGGAGAAGCAACTCCAGATCTCAGCATTTCTTAAATTTTTGGTTTTCCTGTCCTTTTTCAATCTTAACAATTATTGAGGATATCAGAAAGCTTTTGTGTGTGAGGGTTGTATCTATGAATATTTACCAGTTTGGAAATTAAAGCTGGTAATTGCTTTTAAATGTTTATTAAATGATTTAAAAAATAATAAACCCATCCTATACTAACATACATAATATTTTAGATAGAAAAAGGAAAAATAGTAAAATAATGGAACTGACTTTCTCTTTTGCAAATCTCTTTAGTGAATGATTAATAGAAGACAGCTATCTTGGAATTAACCTATTGTGATATGTTCGTTTGGTTGAAGAATGGAAAAAGCATTTAACTTTACACATTAGTTAGCTGGAAGGGGGGAAGATATTTTAATAGCTCTTTTAGGTAACTATGGTTATTCATCTTTGATATTACGCTAAAACTTGGCATGATAGATTTTTATTTTATTTTACTTATTTAATATATTCTTTAAAGATTTATTTACTTATTTATGCATAGAAGAACTGGGGTATAGGTCAGAGGTACTGGGGTGAGAGGATTCACCAGAGACAGGAAGGGGGAGCAGAACAGGCAGATTGACTGAGATACACTGCTGAGGGGAGCAGCGGGCGAGGCAGGAGAAGTCTGCTGTGTTATTTTTTTATATATGTATTTTTTTGTTGTTATTTATGTCTTTTACATTTTGTATTCCCCTTGGGTAGCCCACCACCAATTCACCCGTGATCCATCTCCATGGTCCCTTGTGTTCTTTTCTATTCCATTTTGTGCGCTTTTCCTTCCCTCCCTCCCCCCCGCTGATTGTCTCTCTCCTATTTGGTGTCCTTATAGTCCTGTTATAAGTGAAACCATTCGATATTTTTCTCTTTCTTTCTGGCTTATTTCACTGAGTATGATCCCCTCTAATTCCATCCATGTAGCTGCAAATTGCATATGTTTATCTTCTTTCCATGATGAATAGTATTCCATTGTGTATATGTACCACATCTTCTTGATCCAAGTCTGCTGTGTTATATGTGGGTCAGCTCCCTAGCTGGGGATCGAACTCAGGCTGTAGCAGTGACAGTGTGATGGTGCTGAGACTTAACCCCTATGCCACCAGGGAGGCCCCTAAATGGTAGATTTTTAAAGACTAATTGAAAGTTGAATCTTGGGTCATTCAGTGAACTGTGTTACATTAAATTATTTGATGTATCTTACACTTTGAATGAGTGTTTTCTCCACATATGCTTTTATAACATCACACATTGGTCATTTTTAGTTCATTAATTTTTTTATAAATGTTCGCAAAATTTATCACATAATATAAAAAAAAATCTCATTCATTAACATTACCACTGATATTAGAAATATCTTTCAGTTGTGGGAAGCTTACAGGGGTAGATACAATTTTCCAAAATTCTTACATTTGCTTGAGAGCTCAAGTTTCTCTTTGTCAATGAAAAGTCAGTGACTTTTCTTGAAGTGATAAGTTCACACATTTAATTTTTAAGAAATCGTCTGCCAAATACCTAAAAGTAAACAACGATATTTTTTTTCTGTCAGTCATTCTTTTAACTAAAAATAGCATTCTATGAAAAAAAATGTGGCTAGTTAAGCTCACAACTCAAGCACTAGATTTGACATGCATAAGAAGGGTTTTGTGCATACCATTTTGTCAACAAGAATATTTAAAAGATAACACAAAGATTTCTACTCAAGATTTAATAAAATTGATCACTTTTACTGCTTTATACAGGACCATCTCAAGTGAAAGTGATATTTCTTTGTTATCAGGGAGTTTGTGATATCATAGAAAGCAGTAGTTCAGCTTGATGTCATGTGCCTCCATTTAAATAAGCAAAGACTACAGTGCTGTCTCTCAATTTATTTTGTACCAGCAGTGGAAAAAGTAAATAATGCCCCAATATTACTGTGAAAATAGTTTTGAACTCATGAATTCTCTGAAAGTATCTCAGGACCATCAGGAGTTCACAGACCAGATCTTGAAAACATAGAACCAAGAACATACAGTAAAACACTATAGACGCATTTGGGTCTAAATCATTTTCCCTATTGGAAGAAGGAAATCATCTTACTTCAAGTGTTCTAATTCTTATCACCTATCTAGTTTGAGTCTATGACTTTGATCATAAACATTTATTTTGAGTGATTTGCTGGAACATTCAATTTAAAAAATACCATAGAATACTTGTATAAATAATCCAAAAAGTCAAAATCCATATTTCTTTTGTTATATATCAGGATCAAATCAAAAGGAGAGAAACAACCTTGGCTTCTTAACAGATATATTTTGATACAATAAAATTGGGAAGAATCTGAGGATTGAAATATCAAAAGGATAGTCCACTGGTATGTCAGAAGTGACAGCCACAGAACCAACAGCTTGAGGTATTCTAGGGGCAAGAGCCCTAAATTCTGATGTGTTAATGACCTGCTTTTGCTGCTACTCCTAGTGAGATGAGATGAGACTGGTCTGAGGGGGAAGGAGTTGGATGATGATAGGAAAATAGAACAAAAAAGAAAAAAGAGAAGGAAGTCCCTTTCTATTTCTCTCATTATCCATCTTCTCTCCAGAAGCTCTTTTTGTGAGAACCTAAGAGAAAATTAGTTTCAAATAAATCTGCAAAATGTCATCTCAGTCTCGGCATGATAGAGAGGAATATGAGAAAGTAGACTTCTAGCTATGTGACAATAGACAAATAACTGGTTTGATCAGCCATTGGGTACTCGGAGGCCATATCATTCTTCCAGGTATTAGCAATCCCACAAAACATTAACAATATTAAGCTCTGGTCTGGTGTCTCAGAGAAATAAAGGTGCTTCCATCCTCTCTCCCACAACTAGAGACTCAAAATCCGGGTAGTCATGGTACCCACCTCACGAAAGAGTCACTGAACTCATATGTAGGAGATGATGATTCACTTTCTCAGTGTAGACTCAACCCTCCACCTGAATATCTTGTGAACTACATACAAAGTTGGAGAAAAAATTCACATCAAATTATAAGGAGAGAGGAAGAAGGTAAAATTAGTCGATCCACATTAATATTGTGTTTATAATATTAACATATATAAAAAATATGGAATATTTATGTATGTATCACATTTGCAAGGAAAACCTACTGCATACAGTTTCTGCTGCTGTGCTTGGCCACAGACTTCTAGGCCAGCGAAGTTCTAAAGGAAGCAAAATTCCTGTGAGTAGATTATCTAGGGCTAATAGAGAAAGTCTACCCTTTGATTCTTTTCACTTCTATATCACACCTTCTATTGGTTACTGTGACAAAACAAACAAACAAACAAAAAACCCCAACATCTTGCCTCCTATAACTGAGATGGTGTTGTCTTCCAAATGAAACTATAAACTATTTCAGTAGGTTACTCTACCACCTTAAACATTGGAGTGGATGGTAAGACTAGTTAATTCTATGTCCATCAGCCCACCATGACCACTGCTGATGTTACTGACAAATGTGCTTCTTGGTCAGAAGCAAAGTTAGGTGGGCTACTGTAAAAGCCAATAAGGCACCGCTGGTTTGAAGCACTGGCTCTTACTCACAAATATGTTATTTTTTCTATTTGATGAGTGAGAGCTTGTAATGAATGCCATTTGGTGAGCATTCATATGAGACAAAAGTATCTCCTGCCCCTGTGTCTACAATAAGAGCTTTATCAACAAACTTCTTTCCAGCATTCCTCATCATCAATTCTTTTCCTTTCAGGTCTCTGACCATTTAGTAACACTGATGTCCATGAATCCGTATAAACCTATATCCGGACTGTCTTCAGTCCAGTCAAAATGGATTCCCAAATGCATTGCTTACAATCATGTGCGCTGCACAGATCCCTCGCAGGGCTGTCTTCCAGTACCTTCCGGTTTGTTCCTGTGTACAACATACCGGGCAGGAATATCTGCCATTGTGGTCAGCGTATTTTTCTCTGCTCTCTTGTTTTTGTTCTCATTAATGAAGAATTTCTTTTGAGGCCAGAGGTGTGGGTGGAGCAAGAGGAGAATGACACAGGCATAGGGATCGAAGAGTCTGACCGCCCGACCTAGGACTTCAAGATCTGCTCAAAGATGATTGCTTGTATGCCATTCTCAATGGATGTTTCCAGAAAATACACCTTTTTGGTGTATTTGGTTTGCCTAGTCACGTGCGGTCTCAGCACTGGGCTTTCAGACTCTGTACAACACCAACATCCTCACGAAGAGCATAGTTATCTGCCATAGGCGGCGTACTATTTTGTTCCTTTCTTTTTTTAAACAAATGACTGTGGGTTTGCACTGTGACTCCAGGGTAATGGTTTATAAGATGCCTCAGATACACAGAACACTGGAGGCTCGTCTCAGTCACCAGGGTGAGTTAGCAGAGCAGTCTCTGTTGGCGCATGGGTTGTGGAGTGTTTTCTTTCCTCCCCTGAAAACTGGCCTCCACTTCATGTGGCCTATGTTGCTTCTAAAATCCCAAGAACTGCTGTGTAGTCTGGGCAGCAGCAGTTGTTCATCTAAAGGGACACTTTACCCTATTCCAAATTGCTGGGTGTCGTGTTGACAATACTGCACTGACAAATGGGAGTCGTAGAGCAAGATGTACAATGCAGGATGCTGCCAAAAGAGAAAGATCCTGGATTTTTATTTCTAGAATATCATACAGCAACAATTAAGTGGGGTAGGAAGACAAAGAAAAAAGGGTGGGTGAAACAGAAAATGTGCTTATATCATCTAGGGTTTCAGGGGATGGTGAGTCTGCTGACCGTATATTGACAACCTGGTATTATATTGGAAATTCTACCCCAGACTCCCACCCCAGTTCCAGTCTTATCAACAAGGCGTTCTCCTGATTAGCTTCTGGGATGTCTAGTTATTCATCAGTCAACAGCCCCCGGGCATTCCAGTTCATGTGTGTGATGTATGTTCTTTGTCCCAGCGTGATCAAGCTTTCTGCTGTTGATTGTTTTAAAAGGTACCTTGAGGGTTGGGCTATATTCTTTTAGGTCCTGTAGCTGATTGACTGGGCAGTTCTGACCTTGTATTTGAATACAGAACTCGTGTCACCAAAACGGTGGTCGAGCAGGCCACTTAAGTCTAGCAGACCCATGACTGGGTCTTCCCCCAGGTGTAGGCTCATGATTCCTCTCTATTGGTCCTCCTCAGTTTCTGGCATGAATGTGTCTTAATATGTCATTTAAGGAACTGCCTCTTCCTGCTCATCAGGTCCAGTAAACTCTGTTGCCACCAATGAAGAGGAACAGTGTGACAATTTGTAGGCTGTGCTTATGCCCAAGGCCTCTGTGAACTGAGTTGTGTCAGGCAGCATGAGGTGTGACATAGTCTTGGGGCAAAAATGGTGAAGGTGTGCATTGTCCCTGACGGGTGAAAACAAATAGCTTCTAGTGGTCCTTGCAAATCAGTGTAGGGGGAAAAAGTGCTAGATAAATAGCCATTTGTCAGGTACTAAGAGACTTGCTCCAGTAAATAATATATAACTGGAACATCCACTCTAATTACATTGCCTTGCAAAGTTGATGAAAATCTATACTCATATTCCAAGATCCATTGCCTTTTGTACCAGCACAATGGCATAGTTAGAGACATGATAGGAATTTACCTGTGTCTTTCAAGTCTTTGGTAATGATGTTGATAAATTCCCTCAACCAAGATGATCATTTAACTCATCATGATGCCACAGCAGGACATGGATTACCTGTATCCATTCTATTACGCATTGACAATTAACTCAACACTGTGCTCATTGCCAACGATATAACCACATCTGTCCCAGCATGTCTCCTTTGGGAGTCCCATTCATGCTACCAGATACTGTGTTAACCACGTCTAGATCAGCATACATTCAGCAAGGTGCTACTATCCAAAATCTACATAGAAGACATACAACTCAACAAAAAGAAAACAAATAAGCCAAATAACCAAATCTTCCTTGAAGGAGCATAGGGAAGTGGACAGGCACTGGGAATGGACTAGTGCCCTGACATGGGCACTAGCCCCCAGTCCTCATGAAATAGGGTTAATGGAAATAGAGTTTCTACATCAAAGAGCTATTGAGCACATCCAGGCTGAAGTTCTAATTCATAATCCATCCAGTGCTGACATCTCAATGTCATTGATTAGAAGCACTATCAAAGGGGTCATAGTTTTAACTTTACTATTTTTACAATAATTGTTTCTTGGGTGTAGTACTTTTTCAGCTGTTCAGTCTCTTCATCTATTCGTTTCCCCCCATTAGGACTTTCCTTCATGTCAATTCCTAGACTTTCTGTTACAGAATTAGAGACAACAGTTAAAATAACATACTTCTTGGTCTTTTGCTAGTTCAAATCATAGCAGTGCATCCAAAGTATACCACATGGGGTGGTGAGAAGAGTCTGCTTGCATTTGTATGTTATTAAAATGCATTATTATATTTTCTAATCATAAGCATGAGTTCTCAGATCTCTGTTAAGCATTATGGTTAAATTCGTGTGACACTCAATACATTTCAGTTCTTATATTTCTTTTTGAACCGTGTATATACCATTTACATTTGCAGTTTATAGAACTGTGAAAGAGTTCAGCTAAATAAAGATTTATATTTGTATTACTTTCAAGTATTCTTAGTTGCAAGCGTGTATGGTTTTCTAAACTATTTTTTCCCCTTACCTCAGCCAGTTTCCTGTCTTGACCAAATAGAGTATGTTATGTGGCCAGTCATCAAGATTGTATGACCTTTTCCTTTGGAAAACTGTCTGAGAAAATATGTACACATATATTTTGGGCATGTTATTAAGCCTGACAGTAAAAAAATATATATTATTTTTAAACAAATACTTTACCCTTCTGCCATTCTTATGCCAGTCCAAGACACACCTATTTGCAATACTTTCTATTTTCTATGCTTCAAATTACTCTGAAATTACAGCCTACCCAACTGATTATCAGATGGAAACATTGGAACAGAGATAAAATATCTTTCATACTCATTCAAACCTGATGAACCAAGAGTTTTTTCTCTGCTCTTAAATCTGTCATTCCTCTCAGATTAAACAGCCCAGTCGAGCCACCTGTGAAGAAAACAATGTGATTTATTTCCAGTAAAGATGATTCCCATTCCGATGACCTCAGACCACAAGCAGAAGCCTCTTAAGGAACTTTGTCTAAATAATGACTGAATGGCTCTTTATTTTCAGTGCTGCTCCCAATCTCTGAGTGTTGGGGAACCTCAGTGAATTTTAAGGACCTACTTGGTTGTTGTGCTTTTAGTGCTGTTAAACTTCAATTGAATAGTGTGCTTTTGTAGAAGACATTTTCTGTCACTGATCGGACAGCTACGTAGAAGATGAGGTCTCTGCTCTTTCCACACTACACTGAGGAGGAAAACTCTGAAGGACCCATAACTTCAAGGTTAAGACCATTAAACTAGACTCTCCAAACCATGAGTAAAACGTTAAAACACCATCCTATTTGCAGATGCAGGCAGAAAAACACATCTATATTCACAGAGAAATTTGAATAAGATAATTTGATAAAAGAATGAGATTATTTATACAAAAATTAATGATTTAAGGATAATTATTAAACTGATTAAAATTGAGTTATCAAAACATCTTTGATAATGCATTTTAGTTCAAGCAAAGAGTTGCATTTGAATTATTTGGCATCTTTTTCTGTATTTGGATAAACTTTAGCTGGTTGTCACTTGGGTTTGCTTTCTCAGATCATTCATAATGTGTCGTGACATCATTAGTTTGCTGAATGTAGATGGTTTAAAAATATTTAAATGGAAAGATTGGCAGTATTGTTTGTATAATCTACAAATACACATGTATGTGCATCTACATATAGGAATATAATTATAATATCCTTACACTATTTCAGAAAAAGAGAACACACAAAAAATTTACAGTAAAGAATGTAATTCCCTAAAGCTTTGTGACAACTGACTCACACACACACTGTCTAGTATGCACTTTGGCTTCCTGATTTCCATTATTACTGACTTTTCTTTCAGTATATTGATATTAAAGTAAAATCATGTTGCTTATCCTCAGATTTCAGGGTGCGTAGAAGTAGAGAATACTTTTTGTAAGTATCTCTCAATTCTCAAAGTAGCACCTTTTGGTGGGCATTAATTATCTCATCGCACAGCATTTAAGAAAAAAAAACTCAAACTTTTCTCAGTTTCATGTACACAGATGTTCTATTCAAAATTGGAGACCATCTAAATAAATCTGAAACCCCATATGACCCAGCAATAGCACGGCAAGGTCTTTACTGGAAGAATATGAAAACACTAATATTAAAAATGTGTATTCTTATGTTCATAGCATTATTCGTAATCTCCAAGTCATGAAACCCACCTAAGTGCCCAGTGACAGATGACTGGATAAAGAAACTGTGGGGTATATGCTCAGTGGAATAGTACTCAGCTATTAAGAATGATGAAATAATGCTCTTGGGACAAAATGGATGGATGATGAGGTGACTACGTTAAGCGAAGTACGTCAGAAAGTGAAAAGACAGCTACTGCATAGTTTCACTCATTTGTGGAATTTAAATTACCTAAGGAAAGAAACTGAAAAAGCACCAAAAAAATAATTCTTCGACTCTTAGAAAAATATTCCGGTTACCTGCGGGAACAGTTGGAGGGAGGAGGGGATGGGGAAAGAAAAGGATAAAGCAAGGGCACTAGAGATTTGGTGGATGGTGAGTGAAACATGTGCACAGATGGAGATGTAAAAATGTACCCCCCAAATTATATAATTATGTAAATAACTGACAAATAAAAACAGAAATATTAAAAAAAGTCCAATAATAAGAACATTTTAGTCAACTGTTTTATATGGGAGCTTCTGTAGTTATTTAAAATGATATGCACAGATAATTTTCATTAACAGAAGGCACTGCTTTGTTTCATCAATAAAGCAATACACCAAAATATACATCGACAACTGTCTCAGTTGTGCCAAAACATATGAACAGAAAACAATTGGCTCACACATAATCATTAATGACAGTGATTGTTCTTTTAGTGTTTTATAAATTTTCTCCAGGATTATTCATCACCTTTATTTTTAAATAAAACCTGCAAGAAAGATGTTTTTTCCATAAAGAGCTGCTCAGTTTCCAAAGATCTTGGACTGTTCAGATATGTGGGGTCCACGAGGCTGGGTGGGCTGGGGACAGTGCTCAGAGTTCTCCTCCAATCCCAGTGATGACGTCAGCCTATTTCGTGATGGTCTCTGGCAGGCACCTCATCAGCATATTGATTTTAAAGTTTTATCGACTCTTCTAAGACACTGCTAGGCCAGCTGTGAGCTCTCTCTGTAAGCCTTTGGTCCCTCTGCTCTTCAATCCTTGGCTTTGATCGAGCTATTGAAAATTTCTGATGTGGAGCCGGTCCCACTGGTGAGATCTCTAACCTCTGAAGAATTCAAATGTCCAGCTCTGTGCAGTTTCTTCAACTTTTGCAAAGTTGAAAATGTAAATTTGCAGACAGTAACTTTTCTGACATTGAATCTTCCTCCTCACCCCATACCTTGGCACCTATCCCCCAGTTCAAACCCTCTCTATGAAACAGACATTTCATTTGTGAAGCAGACAATTCTTGGAGTTCCAAACATGTGTCAGGCATGGGGCTCACGGCTGAAGTTGCAGAAACGATGAGGCCAATCTTCAAAGGCTTCAAAGCACTCGTGAGGAAAATGGTTCAACAAAGAACAGAAAAAAACGCTATGGGAAATAGGAGTGAGAGTGATTTATTTCTCTCTTTAAAGAAGTTGGACCAGGACCAAACTGGGGGTGGGGAGGATTTTTTATAATTAGCCCTGAAGATAGAGCAATATTTATAGACAAGTTCTATGCACAAAGAACGAGGGGCCAGGAAGGATAGGGTATGAAGAAAAAAAGAACCCCATCTGACACCCCATCCCATCTGATATCTCCAGAGAATATAATTCCCTTGAGGAAGCAGGCTGCCACCAATGTGAAAAGGGAGGTCAACCCTTGAATCTGGGGAGCTTTACATGCTGGTCCATGATGCTCCTTTTCATTCTAAGGCAAATGGGGGAAGCTGGGTATAGTCTGCCATAGCAACTTTATTTCAAATTTTAAAGGAGCATCGATTGGATGGACAATGTTAAGTGATCCCTGCTACTCAACGTCACGTATTTTTAGAGAAATTAAAGTTTAAAACCAGCAGGATGGCTATGTAAAAACCAAAATGACAAGTATTGTGGAGGATGTAGCAAAATTAAACCCTCATGGACTGCTGGTGGGAAGGTAAATGATGCAGCCACTGAGGAGAACAGTACAGAGGTTCCTCAAAAATGAAACATGGACCCACCATATTGTCCAACAATGGAAAATAGTGATGTGAGTGGTTATCTGTAGAACCATGTTCCAGGAGCACTTCTGATGTTTATGGATGATGAATGGAGAAACAAAATGTTGTGTGTACGTATGTATATACACAATGAAATATTATTAAGTCTAAAAAGGAAGGAAATTCTTACCCCTGCTATAATATGGATGAATCTTTCAGACTAAGTGAAATAAGCAAGTTTTATATAAGAAGACAGAATATTGTGTAATTTCACTTGTATGAGGTATGTAGAGTTGTCAAATTCATGGAAACAGCAAGTAGGATGGTGGGTGCTAGAGGCTGAGAAGAAGGGAAATTGGAATTGTTGAATAGGTAGTGTTCCAATTTTTCAAGATGAAGAGTTCTGGAGACAGGATGCACAAAGTTATATGTACTTTAACACTACTGGACACTTAAAAATGGTTTCAATGGTAACATTTATATTGTGTGGATTTTACCAGGGTTAAAAGTAAAATATGATCTAAGCAATTATTTTATAAAATTCCAACTTTGCTTCTGTTTTTAACACAAAGCTGGAAAATTTGAAGAAACCAGCACCAAGCATCTCTGAATGGCCCCCGGGCAACTCGCAGCACTCAAGCCTCCCTACACTTAGGTTTCATTAGTGGACAACTTTGAGAAACTCTATTGAACTTGGCATTTCTTCCATGTCATGTTGGCATCACTGATAGATTTTTAAAAAATGTTCTAATATCTTCATTTTCATTCATGTTTCTAAGGTAGGCATTCACTATTGAAAGTTAGTGCTCCAAAACCCAAGAGAAGAAAAGGGAGGTCAGAGGCAAAGCCCCTGGGGAATTCTCATATTTAAGGATGGAGATAGAGAGTTGGCAGTCAGATAGTACATAGATGTCTGAAGACTACTCTCAAAACTTCCCCAGACTTCAGACCTCTGTGTCCTGTGTCCTATATCTCAAAAGACAAGGGCCACCAATGTGTGCTTTGCGCCAGCCTGTCAACTGAGGTCCAGAATGTTTCTGCCATATGTTCTGGATGATGGGAAGTTCACTGTATCCACTAGCTTCCTCTCATAGCACCATAGCTAAAAATACAAAGGGTAGTAATAATACCTTTGGAGTCGTGTTTGACTCAGTTTCTCCGACTTTGCCTATACCCTACTTCTATTTGTTGTTCTCGTGAATTCTCTGTGCCACCTAAAGAAACATATATTTTTTAATAGCTCCTGAGATAGCCTCCAGACAGATTTGCCAACTTCCTGGGTCTATTCTTCACAAATGGTCTTAAAATAAAGCCCTCCTGCAAAGTTAAGCTTCCTCAATACAGCTCCAATTCTAGGAAGACTTCTTTGGCAATAACAATGAGAATCATTGCTGACATTACTTACTCTTAGGTACTATTCTCAGAGCTTTGTGTGATTTTAATCATCTTACCATCATAACAAGTTCATGAAAGTGATTACTCATTATCCACAATTAAAAATGAGGAAAACTAAGGCGCATATGGCTTGAGTACCTGTCCTATGTGATACAACTTCTACTGACAGTGCTAGGATAGAAGTCTAAGTGTTCTGGTTTTAGCACCTTACCATGGGGCAGCTCGCCTCTCTGTTCTACGGGGCTGTCTTTTCTCCATTCAAAATCCTCCAGTAGCTCCCTAATTCCACTAAATGAAGTAGAAACATGAAGAACCTTTATATAATAACGTCACCTTAGCCCTCTTCCCCTGTCCTACTTTCCCCTTCACTGAGATCCAGATCAACCGGGTTTCTTCATGACCTCTACAGATGGTTTACTGCCTCTGAATAATGAATTCTACACCTCCTCAGAGCCTCACTACCAGGCATCAACCTCCCTGTTTGAATTCCACTCATCTTTCATAGTGAAACCTTTGCAATGTCCCGATCTTCCCTACTGTTCTGTGCTTTGACAAGACTTTATAACAAGACATGTCTTCCTAAATTTTTCAGACTTGATCTTGTATAATCTCCTTCACTCTATTGCAACATACTTGAACCAGGACACTGCTATTTTGTTTACTCTACCCACATGGTGCCCAGCACGGTGCCTTAGACAAAGACCTGTCTCTGGAACTCACTCTCTTATCTTGCCTCCATTACCTAGATGCTATTGGAGCTCAAAAGTTCTCTTGTTAATGCCTCATCACAGTGCTCGCTCTCCTTCTCCCTAACCCTAAGTTTTAACATGTTTTAATTTAGTCTTTGGGGGACGTTTTTGGGGCAAACATCTGTTTTAGTGTCACCAATTTTCAGGAGTCCAGTGGCTTATGAATTTGCTGAGCAAATGATTAACTGTGTCAGAAATGATGCCCGATACTGGGAGTTTCACATATTGGATGAAATCTACCCAATTTCTAATGAATATAAAACTACCTGCAGGGCACAAGTAAGTCTTCTCTCTCACCATCAAAACCTTGACCTTGTGCAATAAAGCAAACAGTGCTTAAAGGTGAGAATGAAACGTGAGTGATGGAGACGCTTTAAACTTGTACTGTCTTGCTTTATACATTATGACTTAAAGAGCTATGAAGTGATGCAGGCAGAGAACCTGCTTGAAGAAAGGGCCCAAATTCTGAAAAATGACTTGTTGCCTGGTGGAAAGGTCTTATAATTCATGAGAACATTTCAGCGGCTAATGCAGTTTGTGATACTTTATAATCCTTACACATTCCAGAGCCCTGGCTCTCAACTCTCGGAAGGTTAGACCTAAGGGGATACCCTTCAGAAAAGTTACATAAACAACTGTGAACCTTAGGCAGGCAAAATGTACACTTTGAACATGTTGAAACTCTCCATATTAAGTCAGTTTAGCACTTTGATTAAAGAGTTTAATCAATCACCATCCTAAGCTGTTTATTAATCACTTTATCAAGCAGTTGATGCATTGCCGGTTTTAATAGAATCCATTTATTTTGATTTCTACCTACTTCATCTTTCCAAAGGGCTTTGCGAATCAGCTGTGATAAAAAGGAGAGGGAGAGGGAGAGGAGAAGAAAAGAGAGTGGGAGAGGGTGGTTGCATTGAAAACCCGGCAAGAAATCTCTAGCTGTACCTAAACGCGCTTTATTATCAACGCCCTACAACGACTTGGCCAATTTATTACGGGTAAAAAAAACGCTCTGGAAAGTGAATGTTTGGGTGAACCACACGGTATAGCTCAGATAAACACAGGCCATTCGTTTGCTTTCACACCTGACACCCTCATGATATACGATCCTAATAAGATTAATCTCCACGCACCCACCCTCGGCCCCTTTGTTCCAGCCTATTTGAGATCTTCCACTTTTCTTCATGGGCATTTTCCCCACCTTGGGTTACAATTTGTGGTTCAAGTTAAAGCCCTTGTTTCCTCACTACAAGGAAAACAAGATTTGTGGGAAGAAAACATTTGTTACGTGGCTTAAATTTTACTCTGAAGCTTTTGTGTCCTAACGCCTTCAGCCTGACTGAAGAGAAGCTTGGAAGACACGCACGTGGTCGGAGCCGGCGGGCCCCACGCCCCAGCTCCCCCTGGGCTGCCTCACAGCCTGGGGAATTCTGGTCCTATCCGCAGCCAGCCCAGGAATTTCCAGGAGAGAGGTTATTTCCATTTCTTTTTATTCTCTTCTTGCTTTCATTCACAGAGATGACAAATATCACTCACATTATAAATATTTTAATTGCACTTTTTCCTCTTCCTCCAATTAAAAAAATTATAACTGTCTTCTTCCTCCATTGCTTTGTGCCTAGAGGAAAATGATGTCGTGATACGCATCCTCGAAATGTTAGCATCATAACCAGGGAGGAGAGCGCCGACATCTGTGCTCCTCACGAGGCATCTGACTCGAGTTATCTCCACACAATCGCCCCGCTGTTGATGACGATTATCCCTGCGCTTTGGGCCTCTGCATCCAGTAGAGGAGCTGCCAGACGCATGTGGCTGTGGAGCATTTCAAATGTGGCGGATTCCAAGTGAGATGTTACCTTATAAACATAACATGTACATCCATTATGTTATAAAGGATGACAGATGTCAGCAGAAGGGGGAGGGGTGGAGAGCCAAGGGGGCAGAGAACCCAGTGGACTATGAGGGAGAATTTGGGGTGTTTAGGTGGTGGGCGTGGTGTGGTGACATACATCTTAGGAGGTGACATACATCTACACTCCTAAATCATATGGTATTGTAAACCAACCTTACCTCAATTTAAAACAGGACACCATTTAAAATAAATAAATCTCCATGAAGGACTCTGTTATAGAGACAAACTTTACTGAGGAGAACACATAGATTACCTTTGATTCAAAAACTATGGCTCCATTGCATTCTCCTAAAATTTATTGAGCAGATGCTCTGCTTGTTGACAGAGGTAGGGACATAAACAGAACAGTCCCTGCTCACAAGGGAGCAGAGTCTCATTGGAGAGAGAGAGGGGGGGTGGGAGGGAGGGAGGGAGGGAGAAAAAAGCTGGAGAGAAGTCAGGGGTTTTCTTGAGGAGGGTGGCCCAATCAAGGAGCTGAGGATCCATTGTAAGAATGCATACTCATCACTTCGTGGACCTGTGGAGGGAACTGAGGGCAGAGTAAGGAGTGGGAGGGAGCAGAGCCACCCCAGATGGAAGTACAGCTCCAGCAGAGACATGCATGGAGTGTGAAGGGATTGCAAACACTTTCAGCAGAAGCTGAAGAGAAAGACAGAAAGCAGAGTTGGATAGTTAGAAAGGCTTCTTCTTGGAAAGTGTCGCATGAAGGACAGTCTCTTATCCTGTAGCCCAGAGAAACCATTTCCGGACTATAAATGGACGTACATGGTCAGACTTGCATTAAGATCTATCACTGTGGTAGGAACATAAGGAGGATGAATTTGAGTCGGCCAAACTGCAGGAAGACCCATAAAACTTCTGGTAGCAGTTCATGGAAAATAGTCAAGACTCTAGATTCAAGACATAGTTGGAAATTAAGATCAGCAGAAACTGCCATGATTGACTGCCGGGGTCTGCAGCATGGCTGGGTTGGGCTACTGAGCGTATGGTCAGGTAAGAGGAAAGAGGTTTCAGAGAAAGAATGCTGAGTTAGTTTTTGGCTACACTGAATTTGAAATGTCAGTGGACGGCCAGATTGCTCAAGCCAGCTATTGGCTGTGTATTTCCATCTCCAGATGGAGGGTCAGTCTCATATTGGCAGTGGAGACACAGGAGTCCATCATGTATTGGGGCTTCCTGAGGCTCTGAGGATGAGTGGCTGCAGTGCCCAAGGAGAGGCGTGGACAAGGGCCATGCCCTGGGGGAAAGCTGGTTAATGGTGCTCAGAGCAAGAAAGGTAGATGATGACGAAGTTGGACCTACTGGTTGTAGCAGGGAGGAGGCCAGTAGGTATCGATAGGCAGGTCGCTGGATACTGAGGAATCACTGCGCCAGGGGAGAACTTGAAAGAAATTTAGTTGAGAAGAGGTGGAAAGAGTTTGATAACAGCTGGAAAAGAGCACAGGGTGCAGGGAGACTTTTTAGACGTGCATATCATATTTCATAACAAGAAAGAGACTTAAGAGAGTTGTTAGGACAAAGAGTAGGAAACAAGGTGATTTCTAATAAAAATAGTCCCTGGAAGAGAGAAAAAAGGGCTGATATCAAAGACACAGGTCAGAGATTTAACTTTAAGCCTGCCACTGACTCGGAGACAGAAGAAAGAGATGCAGAGATGGATGTAGCTGTAAGGGAAGTTTTTAGGCGGGTCAGGACATCAGAGAAGGTTCACATGAAGGCAGGATCATTCACTATGAGGTCAGGGGCCTTGGCATTACTTGGGGTGCTGCACTTGGAGAAATGGGAAGGGCTAGTAGCTTATCCAAAACAAGCTCTAGAATTGGTGGGTATTGGAGTCTGGATTCACTGTGTTGTAGACTCAATGTAATATATTATGCAGCAACGATGCTTCACTCATAATAAGGACTTGGCGGGAAGTGCTGAGAGACTAGCTGAGTGGTTGTCCATGAGCTCAGGCGTTTGGCTATAGGATCATTGAGGGCCAAACCTAAAAGACTGAAAATGTGAAACATGTGAGAAACAGAACAAACAAATGAAAACCCCACATAGCATGGGCACAGGTTAGTGTTAGTGTTGGCTGGAGGCTTGGTTCAAAGGTCGGTGCACAGTGACTTGGGTGACCATGACGAATTCCAGCTGGATGGGACGGGAGAGAAGCCAAAGTGCCCAATGGAGTGAAGAAACTAGAGCTATGCAGGAACAGGCCAGTCCCCTCATTTGAAACACCAGGTATTGCTGATTTATTTCACTTTACATTCCCACAGCTGGTTACTCCTGTTCCTGTTTTCTAAAGGATAAACTATGGCACCAAAAGCCAACTTTGGAAGAGAGTGGCATCGGTTGTGGCCATCCCAAGTTCAGGGACAATGACATTTGCAGTTTGTGTATCCAGCAAAACAAATAGGTGTTAAATATATATGAATGAAGCAAAGCCTTGACCTGTGTCTTTGGGAGCCTGTTTTTCAAGGCCATGTGGGTCACACTTTACAGATAGAAATAAGGAAAAATCTGCATAAAAATATGAAAATTCTATGAGAATTAATTATACTACTTAAATGTCATCTGAATCAATTATTTTCTACTAGTATCTCTGCTTCTTCTAGGACTTGGGGGAGGTAGTTGACCTCTAAGTACTTTTCTAGGTCCTTGATGAGGCAGAATGCAATTTGTTCTCCACGGTCTCGCAGTGAGGGGCGTGGCTACTGTTATCCCTGTGTCTTCAGGGCACTTACTGGCACGGACATCTAGGTTGGGTCTTCCTGATCCTCGTATACCAGCAACTGCCTCTGGTGATCTCTGTGCACAAAGATGCTCAATAAATGTTTATCCGAAAAAAAAAAATGAGGCAAGGACTCTCTATGCACTTCACAATGACATTTGAGCATGGTGACGCTCTTGTATTCATTTTATGACTATAGGGCTGAAGCCAGAAGGTGCCATAATTCAGCCCAACTCATAGTTCACAGTATTTGTGGTGACAATAAAGACTCACATAAAAGGGCCAGCGAATAATTATAACAGCTACTGATTATTAGGGGGTATGGTGGTGTGAGTGTGTTCCTTCTTGAGAAAATGATATGCAGGGAGTTAACTCCCCTTCCCTAAAGATAGTATACCCTCTCCCTGATAAAGAAGGGGTACACACCCAGGCTTGTGTGCCGGCAAAGCTGTCACATACATTCATTTCCTCTTGCAGTGCAAACCTGTTGTGCTAGAGAAGTAGGTGATAGGTTAAAAATCACGAGATCTTCCTTTTACCCGCTGACCTGCGCACCAGCCTTCTGGTGTCTCTGGGCCTCATTCTGAGTCCTGTGAGTCAAGGGTGCTTCCTGAAATGTGTTTCCAGGCCCCTATAGCTGTAGCTGTTCCATAGGCTCTTTGGGAGTTTCGGTCTGCAGGAGGAAAGCGCAGGTACTTAGCATGGGCCTGCTCCCAGCAGTCTCAGGCCACGATTGCTAGAGCCTGGAGTTGAAGCCCTCTGTCCTCTCTACTCCCTGCTCCCCTCACTCACTTTCATCCCAGGTGGTGGAGGTGACTGTCTGGGAGCGCCCTGGTGGCTGGGCCCTGGGGTCGGCACGGCTGGATCACCCATCTTCCAAGAATAAATCCCCTTCCAACTGGCCCGCTACTGCTGCGGCACAGTTACAGAGGCCTCTGCACAGCCGTTCCAGAAATATTAATTATGGCTGAACAAGGGTGCTGAGAGCCCCATTCCAGGCTCCCTGGATGAAGGATCTGCGGCCCAGCTGTGAAAGCCATTTCCAGGAGACTATCAATTGTGAGGGGATGCCCATCCAGCTGAATTGTGGAGGATCCAAAAATGCTAATTAGGCAGAGGACACCAGTGTAAGCAGCAGCTTGCAGCCTCCCCGGGAACTGGCAGCAGAAGGTTCGGGAGCAGGAAGCAGGCTTCTGTGCAGCGGTTTCTGTTTTCATTGCCTGTTCTGCACTCAGGGTAAATAAAGTGCTTCAGATGCCTGCCTGCCTCCCTCCCTTCTTCCTTCTTTTTCTTCCGCCTGCATTTCCCCCTTCCCTTCCTCCCTCTCGATTCTTTTCTTTCATCTTGTTTCAAGCCATCTGTGAAAGATGGCACTCTGACAGCATTTGGGGAGCGTCGGGAGCTCTTAAAGATTTCCTGGGAAGACTCAGAGCTATAAGGGGGCTTCTGTCAAAGCCCATCGGAGACAGTGTCCTGCAGGACTGGATTCAAATGTATTTTCTGGGCTAGTCATTCTTAGAGTTAGCACTGGAAACAAACCCAATCGTGTTGGCTTCAGGAGAAGACATTTGATTGCAAAATTTCCCAGCTGACCTCTGGGTGATCCAAGGAGTGGATTCCATGTTGCCTCCTGGGCGCGGTGATCCAAGGAGTGGATTCCGTGCTGCCTCCTGGGGCCTGGTGTGCAGCGGTGGGCCCCCACCCCCCCAGGGCAGCGTCTCTGGGCCTGTGTCCCTCGTGTCTCCTCCATTCTTTCACAGACTGAGCCCGCAGTTCTCCTGATAGCTGTCTGCACGGAGCTCTGACGGCCACATCTATCTGCCCAACTCAAACGCCAGTTCTGTCTGGTCTGACTCAGCGACGGAGAACACAGGCTGCAGGCAGCCTGCCTGGGCGCCCTTCCCGCATCTGCTACTTAACAGCTGCGTGACCTGGGGCGATGTTATTAACTTCTCTAAGGCTCACTTGTTTACTTGTGGAAGGGGAATAACAGTACATTGCTTACTTCTGAAGACAAGTGAGATAATCTGGCTTACAGAAAGTGCTCTTTAAAGTTTGCTAAGGGCCTCCCTAGTGGTGCAAAGGGTTAAGTCTCAGCAATATGAAGCTATCCAGAGCCGCTGCAGCACGAGTTCGATCCCTGGCCAGGGAGCTTCCCACATGGAGCAGCAGACCTCTCCTGTCTCCCTGCTGCTCCCCTCAGCAGTGTACTTCAGTCATTCTGCCTGTTCTGCTCCCCACTCTGTCTCTAGTGTGTTCTCTCACCCCTCCCACACCTCTGGCCTGCACCCCAGTCCTTGTATGCATAACTAAATAAATCTTTAAAAGAAATAAAGTTTGCTCTGGTGGCAAGTTACCAGTTTATTCAACGTATGAATCCCTGTGTCTCTTAGATCCAGTTTTTGACTGAGAAAGTACGATTGTCTCAACCTGACCTAGGGATTGCCTGCTCTTGGGCACAGCGGCCCTGTCAGGAAACAGGGCAGTTCACTGGTTACATTCTCTAAGAAGAAAGTGTGGGGTTGAGGCAATGATTGATGAGTGACGTTGTAGGGTGAGTGAAAAAAGATGGTCAGGCTTTTTCGCCCTGCCACCATTAGAGGTGATGATGGGCACCTGAAGAAGGGCGGGGCATAGCAAGGCAAGAGCACAAGGAAGAAGAGCGTGGCAGCAGCAGTGTGAGCACACAGGAGAAACGGCAGCAGCGAGACCCCAAGATGCCAACAGAAAGCCCCCAAAAGGTAAAAATTTGCTGGGGGGTAGGAGGCCTGCCAATCTCCTGGCCCCCCCGGCCATCCTACTTGCCCTGCACCTGACTTCCTCACAAGAAAGATATAATGAAAAGCCTAAAAGTCCACCAAGGGCACCAAAACTTGTTCTTGCCCATCTACATAAATCATAGAAAACCTGCATTGGTGCCAGGCTGGCACAGTAGGCTGGCACTACAGACGTCATCACTGTTGTTCGTGTTTTCTACCTGTTGACTTCATTATCCCTTGACTAGCTTGCTTGGTTCTTTTATTCACTTTGTCATTCAATATCTTCTGAAGAAAGGCAGGAAGATAAAGGAACCCAACAAGGAGTGGAATTTTGTCACCTGTAAAATTGCATCTATTGTTAAAACCCAGTAACATATTTTTTTTTCTTGGTACACTACACTTCCTGATTAAATAATTTCTCTTGTTCCTAATACCCTGGCACCCTGCCAGCATCCCGAGCACTCCTGATGATCAAAAACAAGGCATCAGACGTGACAGGGAAGGAATCTTCAGGAGATTTCTAGAAATCTTTGGCCAGCACCACCTTCAACAAAGTCCTCTGCTAGAGCTCTCTTCTCCTTCTAATCCAGTGGATCATCATTGTCTCCTATAACCTGGTGGTAGGAAATCATTCCAAATCATTGGAAAAATAGAGAGAGGAAAATCCATATAGTGTTTTCAACCAGAATGGAAGTGTTGGATTTGCATGGGGACAATGGTCTGTGAGATACTCGTGCACTATTTTAGGCTCTTGACCATCACTTCTTAGGTGTGCGTGGATCTATTGCCCTACTCCCTGACAGGTTTCACCTTGTATTTCCTAAGTACTAATTAGGTTGACTATATCTATACCTACCCATCTATCTGCATCCCCGCACACAGAGTCAGGTTTTCCTACATATTTTATGTTACTATCCTGTTCTCACTTCTCTATGGAATTGTACAAAAGAGTTTATTAAAACAGGAGGAGATTGAAAAAGGAGGAAGGGATGCTGAATGAAAGTAGTGTCAGAACGCTTTATTCAGAAAAAGTCAATTTTGTTGGAAAATTCAGATTACCTTTAGCTGGTTGTGAAATTAGGATCAGAGTTGTTTAACCAAATAGAAGCTAGTTTGTCTCCTAAGATGCCCAAAGTTAGCTGGTTGTGTCTCAAAACCAGCATCAGTGTAAGGGTTTTGGCCTTCTCACATTTACTCACAAACACAAATTAGTTGCAATTGCTCCAGCCATCACATCTTCATTCTAAAAAGAGAAAAGAAGATGAGCCAATGGATGGGAGGCAAGTACTTTACTAGTTAAAGGGTTGCTACAGAAAGTGTCAATCAGTGTGTGACACCCATTGGAAAGGAGTGAGCACCTAAGAATAAGGAGTTTCTTGCATTAGAAATTGGGTGCATTCTGATTATTAATGAAATGTTCTAAGAGAAACAATGATGCATTTTAAGGTCCTCCACATGCGAGGCCATTGGAGATATGGATCTGAGTTGGAAAGGATGTTGTGACTGAGAGATCAGACACAGGAATAATTAGGTTAGGGAGTGGAGAGTAAGGTGTGGAGAAAGGGCAGAACGTCAAGGACAAAATGTGAAGGAAGTTTTAAAAATTGTTCCATACCTTTTGTGTTTCTTGAATTAAATTCTCAGAATCGGATGCCAGATTTGAAATGGCACAATTACATTTTTTCAGCATTGTATTGCTTTTTATAGCTTATTAATTCGCTAATAATAGACTCAGGCACTTTGGCACTGAGGATAAAATTTTCAGAGCTTATGAAGCAGCTCTTAGATCAATAGACGACTGCTCTCTGGAACTATTTTTTTTTCTCCCTCACTAGCTCTTCGCTGGTAACTGTTCTGATTATGCATTTAAATAAAAAGATAGTAAAAAGAATTCCCTGATACATTTAACTGCCCGGAGGGACAAGGAATGCGGCAATAAGTGTGATGTGTAAAGTGTTCCTGTGTGGCCGCGTGTGTGAAGGGGTGTGCGCGGCCTCCACTGAGCCTTTGTAGTGGGCTTCAAAGTCCTAATTCTGGAGCTCAAAGGCTTGTGGAAGTGGTGGCATCTTCCTTCTTTTTGCTGAAACTGAAGTGTGAAAGTACTTTGATAGCTGAGTTGGTGTTTAAAAATGTTGGTTCTGGTAATGTACTCTTCTGAATGGATTTTCCATTTTATAATTTCATATTCAGAATATAAATGGAAAACTTTATTTGCATGAATATTAAAATGGAAAGTTTGCTTTGGCTGAATGCTGAATGCCGCAGAGGAGATGTTGAAGTTGTCAGCAATGATGAGGCTACACAAATATAAATAGTTGATGGATACAGGGCATCCACCTTGGTGCTGAGAAATTTATACGACCTAGTTCCAACTCCTATACATTTCTTGAATTCTGGGAAATCTGCAGCAGAAATTCATTTTTTTAATTCATTTTTTAAATTGTTATTTATGTCTTTTATGTTGTATATTACCTTTGGGTAGCCCACCACCGATTCACCTGTGACCCATCACCATAGTCCTTTGTGGTCTTTTCTACCCCATTTTGAGCCCTTATCTTCCCCTCCCTTGCTGGGTGTCTCTCTCTTGTTTGGTTTCCCTATATTCTTGCTATAAGTGAAACCATTTTTATATTTTTCTCTTTCTTTCTGGCTTATTTCGCTAAGCATGATCCCTTCTAATTCCATCCATGTTGTTGCGAATTGCATGTGTTTATCTTTTTTGAATGCTGAATAGTATTCCATCGTGTATATGTACCACATCTTCTTGATCCAGTCATCTATTTTGGGGCATCTGGCTTGTTTCCATACCTTAGCTATGGTAAACAGTGCAGCAGAAATTCTTATAACACCCATTGCATCATGCGAAAACTGTTGCTTAGATAAATTGGTGTTGTAATCCATGTATTATAAATAGCAGTAAATAGCAATCCACTTTGATTTGATAGGTAAGACATAGAACTTGCAAGGATAATAACAAAAGTGATATAAAATGTACCAATGGATGGGGTAATCCTGGAGATGCTGGGGAGCCACACCTGAGTTGTAGTTCTCCATCTAGCATGGACCATAGTTTCTTCCAATCTTCTCTGAAGAAACACCAGGAAAAAGATTTTGGGTTGAAGTAGAAAAAAGTCATTGTAAATTCAGGGAAAAATCCATTTACATAATTTTCAACATTTTCAATTTTGTTACAAAGCTCCAGTGGGAACAAGTAATAATGATTTAAAACTAACACAGTCCCATGTATATAACGCAATTCAAAACTGTTGCAGAAAGCTTGCAGAACTTCCTTGGCAAATCTACAGTAATTATATTTTAAGGAGTATTTGTAAACTCTAGTAATTACCTAAACAAAGACAAGTAAAAGACACATGAGCTATATTATGATAGAAAAGCAGGTGTGCTATTGAAATAAGGAAACTATTTGCAAAGTGTCTTAACATCCTTAGAGGAATTCTCTAGACAGAGACTCTGCCTCCACTTAGGGCAATATTTTAGCTCGAGTGTTTTTGTACAATTTTCCTAAACAAACTGAATTTCCAGAATAGATTTACAGTTTTTGTTTCCACTAGGGTAAGCTGGAGGGTATTAGGGTCTAGAGTGGAAGGTAGTCCAGAAACAAAAAAAAAAAAGAGAAAAGAAAAACTTCATTTTCTTTTCCTCTTCAACATCCATGTCTTCTGGGGTTTTGATGTTACATTTTGGGTTGATAGAAACTTCTAGAATTGTAGGCTTAAGTTTCATAGGGGTCCTGGCATTTCTGGTTCCTCTTTTCTATCAGTTATTTTTTTCTTGAGCTCTTATTATATGCCAATTCTGTGCACATAATAGCAGTAAATTCCAGCAGGTGCTGGAAATGGAATGACAGAGAGGAAAAAGGATGAAGGGGCAAGTAAGGATAAATAGGGCTAAAGCAGGGCCAAAGAGGGAGAGTCATTCATTCTACTTGAGAGCACGGTGTTATGCTGGTACGTAGGGAGTCTTGCAAATGTGGTGGAAAGGCTGGTTTTTAACGAGTCCACATTTTCTGGAAACATGTAGATTTTCCAAAACTGCTCTGTGGTCTTGTTCTAACACACCCTGGGATGAACTTCTCTGTTTTCCTCTAAGTTTCCTTTCTTCAGAGCTCTCCAGCTGCACGTTTTAAGTGTCAGCTAATCAGGTTTCTAACACGTCAGCAAATTCCCTTAAGTTTCATTTACAATGAGGTGGCCAAGATGAATAGAGGGGATGAATGCAAGCAGATTGAAGTCAGTGGATCGTCAGCACTTGCATTCTTTTCATTTGTGGTTCAGTAATAATCTATAAGTCATAAAGCCAAAATTCATTTTAATATTTGTATTTCACTGTCTTAGAGCTTTTCTATCCCTTGGGGGGTTGGTGGGGCAGAAGTCTCCACAGGAGAGTGCACAGCGAGGATGCTGAATTCAGAAATTGTCAGTCAACAGCTCCATCCATCCATCCATCCATCCATCCATCCATCCATCCATCCATCAACTATCCATAGGGACATTCTGGTGACCAGAGTGGACTTGCTTTTTCCATCTTGAAATTAGTACATGTCTTCAGTCACTTCTTCATTGATCTGGCTTTGCTTGAGGTCAACCCAATTTCTCTAGTCTTCTCACAATGCTTATAATACTTCCCATAACCTTGTGAGCTATCCTTAAGATCCCATGAAGAAAAATATGCACACTCAACAGCGTGTTGAGAACTGAGCCCTACTGAGGAAGCTTCTACAAGATCTATCTTCCACTGTAACTAGATTAGAACCTTTTCTCAACAAAGTTTTGGGCAGAGCCACAGAAAAGAAGAAAAAAATAATAGGAAGAAACGAGAAACAGCCCAGAGGCTGCTTGGTCACGCTTGGAGGTGAAGTATTTCTGGAAGGCTGGACTTACCTACCTCAAACAAGGTGAGTCCTGTGTGCCACCAATGTATTTGGAGACTAACAGTCTTGCTCGCGGCTGTGTCCTGTTAGTTCGCTGATTTACAATACAGCAGAACTAATGGGAAGAATATAGGTGCAGAGTCTACTTCTAAAGTTCACTTGCTGTGACTTCAAGTCAGCCATTCTGTAGTTTAATTTTCCTCATCTGTACAATAAGAGATTTGAATTAGGTGGCTTAACCTGGATTATGGATGTCTTTTGGAATCTATAGAATATGATGGATCACACAGGGAAATGAACAAACCACACACACAAACACACAGGTTTGCATGTAACTGCAGGGGCTTCATAGAGCTGTAAATCTATTTATAAGCAACCTTCAGCGAGGGTCTTTAACATCCAGTATTGCCTGGGATACTCATCACTTTTGTATTCAAAGCAATTTATGAATTTTTTTTCTGGATTTCAAAAAAATTCTTAATTGAAAATGTGGTTCTCTAGGTGATAATAAAAATAACTTAGTGTAATTAGAAGTACTTTCTAAGAGAGGACATCCATGTTTTTATAAAGAAAACTATTTTGATAGAATTGTCAGTTATTTTGATAAAAATCATGGAATTTAATTGTCTTATTTTTCCAAAAGACACATTGGTGAGAAAAGTATTGACTTGAATTTGTTCATACATTTTTATCAAGAAGTCATCACACAAAGAGAACCACCATGTGAAGGATTTAAAGTATGATATAGAGGTGTGTGCTTAGCATGGATAAAGATTGCAAGTTTTTCAGAAGGAGGAGGAGTGAAGCAGACCAAGCCAGATATTTTTTGTATTGAAGACATCGAAACAGTTCAAAGGTTTGTTTAATGAAATGTTAGACCCTTAAGACAGCAAGGGAAAAAGTGTCCCATGCTAAAATAAGTTTGGGAAGTATTGCAAATGTATAATTGTAGAAGGTTTTTTTGTATTAGCATGTTGAAGACTAAGAAGTCATGCAAAGGAAAGAGCTATAAGGTTCTTTACACTCCATTTTCCCAAAAGGTAGTTGATAATAGAATACAATTCTATTTCCTGTATCAGATACTAGAGCAAATCTTGCCTGAACATACCTTTAAAAACACACATTTTGAGGTGTCTTAAGCAAAAAATATTGAGTTAATTTCTGGGCCTCCCTGGTGGTGTAGCGGGTTGAGTTGCAGCACTGTGCGGCTATCCAGAGCCACTGCGAAGCGGGTTCGATTCCCAGCCAGGGAGATTCCCACATGAGGCAGCAGACCTCTCCTGCCTTGCCCGCTGCTCCCCTCAGCAGTGTATTTCCGTCGATCTGCCTGTTCTGCTCCCCACTCTGTCTCTGGTGGATCCTCTCAGCGCCCCCCCACACCTCTGGCCTGCACCCCAGCTTGTATGCATAAATGAATAAATCTTAAAAAAAAAAGAATTTCTAAAACAAAAGAAGTGATGAATTAAGAGAGCATCTAATTTGGGAAAGAAATCGAATAAATGCACATGATTTGTGTGGGAAAGCTGATGGCATTGGCCTGCAGAAGGGAGGGAACTGAGAATTGGGTGAAATAGAGTTATTTGTTTTCAACTAAGGGGGTCAACAAAAGGCAGAACAAGAGTTAAATATAAGGCATATTGTCTACAAAGGGACAGAGCCTTTTTGTAAGTGTAAATTGTTTCCAATGCTGATGTTCTTAGAATGTGATGATGTTTGTCAATGTTTTAAGAATTCTTGTGGGTGAAGAAACTGAGAAGAGACACAAAGTCCTACCCACTCGGAACCAGCAATAGTGATGGAACCACTTGAGATATCTGGTACCGCATAGTGGTAGCTCCTGAGTCATCATTTTGGCAAAAGGCTGAAGACAGGGCCTCCTTTAGAAATGAACTGGGGTCAGGGCAGTATGTTGGCTATGCGAGGGTGGGTGCTGTTGATTCCAAGCACAGGGGACTTTGTGTTCCCTGTGTAGAAGAATTTATTAATCTCTCTTCGCTCTGTGTTTCTGAGGCAGGTAGATTTGCCAAGCAAATATTAGTAACCTGATGCAATTATAGTAACACTAACAGGTAACATTTATTTAATTTTTTAAAATGATGACTCAAGTTTTTATTATTTTTTTAAAGATTTATTTATTTAGGCATACAAGCTGGGTTGTAGGCTAGAGGTGTGGGGTGGTGAGAGGATTCACCAGAGACAGAGCGGGGAGCAGAACAGGCAGATTAACTGAAATACACTGCTGAGGGGAGCTGCAGGTGAGACAGGAGAAGTCTGCTGGCCATATGGGAATCTCCCTGGCCAGGGATCGAACTCATGCTGCAGTGGCTCTAGATAACTTCATAGTGCTGAGACTTAACCTGTTGCACCACCAGGGAGGCCCTAGGTAACATTTATTGAGCTCTTAGTACATGTAAGATATTGTTCTGAATTTAGATTATCCCCCTTGCTCTGTATTATTTTTATTGGGCAAGTTGTATGCCCACCCCTTTGTATTGGAGACTACTGACGTCTAAGGAGTTGCCGTGCTCTTGCAGGAGCCCACAGCACTTTTGTGAGGGAGGCATGATGTGACCCAAGTCTTCAGACTCTAGCTGTGGAGTAGATTTACCAGTTCTGAGGAGAGCGATCTTGATTTTAGCCAGGTCACTTGGGAGACCTTTCACGGCAGTGTGGTGCCACTCAAACCTTGGTACAGGCGAACTTCATCTGCTAATGCTGAGTTGCTATGAGACAACTATGGGTGAAGAAACAGGTCACAGGACAGGGCTTAACATAAGGTCATCCTGGGGACTGTGCAGCATCTGGAAATGCGCTGTAAGAAATCAGTGAGGCATGTAGCTCAAAGTGGACATTTGACTAATAGATTGGGGACTTTCAGAATATTGATATTTTAAGAATTCCAGAGGAAATAAGGAAGCTTCATTCTCGCCAGGAAAGGAACACAAGAGTCGTGTTTATTTATGTCCGTTTCCACTGTAGTTTGGTGGAGGCTTTAGGGCAGGAGATAAATAAGACCCTTACAGTCTCACAATTGCAAACAAACAGACTTTCAATTCAATTGTGTCATCTCCTGTGCTGGAGATTGGAATTTGTGTGAGGGTTTTAGTTTTCTCTTCACCTCTGAAGCTAAGCTAGACCCTACAGTTGAGACAGGGTATGTTTGAAAATGTGGACATGAACGAGCCATCTAAAATATCAGGGATGATAGTGTGGGATGAGACGTGCTATGTTGAGATCTTCACTTGGGTTTCCCACAGATCATCAGATATAAATGCTTCGTGCACAACCCCAGGCACACCTTTCTAATGTGAACATTGTGTAACGTGGTCCTTATTGGGAGAGTCATAACACCATTCTGGAAGGAAACAGTACAGAGGACCAATAGCTTCTTGCCTTCTTCCTGTTCCGGCTTTAGTTTGGTCATAAAAAGGACTAAGTAGTAGCTGCCAACTAATTTCTTGAATTCTATAATATAACAAAAAAATTTAATAGCCTTCTTGGGTGTAGCAGGAGGGGGTATTTACCATCCTATTGTGTTATTGATTATAAGGTATATTGGGATGAATCAAAAATGTATTCGCAACAGTACCGCCTTTGGCTAAATTATATTTTACAAATATTCCCAACGGAATCCAAAAAATAAAAGATGCCTGTCATAGAGGAATCTGTTTCTAATTATGTTTGTGATAAAAACATAGATATTTGGAAAAGAAATCAGGAAATGATAGAGTGCCCATCTTGATGGACAACATTAAGTTTTGTGTAGGATATACTTTATTGGAGAAGCTGTTGCAAAACCAGAACTCTTTGAGAAGCATTTAAAAGACAACTCGACTGCAGCGCGCTTCTCTCTTTTCCCAGATTGATACATGTGGCCTCCTACATTTAAAATGAAAAGTCCTCAAACAATCCTAATCACATTGTCAGTAAGACCGCCATCCCCTGAAAGGACTGCTTCACCTTTAAGGACGCATGTACAATAGTGATATGTAAGCAGCTCAAAGACTCAATACCCCTTTTTTCTGCAAAGCAAGACTGGGTTAGGAAAAAATCAATATGTTGGAAGTAAAGGTCAGACTAGGAAAAGTGACATGAAACAGAACTAAGAGAACAATATCCTTCATGAAGACTGTTTGAAGTTTCCTTTACCCTTGTGCTAGCTTCAGTGCAAATATATTTTATCCTAGAATAGAAGGCTGTATTCTTGAGAAAAAGTCATATTTTAAATATTTATCTATTCGACGGCACCTTTATTGCATATTATCTTTGTCCTATTGACTAATATTCAAAAAGAATAGTGTCTGCTTTAAAGTACACACTGCCTGCAAATTGGAATTGTCAGATTTTTTTCCATGTAAGCAATGGGATTCGAACACACATATGCCTTTGCCTACCTTTTTCAACAGTTCTCAATTTACTTTTTCAAGTGGGCCAGATGTACTACTATAGTCCTTAAAAGGGTCAGGACCATCTCCTTATTTCCCCACTCTCTGTACTTATTGCTTGGGTATAGCTTTAAAGTAGCCCATGAACCCTTTTCACTCTTGCAACACATTTACCCACAATTAACAATCAAGCCGTCTTTCCTTCATTCAGGCGTCCATTCTCCCTGGCCTCATTTTCCCTGCCTCTCTCTTGATCTACCATTGTACCGAGAGCTGTTTGTGCCATCTCAATCTGCCCCCCTCACCAGCCGCACAAGGATTGGGGGGAAGAAAGCTCCCGCATTCAGATGCTGAATAGCAAATTGCTCTTGAGTGTCCTTGCTTCCCCCGGCTCCCCCCCTTCCTCTGGAAGGACAAGGGGGGCGCTGAAAGCAACCATACATTTTGTTCAGTGCTCTTGAAAACAAGCGTTTCACACCTGAAGCCTTTCACAGCGGCTCAGAAGCACCCCTTCAAACCACTTAATTGCCAATTGCTTCAGAGCTCCTTGTGAAAGTCCATTATGTCAGCCAGCTCCATGGCGGAGACAAAGTATGCGAAATGAAAGAGTCCTCCTTCTTCCAGGGCCAATGTGCATTAAATATCCCCAGATCACTGGTTTTCTTGTTGTTAACAGGCCGTGATTGGTTCCTGTTGGAGGTATGCACAGAAGCCGTCTAGCATTATTTGAAAATGAAAGATGCAATTTTCCTTGTGTTCTTTGTCAAAATAAGAAAAAAAAATAAAGAGGTACCAAAGATACCCAAGAAACTGTATCTTCACATGCTCATTGCTGCATCGGGAGTTGGGGTGGGGGTGGGAGGGGCTGAGCGGCGTCTAGAATTAGTGTACCTACCAAAATGCGGTGACCTGGTTCCCGCTATTTTATTCAAAAGGGTGAGAAAGGAAAGTGTGTGCAAATTCTCAAAGTTTAGAGCTTTTATCCTTGAAGTCCAAAGAAACTCAATGAGATGGTCCACAGGGAAAAAATGCTCACCCTGAGGACAGTGAAACTGGACACTTACTCATGGGAGAACTGTTTCCAAGTGGCAGTTATGGAAATCCATTTTCAAATGACTTGAAGCCTCCCCCAAACAGCCCTCGCCCCAACCCAGTCTTTACAACAACGACCAGTTAGCTAATCAGTTTGATGTGGAACCGCACCTGGTAAGCATCTGAGTAATGAACACAGTGATCTCGGAGAAACAGATCTCTTGTAGTCAGTGCTTCTCACTCTTAGGGGAATGGCGTATCCAGGTGAGGGAGCCGTAATAAAATATCTCATCAGAGGACCACAGGCCTGATGCTGGGGCGTGGAGTTGATTTGTCAGGCTATCGCCGTTCAAGTCTCAGTTAGCAATCGGCTTCCCTGGCTCTCACTGTTGGTCTCTTAACACTTTAAATACTTGAGGCTGGATACTGGAGGTGTTGGAATACTGCGTCCGCTTGCCTTCTGGTTTCTGGAATGGACTGGGTTGTTGGGTTTTTTTAGGTCCGCCTCTACTTTCAAATGGCTGCCATTTTCTCTTCCACTTTTAAACTGAGATTCCTCGTGCTTGCAGATTCCAGTGCTTTCCTTCCAGTGAATGAAAAAGTGGAAAGTGGAGTAGGAGAGGAGGAATGAATCTTAGGTGAAAATGTGGACTTCTGCTATGAGCCAAAGCATTCTCTGGTTGTGGTAAGGGGAGGAACACCCTCCTTAGCATGCTCGGACTTCCACTGAATGAATGAAGCTTCCCTGGATAACACAATTCCACTGCCTTCTTTATCAACCCCTCCAGCCTTCTGCGATTGCTCTACCCTTCACACCTGCCCTAATTGTCAGCCCATTTGGCCCCATCTTGCTCTTGTGACTTCTGTGGTTTAACACCAGGCTTTCTCCCCTTCCTGTGACAATAAGTCTTGAGTTGTCCTCACCATGCTCAGCAATAAACTTTAAGGGATGTGCTTCAGCCTTGCAGTGGTTGAGACCAGAGCAATGGAGGATGCGTTACAATGTGGGAAATGCATTCTTGCTGGTCTGCCATGTCCAAGGATCTTTAAAAGCGAGGCTCATCTGCTTCATGTTCCCTGAGAGCCGTCCCCCACCCCACTATTGAGTTTTACTAAGCATCATATCCATGAACTCTTCCCTGGCAAACACTGGACCTATGTGTGGTAAGAATGATGTTTCACCGCCGGCATTTCTTCGCCTTTCTCTTTCCACTCTCCCCCTTGCAACCTTTTTTAAACATTTGTTTTCTTAGGGTGCTGCTTTTCTCTACCACCTACTTGGTAACTCTACAGAAAAGTTCCCAACAGATTAACTGACTCAGTTAATCATCTAGCAGGTCTACTTATATTGTAGGAGGTATGATATATCTTCAATATATCTTTTGATAATTTTGATGCCAATATGAATTGTTTATACACTAAAGCAGTAAATGAGAGGAAAATGACTTTGGCAACCTCCTGTTCATCTGTCCCCTTTCTCCTTTAAAGTTCATGAGATTGCACACTGTGGATAATGATACTGGGAGGGAAAGCTCAGGAAGACAGTCTTGGAAAAGCTTCCATCCTAACATAGAAAGCATCAGCACGACTCTAAGGAGAGCAGGGCAGCAAATTTTGGCTAGTGGGCCAAATCTGGGCTGCCACCTGTTTTTATAAATAAAGGGACATAGCGGCACCCATCTAGTTAGAGTCTAGTGCTGCTCTCACTTTAGAGTTGACTAGTTGTAACAGAGACCAGAGTGCCCCCCAAGTCCTAAAATACACACTGTCTGCTCTTTTTCTTTCATAGAGAATGTATGCTAAGCCCCAGAATACAAAAAGGAACTGCTGAGACTGCCTGCATTGCACACAGGAGAAACATTGGCTGAGACTTTAATCAGATATACCTTTGTTGGTAGTCTGATCTTGATGAGCTGGGAGAAAAACGCTGAGATCAAACATATAAGCATGTATGCATTTTAATTAAATCTTGTTTAATTAAAGACTGTTTGCATATCTTCCTCTCTTGGTAGGCTGCGATCCTTGAGACAAAGACACCATTTTATTTGTAACCTAGCTGTGGCCACGTCTATCAAACAGTTGCTACTCAATATGTGTTTGTCACTCGGGCATCTCCTGAACGAATGTTCTTTGTGAAGACAAACCATTTCACAGGCCTCTAAGTCTTTAGCCCCCGCGCTTTGGAAATGGAGATCAGGCAACAGAGAGAGACAATGGACCGTGGCGATTGTCAAGGTGTGTCCACTGCGGCCTCCACTTTTGGACATTGCAGAGGGATTTTGATTTCTTAGTAAACAACTGCACACTTTTCAAATGTATTCTCTTCTTTGTCTTTACTTCACTTCATTTATTCTAACTTTCTGGCACTTTTGAAAAGACGTTAACAATTGCTTTTAACGTGTACACTTTCTATAATTGCTTTAGTAACAAAAACATCTTTTATTATTCCACAAACAATCCATTTCCCATGGTAGAGCCTCGCTTCGTCTTCATCAACACATTCACTATAGCAGCTGCTTTCTCTGTTATCCCTCAATGCAAGTTGCCAACCTGCCTCGCCACTTACCTGTCCACATTGGTTGATGAAAATTATGGCAGATACAATCAAAGTCTTGCTGGTCCCTCCTAGTGCCTATTTGAAATCTTTCATTATTTGGGACTACTCTGGAGATTTCTAAGAGGGGAGAAAAAACTTTTTCTTTTTCTTGAACGACTAACTTTCTAATGGCAGAAAAGGTAGCTGTACAACTCCCACTGAATGAATTTTATACCTCTGGGAAATTTTAGGTCAATAAAGTTGAAATATGTCTAGAATTGTTTGAAGCTCTGTTTGCAGCCCAAGAAAATTTGCTCATGCAGGTCTGGATGACATTCAGCTTTTACAAGCAGTATGGGTTAGAATTTGAACCACTGGAAAGCAGTGGTTTTACTCCTTTCAAGTCTTCATTCTGCATCCAGAGTTCTACAGGTGTTATCTAATTTAATATTCACCTCTTTTGTGCTACTTAATTTACTATTCATGATTGTTCTTGGAGAAAACTGTTATTGTCCAAAATTTACACATGAAGAAACAGAGGCACACAGAAATCCACCACGTCTACAGAGCTAGAAAGAGTAATTCTTTCTTCCCACTCCCTCAATTTTCTGCAAAATCACCCTTCTCCATTCAGTAGGAGCCTATCATTGTGGATTAGAGTAAACTGTGTGGCAGGGTGCAGCTCCAACAAGTTGATAGCTCCTCATATGCAATAGTTTAGCTGAGAGATGCTTATGTGGTAAGTCCACATATAGCCAGATGAATCAGAGAACTTTCCAAAATGTCCAGAAAATTGATCTGCTTAAGGCCAAATGAGGAAAAAGCCTTTGGGGGTAGGATGGGTAGTGGGACTAGATCTAAAATAAAACCTGTAAGAAAGGATTGATTATATATTTTATCCATTTTGCAAATAGTGTTGGTCTTGAGCTTGAACATGTGATCATTTCTTGTACTTTATATACTAATGTTACATTGGTTCCAATCTTTCTTCTATAACATCATCAGTCACTGTAACAACAATCTCACCTCTTTCTCCCCCCTCTGGTAGCCTTGGTTTCACAAGGAGATTTCTAAGGTTTCTGATTGGTTTGGCTTTATCTGCCCCTTTGTTTTCTTCCTCTCTGTTTCACATGTAAGTAACACCATCTTGTATTTGTCTTTCTCCTTCTGACTTATTTCACTTAGCATAATCTCCAGTTCCATCACATTGTTGCAAATGGAAAGAGTTCATCTTTTTATACAGCTGCATACTAGTCCATTGTGTATATGTATAAAAACACACACACACGTATGTATATACCAAATCTTCCTGATTCACTCATTGTTTTGGGGCACTAAGATTGTTTCTATAGCCTGGGTATTTTAATTATTGTCATAATGAACATAGGGGTGCATATATTCTTCTGGATTAGTTGTTTTTTTTTTTTTGCATTCTTTGGGTATATATGTGGGAGTAGAATCACTGGGTCATCTGGGTCATATTTAACATTTTGAGAAACCTTCCTCCTGATAACATTTTATATCTCCTACTACATGGAGAAACTGAAGTTGAGGAGTTTCAAGTGACCGCTTATAGTTACACAGCAAACAAAAATCAGATAGTCATAGAATAGAAACCCTGTGTTCTTACACTATAGTATATCCTATATTTGAATGAAACTCATTTAAACTCATGACTTTGGCTATCTTTAAACTGTGTGGATGACGTTTCATTCCAGTCATTGCCCTGGAGTGTTCTGCTAAGGACAAACGTTTCTACACATGAAATGCAGTCTCCAAATTTGAACTTGCAGTCTCCCTACACCTGCTTTTCCTTCTTCATTTTGTCTCTTGATAAATGGCATCTTTTATCTAATGGTCCAAGAATGAAGCTTAGAGATGATCCCAGTCCCTTATCTCCCACTTTCTCTGACAGATCTCTGAACATAGAATTAAGCCTTTTTCTTTATTCCTTCTCATATATTTCTCCCTCTCCTCTTTGCCCACACCTTAAATCACAACATCTCTGACCACCTTTAATAATGTGCTGACCCAGCTTGGTTACCTGGAGATCCATTATCTCTACTGGAACTGGAGTGACTTGTCTAGAGATGATTCTGATTACTTTCTCTGTGGTTGAAATTTATTCAGTGGTTTCCATTGACTCAAGATCTTCTTAACACAGCACACAAGACCCTTCATGATCTCATCCTCTTTACCTGTCTTTGCTGTTTCTCCTTGGTTGGGCAGCTAGCCTCCCGGAGGTCTCTCAGTAACCATGAATTACTAGCTCTTGGACTGGGGTGTGCACACAGTTGCTCCATAAATAAGTAAAATTTATTTTTGAATTAATGAGTGCACTGTTACTCAAAAGATTCTATCAATAATGGTTATAACTTATATTTAAGAGCGATAGCACAAAAACATTGAGCTAATTTTGCTGTTACGGACCAAAAAGGAAATTTCTACAGTTTTATTGTTTTCCACAATTGTTTGCAAGTTCGCAATTAAGCTACTAATGCAAACCACCATATCATTTTTTTTTCCAAACTTGAGTGAGTGATCACCTGCAGAATACTATGTTCATTTTAAGGCACATCCTTTATTTAGAAGTAAATTATCTTTTTATTATTTAAGCAAAAGCCAAGTTGTTGTTGTTTGTTCAATCAGTTGTGCTTTATTCCTGCTCTGCAGCCTAGAAAGTTACAGTGGCTTATTCACAGTCAGGATCTGGCACTAAGTGTACAGAATAGCTTTGGCAGACTTTGTTGAACTGACTTAAACTTGAGCATTGGCTGCCCCTCACAGAGAAATTCCCAAAGCTGTTCTTAACAGACCTCACAAATCTAATAGTAAAATGATTTTCTGATGAGAAACATCTGCTTTAGGGCCTAGAGAAGAGTCCATAGAAAGCTAGTCTTACCATGCTGAAACCTTACATGGATTTCCCCTACTAATCTTTATCATGGGGAAAACCCTTGAAGAATTCCCTTCCAGGGTCATCATGAGCTTTTCACATACCTTCGTTCTTTAGCAGAACCAATTACCCCATCTTGTTAGAAAGAACAGAGAGGCTACTGAAGATAATTGAGTTAACCCCTATCTCATCATCCTGTAGGACATAAAGCTTTGGATCTCTTTAGATCCAAATAGAAAATACCAACAGGAGGACCTGCATTTATTATAAGATTATTTAAGCACATGCAGACTATATTTAAATAAATATGAATGTAGCGTGTTTGATAATTTTTGATTTTTTCTGATTTGTGCAGAAAGAGATTTTCAAAAGAAAGAAACCCAACCCCCATGCTCTTCCAGCAGTATATTCAGTCCAACCAAAGACCGTATATATTGGTGTTAAAGAAGATTGACAAGTTCTACCAATGTAAAGTGATTCAACATTAGACAGTTAAAAGAAAAAAAAAAACATGGAAAAGTCCTTAATGAGTGAGATTCAAGTCTTGCTTGAAATTTAGGATAGGTGTTTTTGAACTAAAATGGAGGATTTAAATCTCACAAGGGATAAAGAAGGAAACACTACTAACAAAGGAAGACAAATGATGAGGTTCAGGGAGAGTGACTTGTATTTCTGACATCTACTGAAGAACCCATGTCACACTCCATCTTGCGGAAAGGGATGCTTCTCTTGAGTGATACACACTCCACACCCCCACTCTCTGGCAGGAAAAATCTAATTTTAATGTGTGCTTAGGCATGTGGTGTTTATGGGAAAAGTTGTGTGTGTGGGTGTGCACTTAACTACTCAGGAGGGATCTGAAGTATGATTCAAATTTCAGAAGGCTTTCCTACTGCTGAATACCAAGAAACCAAAACAGTCAACTGAATGAATCTACTTACAAGCCAAGAAAAGCAACAAGGCATTTTCATTTCACAAAAGTAGGGTAAATTTTTTCCATGAATTATTTAAGAAATGCTTTCCATACCCTGAACAGATGATCTAGTTCCTGTCCTAAATTGGCAGTTTCCTTTTAAAGATTAAATGAAGCATATTTTGATTAAAAACAAATGAGAACCAATCAGTAAGTTTCCAACCTGACAGTTCTTCCATCTTTAAAGTCAGGGAGAGTAGCATGGTCTTCAATAAATCATACCATGCAGGTATTGTAAGTAGCTAATAAACACTGTAAAATCTAGCTCTTTATAGGCTAATCTTGTTGTCTTGAAATACATGAACTGTATAAAAATATACATTTTCACAGCCATTATATAATCATTTACTATTTACATAGTTCTGTTTTCTGTTGAAGTTTGAAAACAGTAGGCTTTCCTTTTGCTCAAGAATCATAATCCAAAATGACTTCAGGGTCAGCATCTTTTGGAGACTGCTGGCACCATCCTCCCTGGCCTCTGAGTTGACCCACTGCTCTGAGGTGAGTGAGTTGGCAGGACAAAGGGAAGAAAGAAGAAAGAATCTAGCCCTGTACAGAGTTGTGGCTCCCACTCCTAGTTTGGTTAGTTGGCTTTGTGAGCAAGAATTTCTTCCACGCCTTCATGTTTGGAATAGAGGTCCCTGGGGTAGACTATAAGCATGTGAAACTCAGATACCCTCCACGGGAGTTGCTTCATAAGTTTTGGCGCCCACTAGTACTTTTTTCCCAGTCCAGGGATTTGGATAATTATCTTGTTCATGGTGGGTGGTATCTCACTGCCAAATTGTTCTCTTGAGAATACAACTGCCTCAGGTTTTGCAGCTAATGGTCTGAACTTCTCGGACTAATTGATTTAGATTTGTAATACTTCTTTGTTTTATGGAGAAACTGTTGGTCTCAGTACTGAAGGACGATTGTAGCCTTGCAGCCTTAAAATGTTGAAGTAATTGAATTAGATGTGCAATATTTCTTTGTTGTATGTGGAAACTATTGTTCTTCCCACTGAAGGATCACTCTAGTCTTGCAGCTTCTTCCATGGAAACTGACCTCTTTGCTTTGCAAAGCTTCCCAAAGATTACAAGCTTTGTGAGGGTAGGGAGCAAGCCTGTGTTACTAGTTTCAGTTCCTTCAGAGACCTCACCAGTTTTGAACATGCAGGGATTCAGTGAGGAGTTCCTGAATTGAATCCCATATAAATGTCCTTGCTTCGGGTGGAAATTATACAAAGGAAGCTCCCTGCTCTTATGGGAGTAAAGGTAAAAATTACGGTCTAACTTTGGTGCTTACTAGTGATGAGCTGTTGAGTAATTCACTTGGTCCACCTAGGCCTTGCCCTTTTCATCTGTAGAATGGGAATATTAGAAAATATTGATCCTGAAAACACAAAATTATGATGATGATTGAGGGAGAAAGTGTGTCTATAGGAAAATGCATCCTTTATAAACATGCTATGTGATGGCAATCAAAAATATAATTTTTACTACCAGTTAGTGTGAAAGTATTGAATTTCAATTTTTGCCAGATTCTCTGGTCAGCACTACTGGGTCTGATGTGCTAAGTCTCCTCCTGCAACTCCCCGTACTGCCTCAGGCTTCTTTGTATTACGTGCCTAACCTGCTTCTCTCCAAGTTTCCTTCCGTATTTAAACATCTGATTTCAAGCTACAATTTCTTGATTTGTACAAGTGAAAGATCAAGGACTAATCATGGTATTGTTTGTTTAAATGTTATTATATATGAGTAGATTAAGTTAGATTGAATGTGTAACTAAAGTTCTAGTTGTACTCCAGTGAGTGTCCTGCTGGCTGTGTTCCTCTGGAGAGACTCTTATCCATGGGGCTTAAGTGTCACAATATCCAAATAGTAAGGCAGGCAGGGGAGCTTGTGTGGTTTGGAATGGAAATCAACTTGAGCAAAGAAGTTTCTGAAGGAGACAGTTTCTATAATTGTCTCAATAGCATAATGGAAGACTCAGCACTCAGCTCAATGACCCTTTTCCTGAAGGGGACCCCGAAGGTCCCTCCAGTAGCAGTTGATGTGACCCCATTCCTGCTTTTTCATGGCCATCCTAAAGAGATGTCTCTCGAATCTCACTCTCCTTGTTTTCTTGCCTACTTCCCTTTACCTGGCTTGTCCTTTAGGGCAAGACTGTATGTCAGTGTATAGCAAATGATGGTGCCTAATAAAGTTAACGGGTTAAACAAATGAGACAAAATAAAGAACCTGGACTAAGAAGCACAGGAAAAGAAGAAACAACTGGGCTAGACTAGCTGAAGATGGTTGTAAAGCAAAAAGGGAACCCAAAAGGCATTTCACATTAGCTAGATTGGGTATGAGAGGTAGCTTGCAAATGAACATGGTGAAAATGGCCAAGTTAACACCACAGAGACTTCCAATGGCAATTTGATATGTTGACCAAAGAAGGCTGGTAGGGCAAGAATGATTTATATTGTCTAACGTATGTCCCTCTCCTGGGTGATGGTGACCAGAACAAACATGACATGGAGCATTATGAATCTAAACAGGGCAAAAATAGCAGCTTCAGAATTGCATTTATCCTACTGTTAAGAGCAGCAGGGTTATGGATTGGAACAGATCTGGCTTGAGCCCTGTCCTGTATGCTGTAAGGCCTAAGGCAAGTTACTTTACATAAACTTCTTCAGTCTTATATTCATAATTTTAAGATGGACTTGACAATAATATTAACTCCCTCAAAATGTCAAGTTTAAATAAGCATTTAACATTGAAATATCTGATCATAGCAGAAATGAACAAGTGTTTAAATTTTATGCATTTGGAACACTGAAAACATTGCAAAACGGGGATGAGGTAATTACGCCGCGAGCCCTTGGCACTTGTTTGTGGGAACTTAAATCCTGAAAAGATGGCTGCCTTTCTTTTACAAGAGCTTTGATTGACTATTGCAAGGTACTGGACTAGGATTTGTGACATACACAAAAACGTGCATTGGATGTTGTCCCTGGGCTTCAGTGTCCTGCAAGTGAGTGAAGGAGAAAAAACTAGCACGTGAGACAATAAAATAGAAAAATATGTGTACACAGTTAAGTGAGAAGTTAAAAAAAAAAAAAATGGCGCTGGTGGGAGAGAACAAAGACCTGAACTTAAGTCCAGGGATTGTGTTTGTTCTTTGGGCTTGATTTAGTTATCTTGCTGGACTTCGGTTTCCTCACCTAAAATATGAGAATGCTGGTTTCGAAGAACTGAATTGTGCTGCTGGGTCTAAAGACGGTCAGCCCAATGAGGCCAGTGCTGCCATTCACACAGCTGCTGGCCATGGCCCTTCAGGAATTCAGGAAGATCTATGGAGAGAGGCTCTGTCTAGGTCTCATCCTGACAGATGAGTACGATTTCTTTGAGCAGAAAGGCAAGGGAGACTGGACTTAGAAAAACATAGGATCAAAAGTCCAGGGGTGGACAATGGCAAGACTTAATAATGATTACCTCCATGACTAGAATCAGAGGACAAGGTAGTCAAGTGATTCAGTCTGAAATTTAACTACTTACTGTTGAGAATCTCTCCTTTCATGCATATTACTTAGCTTAACCCTGCAGCAATGTGTTATATCTTTGTTCCCCTTCTACACATGACATATTGGTGTACACATAGGTGACCACAGAGCCACACAGATGGTGTAAAAAGGGCCAAGTCAATTGTCCATATCTGGTTATCACCTTTTGGTATAAGGAACTGGAGTTCAGGAAGGTTACATGACTTACCCAATGGAACTGAGTGGCTTTATAATATGTTGGGACTCAAATTTGGGTGTCCTGAATGGAAGTTTGGTATCTTTTCCACTATATGATCTTCCTGGAAAAACTGGTAGAGAAACCTGGCAAGATAAGTAGTACTCAGAATATAAACAGGCTTTAGATCATATTGTATGATGGGCAGAAGACCAAGGACAGGATGGAGACAGAATCAAGATAGTATCTTGGGTTTCTTATCTGGGGATTGTGAAGATGGCTGAGAGAACACCATTTAGGAGTCGGGTTCTAGACATACCAAGGTAGATTCAGAAGGGAAAAAAATAGAAATGTGGATAAAACCAAGGAGAAAAAATTAATGTGATTAGAGTCTGGGCTAAGGCATCTTTCTCAGGCCATCCTCCCAGTCCACATACTGAGAGTACTTGAAACCATGTATATGATTCAAGGAAAATGTGAAAATCCATGATGGCACCCATGGGTGTGTGGCACATTTCACCCGGTCACACACTGACTTTGGAGCCTCTCCTTACCTGTCCCCAGAGACCCACTGCTGATTGAGAGGTGAGTCACCATTCAGATGGGCTGCAGTTGCAGTCCACATTTTCATACTGAAAGGAAAGTTCAGTCCAAGTGCGATGACAATTTTGGTGTGATAAGTGAGCGTAACTTTCTGTGGAGGAGAGAGCCGTGTTAGTTTGAAGGAGAAACTATGTTTTTGTTACCTCATCAGTTTCTCTGTTTTAATGGCCTTTTTTTTTTTTTTTTTTTTTTTTTTTTTTTTTTTTTTTTTTTTTTTTTTTTTTTTTTTTTTTTTTTTTTTTTTTGCAAATGCTTATCTGCCGATAGCCTGTCACACAGCTGCCCTTATACCACGAATGGATACTTATTTTTCTCCCTTGCAGCAGCACTTCACAAGTACCTCTTTGAATTGAGATCTGATGAAAATGCAGCACTGACAGCTCACGGTACATCTCATGAGCCTAATGGGCAACATTATGTATCTTAGTAATGGAAAGAAAAAATAGTAAACTTTCGTAAATGGCTATTAATTAAAAAAAAATCTATTGAATATAGAAGTGAACTGTGACTCTAAAGTGGCTAATCCATTCTGTTAACACCAAATAGTGTCAGTTCAAACCCAATTTTGGGGCAAAAATTGGTAACTTTAAAATGACCAGCGTAGCTTTTGGTTTAATTGAAAAACATTTATCTAAATCTCCCTCTTATTAAAAGAGCAAACCCCTTAAAGTATGTTGGAAAGATGAGTGTTCTCTTAGCTAATGAGACCATTAATTATATATAGTTTGTATATGATAAAATTAGAAAGTGGCAAAGCAAAATTGAAGATGATATAATACAATATAAAATGCAAATCTAGTCTGTTTTTATTCAAAAGTCCTCTGTGCTGGAATCATATTCTATGTGTCACATACCTCTCTTATTCCTCGTAACTCCTAAAAATATAGACAAAAGGTAGGAAAAGATTTGTAAGGTGGGAAATTATACCAAACATTAAATATCCTATCAATTAATGTACAGCAGTTTGGCTAAATGTTAACAAAATTACTAATGATATTTGTTACTGTGTAACTATTCTCAGATTAAAAAAACTTGTTTGATATTTTTTTTCCAGTGTGAGTGCTAACTGAATATGGACTTTTTCCCTTCCTCCTTCCCTCTCTACCCTCTTTCCTCATTCCCTCCTCTCTCCTGCACTTGTGTTCCTTTGACTTGTAAAACCAGTGATCTCAGACAAGGTCCTGCCATCCCGGAGTGTGGGCATGGGAGAGATGAAGCTTGGGGTGTACCATTTCATAGCCCCAAAGCAATGTGCTCATTGCAGAGTGAGTCCCCGTGCACATGAGCTTCCCGTGGGGTTGAGGGTGCTGATGTATCCCAGGTCCCCCTGCTCTCTAGGTGGGTTGCAATCTGTGAGTCCATGTCTTGTGTTCTATACTTCAACTTGGTAAGAGTTTCAGATAAAACTTAAAATCACGGTAATATATTGTAGCCAGAATTAAGTCATATCAACTTGAAAATTCAACTGAATATTTACCCACTGATTTGCTTCACATAGAATTTTTCTTTTTCTCAGAATCTTGCCAATCCTTGCACAATTCACCTCATTTTTATTATTGATTTTTTTATTTTCCTACACGGGGCGATGTAAATCTATGACGTGGACTCCATACCATTTTTGTCAGGATAAGAAACAAACTTTGGATGCAAATGAGAAGAAGATCTCACAGCAACTGCTTAGTGCTGTCTGTTATTTATTTATTTTTTGCCTGGAATCCTGCACAGGGTGGGTCGCTTTTTTCACACACACAGCTCCCGTCCACATTTTTTCCTTTCTTTAAAATTGCCGAAGCTTGGCTGTTGCTATTTGGTGTTGCTCGACCCCCTGGTCAGCAGTGACTCCCGAGGGTGGAGCAGAGCTTCCTAAAGTTCTGAAGGAGAAAATTTAATCAGCAAAGTAATCATTTCTGCTGTGATGGAAAAAAGGACGCCAGTGTGAATGACAAAACAGCTGTGGACCACCAAAAAAGTCAACTGGAATTGGAAGAAGGTAGACCTTAAAAAAAAAAAAAAAAAAAAAAAAAGCTTCGAAGGCAGAGCTTTAAAGGGAAAACGAGTCAGAAAAGAGTTCTGAAGTGCTAGAATGCACTGCCTAATAACTTTAAATAGTCCATTGAGGCTTCCGGAATTTTTTTTGTTCTTCTTCAAGAATAATCTGCTTACATCGTTAAGACCTCAGCTAAGCTCAGTAACACAAATTACCAGATGTTGTACCCCCTAGTTTTTCCATCAAAAGACCAACCACCAAGCATGTTGAAAGAGAGAGGTCATTGTCCCTCCCTAGCTATAAAACTATTTTTGCAACTCCTAACAAATGAAATGAGAATACCTTTCAGCTGTCCAAGGAGCCCGTCTCCCGCTCCTTCGAACTCTCCCTGTTTTGCTTCGTTATTTTCTAATAATGCACTCATGTGTAAGCTAATAGTGTGAACAGAGGGAAAATGAAGAGACTTTAAAAAAAAGGAAAAAAGCAGAATGAATTAGGGCAATTGAGGTCGCTCTGTTTCATTTTTGCTGGAAGGATTTTAGTCCTAGTTTTTACCTTATCGCTTATTACACAATTGACGATAAAATGAGATGTGATTCCATTCTTATTGTTGCGCTATAGTCTATTGAACATGCATATATAGAATTCATTTCAGATTTAAACATTATCTTAATTATAAACTGAATAAAATGGACAACCTATCGGGTTCTCTAAATTGCATTCTAACAAATAGTTTCATTTTTTATCACATTTCTACCGATGACATATTGGGTATAATAACGTTCAGAAATAGTCATCCTTTTGAATGCAGTGCCTTAATTGTGCCAAAGTATTTCCCATGTGACAACTAATAGTTTGTTTCTGACTTACAAGTTTAAGAACTTTAATCATATGCTTTACTTTACAATAATTTCTGTGACGTTCTACCTAAATAACATTATCAGAAAATCTTCACATTTTAAAATCACCTACAAAGATTTATAATTTGCATACTGAAAATATAATTACATTACATATAACTTCTATTTTCTTTCATAAGAAATGATTCTTGTTTGTCTTTAGGATCCATGTATAGAAACTTTCCCAACAAAAACCATGCACAATATTGGAAATATTGGAAGAACTAAATGTGATATAAAATGCAGTGGTCATTTAATAAAATATCAAATGTCATTTTTAAAGAAGAGACATATGTACATGAATCCAAAAGGTCCAGTCTTATGTTTACTTGGTACAAACTATGAAAAATGCTTTTTGAAATTATCTGTATGATTAAGCATGTAATTTTATTGTTAGCATAGTCCTTCAAAGTATAATCTGACATAATAACATAGGTACTAGTTACAGAATATGACATGATTTTCTATAAAATATTGATTTGCATAAATGTATCTTAAAATATAAAAAGAATAATCATGTTTAAAAATCTGATAACAGAACCTATATTATATAGACAAATACATTTTTGTAATTGAATATATATTTTGTATACATATGATTTGTTGAAATATTCCTTTTGACTTTAGTGTAATTTTAGATGTTAAATAGGTAACTATTTCACTGACGACAGTGGAAGCAAAATAATTAACACTTTAATGTTAATTGTTTATTAATGTGCTAAGTTTACCAAAGGCCTCATTTATTGAATATATTGCTATACTTTTGTATATTAGCAAAAGAAAATGACATGATAGAAACTAAACACACATCCATTTTAGATTTTTGTTTTCTTATTTTTAAAGCTCCCGGGCAACATTTTAAAAGTAAGCCCAACCAACTCATTTCTAGCATCAAGCCTGGTATTTCCTGAAGTTTTCACCTAGACCTTTAAATGAAGCTGTTGTCCCGCAAGAACCTGGAGCCACTTACTGTCCACTGATGTGGTCTTGCAGGTACTTTTTCTGAACAGTACAAATGAGAGTCAATTCATTTCTCTGCCTCTTTTTCTTTTACTTTAAGCAGGGGGTTGTCCAACACACACAGAGGCACACGCACACACACACACAAATACAATTTTTAGTCATTTTTTTCAATTTAAATGATTTGCTATCACAGTTACTCCATCTTTTATCTCTAAAATAGTTTCAACCCTGTTAATGTGTGCATGTACTTTTTTCTTATCAGCCTCTCAGCAGCATTTGTGATTCATAGCAGCCATCAAAGTGATAATAAACTCATTCACAATACTAACAAACACGGGGCTCCCAGTTATTTACGAGGCAAATTCACTGCAAGGCTGGGCTGCAGAACAGGGGAGAATCAAGATGGTGTTGATTGATAAATTGACAGGTTAATTTACAAGTGGATAATAGGAGTTAGACCCAGAGGGAAAGAGGGAAGGTCTGGACTCTAGCTTGGTTGCACCGCCATCTGTCTTATGCCCGGAAATCTGCAGGACGGCTGGCTGTCAGGATCGAATACATACACATTCTTCATAACTTAAAGACAAAGACCTCCATTTACTGCTGTTTGATGGGTTTGTTGCCTGGGTTCTTCACACAATTGACCCTCAATATGTCAAAACCAGGGCTGCGTCCCAGTGTTTTATAAGTACCACTTAGAACGTGATTTAGAGTAAGTTATTCTGTCAGTTTTGCAAAATAAACAGCCAACAAAATTCTTTTCAAGATGAGATTTCACAAATATTAATTGTCCTTTGTTGATGGCTGAAATGAATTCTTTCAAGTTTCAGCATCTTTGATATATCCTCGTTTTAGGGTGTCCTCTCCCATCCTCCCCCCCAAAAACACACCTTTTCTTTTTTAGCTTGGGTATTAGATGCTGGCTGCTCTAGCTGTTTACAAGGTATGGTAAAAACAAATTGCATGCATCTCCTGTGAAACATTTACATCATTCTTTCTCTCCTGGAGGTTTTTTATTGTGTATTTTGAGGATTTGAGGATTTGTAAAAATAAGTTTATTGAGTCCTTTACAAAAGAGATTCCTAATACATTTGTTTATGTTTCTCTTCCAAAGAAACGTTTTATTTTACAGGTCAGCCATTTATGTTACCAGTTTTGTAGGAAAAAACCTCAGTCCGCTTTATTTTTTAACTTTAAAGGTCTGGTACAGCAGGCAAAATTCAGCATACATGGGGAGGACAGAGATTCTTTATTGGGCTTGTGCCACTGTTAGGTAGCGAATCTGTAACTCTTGCCACTTTGGAAAGAACACGTTGGTCTCTTAAAATTGGCTGGTTGGAGACAGCAGCCACGGCGTGCCCGGGAGTCTCCCAGATAGCGGGCGCTTGGGTTTTCCTTGCCAGCACCTATAATGACGGGACTGAAAGTCTCAAGTCTCCCCACGAACCCTTCTCCCCATATTACCACGTTGTAGGAAAACACCCTCCTCAGATTCAAAAGTTCATTTAATGCTTAGCTAATGTTAAAACTTGATAGATTTAAGCAAATACTGCAGAGTTTAATACACTTTGAAAGGCACTTGAAAAAGGCACAAAAGAACATGTCTGCTCAGCTTCTGTAATTTATTACAAAATGTCAACACTAATATTATTTTTAAACAGATTGTATCCTATTAATCAAAGTATTAAAATAAACTATTAAAACTATGCCTCTAGTTGAATAACATGATAAAACCCATGGAAAATATCTGACCAAGAGTGAATGTCAGAAAAATAAAAACAAATAACTTTGCATGCATGGAATTTTATGGTGTCACAAGGTTAAAAATGTCCCCTTAAAGGGTAAATATCCTTTGAAAGGAAAATGCATTTATGTGTGAATGGGAGGTTGAATGGCTTTTGCTGCTTTGTTTAAAAGTAGACAACCATCTTTGTAATTTTTTTTTTTTTGGCAAATTGTGTATTTTTAAAAAATACTTACGAAAGACCACAATATGTTTATATTTTCGATTGTTAATTTTTCTTGATGTGCTGACTGTTTTATTCAAAGGATATTTTTGTTGAAAAATGTGTTTAAGTAGTTTTCAAACTTTATGCTATGCAGGGGAAAACTGAATCCTTTCTCGAGACTGAAGCAAGGTACTTTATTTTTGAATACTATTTCGATTGTGTATTATGTGTATCTTTCAAAGAGGAGACTCCATGAAAAACAAAGATTCTGTAAAATAGAGAAATAATTGATAGCCAGTGTACAAAACTATATGCTTTCCTATCACAGTCTCTAAGGAATCTCAGAGACAACAAGTATCTTGAAAATTCAGTTTAATATTAGTTTTCTTCTACCTTTAAATTCCAATAGTAAAACTATCAGTTATAGAGCTCTAAACTCCAATAGATAATACTTCCATAACTTAAAATACATCATATCTTTCTAGAGATTATTTTTAATTCATATTTTTCAAAACCTATGGTTTCATTCTGTCATATGACAGAACTCATTTTAATCAGAAGCATGTTGATCTAGAAGAGAATAAAGATCCAATACAAGGAGGGACCAACACTGACTATTTTATGTGTTTATAATTTTGAATTCTTTTTAATAAGACACACTCCCTTTTGTGCAAGCTAAGAAGAGGCTTACTGACTTTTTCTCTCTGCAGGCACTAAAAGAAATTCTGAAGCAAAAAAGAAAAAGAAACACAACAAAAAAGATATCAGATCTAATATGCCACCCAATTTCTGAGTTAAGCCGGTGACAGGTATGTTTCGAAGCCAGACTATTTAGACACATTGATTTTTGTTGTCACTTTCTTCTTATTTCATATGTCACATCAAGGCTTGGAAATTAGATGAATGTAAGAAGGGTCCGCTGATCATTGTTTCTCAGGAGGGATTTTCAAAGTCAGCTAGCTGTGCTTGATGAAAGTGGTCCTAAAGAACTGCGCTCTGCCTACAGGGAAGTTGAGACAGACTCGACTTCACCACTTCACTCCTATTCCTGAGCCTTCTGGTTGTCAAGAAGGCATCTCTCTAACTGAAATCTGGTCAATCTCAAAAGTAAAACATTAAGGAAAGAAAAAGAGCTTAAATCATCGTCTTCCTCTCACTTCAAAGTCCTTTGAAATGATTGAGCATTTCCAATAAACAAATTTTGTGAAGGAAGTTATGACAGCGATGCCATATTCAGCCCCGTGCTTCCAGGCTGACAAGTCACATCCAATCCTTGTGTCCTAGAGAGTTTGTAATAATAACTAGAAATCAGCGTTGGAGATGGGAGGGAGCATCAATTATGTTTCTTTGTCTCAAAAATTCTTTCCATGTTGTGTCTGGCACCCTGTTCTGAGGAATTAGATCTTTTTTTACATTGTAAAGTCTACCCGTGGTCTAACTGGCCGCATAGATGCTGAATGCTGATGAGACGAAATACATTCTACAGGAATAAAACATGGCTTTATGTTCGTGAAAAGCAAAACATGATCATGGTCTTTGAGTGTATATGGGGGTTTTGTGTGTTAGGAATAGGTGTGAAGCCTGCTTAAAAATGCATTTCAGAACAGGTATGAAAAAATTAAAAAAATATATTAGGAAAGTCTTCTATAGCCATTCGGTCCAGGAAAAGAGCTAAATACATACATACATACATACATACATACATACATACATACATACACACATACAAGTGACCCTAATCATTGAACTATGATAGATGCAGTAGGTAACTATCAAAAGTTTAAAACTGGAAACATTTAGAAAAAGTAAAGTGGTTTATTTCCACCCGCTGCAGAAAAGGGAAGGTCAAAATGGACGCTCGAAGCTGCCGAAGAAGGCGGGTTCTGAGCTCTGGGGGTGGGCGCCCTGCTTAGTTCTGCCGCGGCGGGGCTCAGGGTTCCTAGGCAGACCCCGCTGATTTAATGACCAGAGAGTAAGTGGGAAATGATGCAGTGAGATTTGGGGATGAGTGAGGATCATGGCTGCCATCCTAGTATAGCAGAAATATTTCCTTTGCAGGGCATTTACAATTCCTTTCCTGTCTGTGGTCGATCTAGACTCTTTGAGAAATTTTATTTGAGCCCATAGGGAGAGAGCACTTGCTAAGCTGTAATTTCCTATGATTTGAAATATGGCATCTGCAGGCCTCCTGTGTAGGACCACTCAACACGAAAAACACAAAAACAAGAAACAAAGCAGATTTTATCTTTCGAGCTTGGCTGCATCTTTAACTCCAGTTCTCCCTTCATAATAAATTTTTCTTTTAAAAATGTGTCCACGTCATTGTGTGGACATTTCCAGACCATGGTACATTGGACTATATTTAATTGTTTAATGGCATAATATTTTTAGCTTTCCTGAAATGTTTGTCCCAGTCACATGATATGAAATATTGAATTAAATTAATTAAAAGAGGAGAATGTTACATTAATATAAATGAGCAGTTATGGAAATGAGGAATGAGGTCAAAACACTAACTCAAAGAACAAAAAAGAACTGGGGCTATCCTGCAGTAAAAAAAATCCTGTAAATTTAGAGTTGGAAACCTGTAGTCCTATCTTCTCCCTTGTACAGAGACGGAAGCGAGGGCCTGGAAAGATGAAATCAGGTCCTCTGTTCTCGTGGGCAGGTCCTGCCAGAGCAGTGGTCAGGCCCAGGCCCAAGGCGCTCAGGCTGGCTTCGCTCCACATCAGCTCTCTGGGGACAGTTTCTGGTACTGCAAGTCACAGTGGCTGAAGTGAGCAAAGAAGCTCAACTGGCTACTGAACCTCAGATTTTGCATCTCCAAAATGGGGACAGTTCAGGGCCTCCCTGGTGGTGCAATGTGTTAAGTCTCAGCACTATGAAGCTATCCAGAGCCACTGCAGCACGGGTTTGATCCCCGGCCAGGGAGATAGCTACATGGCGCAGCAGACCTCTCCTGTCTCCCCGCTGCCCCCCTCAGCAGTGTACTTCAGTCAATCTGCCTGTTCTGCTCCCCACTCTGTCTCTGGTGAGTCATCTCACCCCCCCATACCTCTGGCCTACACCCCAGTTCTTGTGTGCATAAATAAGTCTTTTAAAAAAATGGGGACAGTTCACTGTCTTCTACTCTAAAGCTTGAAAGAGTGTTCTAGAATTTTGAACCTTTAATGAGTGGGGGGAAAGCCAGAGAGTAAATGTGGTGTCGTTTGTGATCCATGCTGATACTTTCCTTCATCAGGAGGGAACACGAGGTGAGAAAGCAGGTTGGCCATGGCCATTACCATCCTCCAGCACACCTTTGCGAAGTTATGGGTTAACGAGGGTCTGACGTCACATCCTGTGATGGACACGCACATGCATGAACACTAACATGAGCGTGTGGATCTGTCCTTGGAGGAATCCTTTTGCCCTGCAACTACTGTGAATTTCATTAAATAGGACCAAAGTTTGGAACATATGGGCTAAGTTCCTCTGGAAAGTAAATTAAATTATAATTTTCCGGTCCGAACCCTTGACTTCTAGTGACTTAAACCCTCCTTGGTGAATTCTCAGAATATTGGATCAGACAGGTTGTGTGTGTGTGTGTGTGTGTGTGTGTGTGTGTGTGTGTGTTGCGGGGGTGGGGGGGCGGAGATGACTAGAATGGGCACTGGGCATTTGATAAAGAAGGAGTCCCACATCAAGGAGGTGGGACTATCAGAGGGTAGTTGCACATAAGTTTTGAAAAATACTTCTAAAATTGGTACAGGGCCAGTCTTAGAGATCATGGTCAAAATTGAAATTGAATTCAACTCATGCTTACTCCCAAGAACAGCTGGAAGACAGAAACTTCTGTGCAAGTCTGGACTGCTTTGGTTCAAGAAGCAAATGATTTTCACTAAAATGTCACCAAGCTTCAATCAAAGGCTTTTTGCAAAGTTATTTATAGAATTTCCCCATAGCTCTGTGATGGTAATGATGATGATGATGAAGAACATAACATATGTACAGTGTTTGCTACATTCTAAAATACTTTATCATTTAGTCAGGGTTCTCCAGAGAACCAGAAAGAGTTGGAGATAAAAAGAGAAGGATTATCAAGAATTTGTTCTTGTGATTATGGAGACTGTGAAGTCCTGTGATTTGCCATATGCAAGGTGGAAGTCCTGGAAAGCTAATGGGTGATTCAGTTGAGTCTGAAGAGTTGGAGAAGATGAGACGAGACGAGATGAGATGAGATGAGATGAGATGAGATGAGATGAGATGAGATGAGATGAGATGAGATGTCCCAGTTCAAGCAGGCAGTCAGCAAGCAAGAAAGGGACAAATTTCTCTTTCTCTACCTGTGTTCTGTTGAAAACTTCATGCGAATCAGTGATGCTTCGTCACTTTGGGAGGGCAGTCTATGCTACTGAACTCCTGAGTCCACCAATTCAAATGCTAATCTCTTCTGGAAACTCTCTCATAGACAAACCCGGAAATAATGCTTAATTTGGCCAGCCCAGTGGCCAGTCAGGTTGAGGCATAAAATTAAACATCATATCCCATCCTCATCACCATTTGTGATAGATTCTATTACTTCTGCCATTTTGTGTGGGCGGTCATAGGAGGTGAGACGTTGGATGAGTTGTTCAAAGTCACCAAATGAGTAGGTGATGACAGTGAGATTCAGATCCTGGGAGTCTAGTCTATGCTTAGTCTTGACACTGCACTTTCTCAGAAGAGGGAAAGTTTAGTTGTGAAAGATGAACAAAAACAATCAAGTGTTTAGTAAAGTGACAGTGAACACATTTGTTGAATTGGCATGAATTCCATTCAGATAAATAACATTCCCAGAAGTGTTTATCTGATACCCCCTTCTCTCCCTGCACCCTGATTTTGTTCAATAACTTTAATCTTTATTGCCATATTGTTACCCCTCCCCCACTCCCTACTTCATGTCAAAGTCAGGGCAGGAAACACTCATGTTTCTTGACACAAAAGAATAAGCATTCTAAGAAACTGAAAACTAAATTTTATACCCATTTGTTGTATGATTTTTCTCAGACAGTTTTTGATAAACGATGATGTATGTTTTGGGGGAATTTGGATGCTGACATGGGAAACTATTTTTTTCCATCTCCTTTCTCTGTGGAAATAAGTAACATGGTCAAAGAAATATTTGAATAAATGAACCTCAAAATATCCAGAAAAATCTTCCAAGAAGTTAGTTGGGAAACTGACTGTATTTTTAAGCTACTTCTGAGGAAAGCTAGCACATGACACTATTAAATGTAAATGTCGCAGTATGTCTTCTATTTATAAAAATACAACATATCCATACCAAAAAAATCTCACCACACAGAGAGAAGGAGCACTAATATGGATATTGTCTCATGAATCTAGATAGCTAATAAATATACATAACTATATATGTAAACATATGTATGCATATACATATATAATTATATAGTTTTAGATATATAGTGTTGTGTGTGTGTGTGTGTGTGTGTGTGTGCGCGCGTGTGCGCGCGCAACCCACATCTGGCAAATATGGGATCACATTATGGTATTATTTTATAACCTGGTTTTCTCAAGTAACAATGTATTTTGAGTATTCCACAGTCATTTCTATTCTCCCAATTGTTTTCAAATAATCTCACTAAGGGCTTCACTTCACTGCTGGTCTCCTATAAGTAAGAGTTCACACAGTGCATTTAAATGCTTATTTACATGTAGCACCATAAGCCATGCAATCTTGCATAAATCCCCCTATGTAATTAAGTTCATGAACTATTATTGAGAGGCTTATTTCTCTTTCCCAGTAAATCTGAGAATATCTTAAAGATGGGGGAGGCATTCTTATAACACAATTTCATTGATAATTTTGAACTCAGTTTGCAAAATTATTCCTCCTTACCTGAAGTTACTGTCATCTCTGACAGTGGGACATCTGAGACAGTAGCTATGGCTTCTTTCCAGCTTTCAAGAGCCTCTAGAAGAGCAGACTGTCAGAAGGAATCGTAATCATTTAGTTGAACTGCAGTCTAACCTCACCACTCCCCTGTTCTCTGCTGCCAGCTCTGAAGGTTCACACTCCAAGGTTCTCGCTCCTTGTCTTCAGAGAATAATCTACATGCACAGTAATGGAAGACTTTCCAGCCTCTCCTCCCAACCGAAAAACACACTTATGTCAAGAGGCCATTCTATGTCCCTGGGTAGGAGGACCTTTTATTCATTTGACTGTCAGTTACTTTTAGGATCATGTTGTCTTTTTCACTGTTTTTATTTTTCTAGAAAATGTCATCCTATTCCTGTTGAGTTCTCCAGGGCAGGGTCTCTGAGCTGCTGTAGCTCTCCAACACCATTCCTCTCTCTCTATTTCTTGTTCTATGCATTCTTTTGCTTTTGATTATCTTTCATTAGGAAGTGTGTGGGGAGAAAGGTTGACGGAGTTATGTCAACAACAGCCAGCGGAAGATGAATCAGACTTGGAAGTCAAGTTCATCACTGAAATGTTACTCAGAACAACTGAAAATATGATTAACTTAAGATGGTTTGTGTGTAGTATTTCTGGAACAGAGCTGCTACTTTAAACCTTTACACCTGACACAAGCAACAGCATTCTAAGACATTCAAAGTAGGTGTTATGACATTTTTTAAAGGTACTGGTCATAATTAGAAGTGTGTGGAAAATTCCCTACTTGGCTTGTAAAAATATCTGGATATTGGGAGGATGGACATAGTCTCGTAAAAACTTAAAGGAAAATTTGGAATGCTACTACAGTTAACTTTCAGTGAAAAATGAAAAAATCCTGTTGAGTGTATTTAACACCTCATTCACAGCTGGAGTCTCCAAAAAAACTTCCCCATTGTTTTTTCATGGGTCTCTTCCACTTCCGGTCAGGATTTGGCAGCACCTAAAGGTAATTCTGATGGTTTGAGCGTGCTCACGTGGCCCTGCTCATCAGGTCTTCCCCAAGAAATGGCTTTGTTCTCAAACCTTGGGGCTGTGTTCATCTTCTATAATCACACACCTACTGGATCATTACACTACTTGCTTCTACCCTGAAACTACAGGACCATGGGGATTTTGTCCTTGGATGCCATCTGATTCAGGGTAACAATTTGTTTTATTACTGAAACCCAATCTTCAAATGGAATCTGACACTGAACCTCAAAGTAAGTGTTGGTAATAGAAGGTCTATAAGAGATTTTTCAACCCATGCCTGCTCAGGCTTCCTTCTGACCCATTCCTTTCTTTTCTGGCAACCCTGAAGTAGAAGGATATGCGTGGTTCTATGGGTAATAGTTTGAAAACAATTGATTGTATGAAACCTTCTAATTTTTCTTGAGAAATGGGGGAGTCAGAGAGGTTAAGCCATAGGGTCAGGGTGAAGCAGTATTAGTTAAAGTTGCTTCCAGAAGTTAGGTCTCCTGACACCGCCCATTACGCCTTTCCTTTGAACTGGGGCAAACAATGAGATTAAACTAGAAAATCAGAAAACATTGTCCCAAGATGCATCATTGAGAAGAGTTTTTATTTTCAAGATCCATGTTGAATTAGGAATGTTTGCAGCTGAGAGTTTTCTTTTCACCTTCATATTCTTCATTTTTCTATACTTCTGAACTTTTTAACTAATCACATTGGTGGTTTTTAAGATCCATAGGCAGATGGCTCTGTTGGATGTTAAATACCAGTAGGGTTCACTTAGTATTCTATTACTAATATTTTGACACTTGACACTAACTTGATAAGGGAGTGGATTGAGTAGATTAGATTGTTTATAAAGCATGGCATCCAAACATGAGAATGGCATAAAATCTCAAACTGTGCCAACGTGGACCCTAGGATAATATCTCTTCTCTGAATCTCATGGTAGAGACAACCTAACCAAAAAGCAACCTTCTTACACTGAAATATTGAGTGGAATGTTAACAATCTGAATTTAATAAGACAGGTGAACAGCAGCTTATTAAGGTTCAACGTCATTTCTATTTGGGAAAAACTGTGGAGTTAATGAGGATTCTGGAGTTTCTCATCTCAGTACTGTGTCTTTAAAAATGCAAGGTGGATGGTTACATGCAAGCTGGATGGTTAAAAATGTCAAGTCATAGAATAAGGGTGACATGCTGCCTTCTGCCCTGGTTACCTGATATTGCTGCAGGAGTTAGAAATTGATAGGCTCTTTTTGATAGTTCTATTCAAAAGTAGTTGTAATTTACTCAGGTTTCACGTGGGCAGGAAAAAACAATGACAGACATGCAATCGAAATATTGAATCATAGAATATTGTACATGGGCTAGCTCTGGGGCAAACTGTTTTAGATTGCAAGGGAAAACTGAGCAGTGCAGGCATGGAGGGTGTCTGGCTGGCTGTAGTTCGTGGTTTCTCATGAATTGAAGCAGAAGGAGATTTAGCAACTGCTGGGGAAGGAAATCTGCTCTGACTGTTTGTGGGATAGAGGGTTGGAATCCAGCAGATACAGCCAAATCTCACAGGAGAAATCCTGACCTGTGTCCTTTGGATCTATGTTTGCACTTGAGCCTGTTAGGACTCCATCAACCCTCACCCTGAAGTAAGGCTATTTTTTCATTTCAAGAGAAGAAAAGTAAAAGCAAGATTAAGCTTTGCAAGTTTAAAAGTAATCCAATTACACAGACATGTAGGAATTATCTTTTAGGAATTTTCTTCTTCTCGAAGATTGCTGTAGATAACTTGATTTCTTCCTCTCTCATTAGTCCCCAAACAGAGTAGGAGTCAACTCTTTTTAGTGTGTCGGTGTCCTGTTCACCACGGAGCCTGCCCTCAATTCCACGGTGTTCTCCTTGCAACTCTCGACCCGACACCTGGGAGACAAGGCAGAGATCTTTGCTGGTGATGACCTGGGCATCAGGTTAACCTGGACCCAGATTCCCTCTTCTCTCCCTTCAATTTTTTTGACGATAGGCAGTTTACACAGGTTTTTTTCTGTTTCAGTTTCTTTAGCTGAAAACAGAGATAATCGCACCAGTTTCATAGACTTGGCATGACAATTGCAAGACATTAAATGAAATAAAACCACATGAACCCCTCTTGATGCCAGCCAAGGTCCCCTCAACTGGAAGCCTGGGAAAGTTCTGTGGCTTACTGAGACATCACTGATCTGTAAGATGAGTAACTTCTTTTTTTAAATGTGATTTTATTTTATTATTTTACTGTTAGAAGTACCATTGTTTTACACCCTTGTTAATATTGTGACAGTATAGAATTTCTCTTCAGGTGTGGTTACCATGGCTCTCCCACCACCAAAACACCCTTAGTCCTGCACCATAGTCCGTTGCGTTCCAGTCCCCCCACATCCTCACCCCACCCTCTTTCCATTCCTTTCTCCTCCTTGATGCCTCAGGTCTATGGTCATCTGTCAAGGGTTTTAAAGATTTATTTTTTTTTTTTATTTATACATACAAGCTGCGGTACAGGCCAGAGGCGTGGGGTGGCGAGAGGGTTCACCAGAGACAGAGCGGGTAGCAGAACAGGCAGATCAGAAATACACTGCTGAGGGGAGCAGCGGGTGAGGCAGGAGAGGTCTGCCGCACCATGTGGGATTCTCCCTGGCCGGATGTCGAACTCGTGTCACCTGCCGACAGCTCCACAGCGCAGCACTTAACAGCTGCGCCACCGGGGAGGCCATGTCAAGGGTTTTAAAATGTGTCTTTGTCTGACTCTTTGTTTGGTTTCTCTGTATTCCATATGTGAGTGAGATCATCTAGCATTTATCTTTCTCCTTTTGGCTATTTCACTTAGTATAAGTCCTTCCGGCTTCATCCATGTTGCTGTAAATAATGTAAGCTTATCTTTTTGTATTGCTGAGTAGTATTCCAAGGTGTGTGTATACATCTTCTTGATTCATTCATCTGTCCTGGAGTGTTTAGGTTGTTCCCATATCTTGGCTAGTGTAAACAGTGCTGCTATAAAAATAGTAGTGCAGGATTCCCTTTGAATTAGTGTTTTTGTACTCTTTGGGTAGGTGCCTAGGAGTGGGTTTGCTGGGTGGTATTGCAGATCCACTTTTAGTCTTTTGAGAAACCTTCATACTTGCTCCCATATGGGCTGAACCAGTTTACATTCCCACCAACAGCGTTGTGTTTTCTCCACATCCTCACCAACACTTGTTGTTTCTGGTCTTTTTGACATGAGCCATTCTCACAGGTGTGTGGTGGTATCTCATTGTGCTTTTGATTTGCATTCCTTGATGATAAGTGATAACTGAATATTTTTTCATGTGCCTGTCAGCTGTCTGTCTTCTTTGGAGAAGTGCCTATTTAGCTCCTCTGCCCCAAATGAGTTAGGTCCAGCTCAGAAGCTAAAATGCTCAGTTGTAAATTAAGAAAATATAACAAATGAACATGTTAAATTATCCATGAGAAATCAAGTTTTCTTCTCCTTAATTAAGTCATTTCTAAGTATGGTACACCAGTTTATCTCCAGGTGGTCCGAGTTTTTAGAACACTACAAACATATGCTTTTCTTTCCATCCCCATATCTAGTCTATCAGCAAGTCAGTTCTGTCAAAACTTCCTACAAAAGACACCCCCAATTACCCACTCTCCCCAGCAACCCTGGCGACTTCCTCCTGGGCTAGAAGAACTGCCTCCCACTTGGGCTTCAGATTGTGAATCTTGCCTTCCTGCAATGTTACTCTTCCCAGAGCTGAGGTGAGAGACCCTGGTTAAATATTCAAACTGGGATCTTTTTGTATTTACTTTGGTATTCCAAATGTCCCCCATGAGCTGTAATATACTAGAGTCCACCTTCACACACAAGCCAGCTCGATAAATATTTGCTTAGTACCTCATTGATCAAATTTTAACTAATTGGCAATTATATAATAAGTAACATAAATACTTATAGTAAAACATTTAGGAAACTGAAAAATTATATAGAACAAAAAAGTTCTATATACTTTACAAAAAGTAATTCATCACCCAGCAATAATTTAATCTATTGACATATTTATTTTCAACATTTTTACCTACCTATGCAATATTTGTGACCAGTTCATATTAAAAAAATTGTTGTGTATATGCAATTCGAATCCCACATTTTATCTAGTACTCTACTGTAGGGTAAGTAAAAGGATGGTCAGAATTTCCCGCCCTACCGCCAATAGATTTAATGATGGGTGCCCGTGGTCTTGTACTTGTGCCTCGTGGTGACACGTGGAGTGTGGCGTTCGTGTGTGTGAGTGGGTGCACCTGGGCCTGAGCCCAAGGATATAATCTGCAGAAAAAGGAGAAAAGGAAGAGAAAAAGTGGAAGAAACAGAGGCAGCAGCAGAGGATCATTCGGGTCGTAGCAGAGGCCATGAGACAACACCAGAGAGCCCCCAAAGTGAAGATTTGCTGGGGGGTAGGAGGCCTGCCAGCCTCCTGGTCCCCCGGCCTTCCTTGCCTGTTCTATACCTGGTTGCCTTACTGCAAAAAGATCATTAAAAGCCTAAAAGCCACCGAGGACTCCAGGACTCCTCCTCTACCTGACAGCCTGAATCATAGGAAGCTGCCCTGGGCCATCTTGCTGGCACAACAGCTACCAAATCACAGTGATTTGGCCTCAAATTCTGGCTTCTCTTGGAGCCTTTGTCTACATTCATGGACTATTTTAATCATGAAGACTGGCAGCAAATAGGCCGTGTAGTTTCTTAATTCAAGAAGTTGGAGCCAAAATTTCCACCTGAAATCCATTGATCTTAGAAGAACCACGTGGAAGAATCAGGGTAAATGTTCCCTAGAACATTCTTAGGAAAGCACAAAATCTCATTAATTTTCTAATATGGATGAAAGATATATATCTCTGCTGAACACTTAGGTCTTATGTTCTCAAAATTTAAAAAAATTATACGTCACTTTTAACTATCACAAGCTAAGAATCTGAACACAGGTCTAGCTCTTCCTCAACTAATAAACTTAAAGGCAGGGATAAAGCACTTGTTGCTTGCCACTGAACTGTCTCAAATTTCACTGTCCCGGGACACTTGCTCAGCCATGCAGGGCCAGTTGATAGTCTCAAAGGGTCATCAGCTGCCATGCTCCTTGCAAGGTAGTTGAGAACAATGACTCTACAGTTTCGGTTACATATCATGGAAGGAGAGTTTTTTGGTACTCAGAACCCACCAAATGGAAAAAAACTTCTCAAAATTCTTACCATTATCCAAGTTGTTTATTCATAGAACTCCCGCAGCAGTCCTTCAGGCTGAGGGGCAAAGAGAAAAACGAAGGGAGTAAACACCATGTCATTCCCCTCATAATGATGCTTTTGTCGTGCAGGGGGTCTAGCCCTGCAAATCCACTTTTCCAGCATCTCGCCCTTTCTCCTCAATAAACAGCAGGAGGATCTTGGAATTTTGAGGAAGTGGACCAATTTTCCAAGAGTAGCCAAATTATAGTTTCAGCCCAACGAGGGTATCACAAACACTATGTTTTCCCCAAATATGGCTTATTGATGAAGCTAGAAAAATGGTAGGATGTTCTGATTCACTAGGTCTTCATTTGCTTAACTTTGTAGTTTGATCAGCATGACAGAAATTTTGTTCTGGAAATCAGATTTAATGCAGAAGGAAACAACAAGATGTGCTCTTGTCATGGTCATTCATCGTTACATCATACTCATCTTTGATCAGCTTTAATTCATCCATCAGTTTCCTCTCTGGTTACCCAGGCAACACCAACCAGAATCTCTGTGGGTATACTTGTCATTCTCACAGTCAGAACCTGCAGGAACTGGAATGACTCCTTCTTTTCAAAGAATTAGGTGGGCAATAGAGAAAATTACAGAGAAGCATAACTGGGTATAATCATATGAACATTTTTTCTTAACTTTTTATTGAAATTTGATTGCAGAAGGTCTTATCTTCTACATAGAAAGTAAAGAGAGTAACAAGTATAATTCTACTACCCAGAAAACATCTTAAGCAAGCCCTCTGCCATATTTCATTCATGAGACTATTGGGAAAAATGCAAGCACACATTGCTACAGGGACATATAATATCTGATAAGCTGGGTATCGCTCATCTTTCATTCTGTTCCACCATGTATAGCTCTATGATCTGTCTCTAATATAAAAATTTTCCCCAGGAAAATACTTTAGTACCTTAAAACTGTCCAAAACCCATTTGATGTCTAGACATTCTTTTTCAATCATCAAATAACGAGTCTCTGGGGAAAGAGTTTTCCTACTGATGTGCTCGGTAGGTTGTTCTTGACTGGTTGGTTTCTGTACCAGCAGAGCTCACCTGCACTTTAAAAGACTTCTCAAAGTCACGTCTAATTAACACTGTCTCTGGACATAAAAAGACTTTGTTATGACTTCTTATGCTCAATGCAGGTACTTTTTAAAAATACCTCCCCATCTATTGAATAGATTGAAAAAATGACAAAACCAAACATCTAAAATATGCATATTACTTAAACCCCTTAAACCTTCTTTCTTTTGGTATTTTTCACTGCTTACTTGCAGATCATGTTCTTTGTAACCAGCTCTCATATATTAAAAATCAAATATTTCTTACAATGTGAAATTTCACCATGGGGAAGCATATTTTTAAGTCCCTGAGAATCCAATATTAAGACACCAGATAATATCAGTTGTTTATTATTTTTCTCTGAATTCTTGTTGAAATGTTGTATTTATGTATCTGAAAACATCATTATGGTTTTGAAGAAAATGCTATAGATGCTTGAATTTGAATAGGTTTCTGAGCAAAACTTGAACTTGGGGTAATGAAATGGGAATAAAAGAACAATTATAAAGCTTCTCATGAGGAACTTCTTATCCAATCGATCACATGAATAAACCTGGATTCCTTAAGTATCTTAATGATTCCTCATTAACCAGATCTTCAGATCTGTCATTCACATGAGTGTCCTAGTTAACGCCCTAAAATCTAAGTCAGTTGACACTTCTACCATTCCTCACATCTTCAGCAGCTAGCAGCCTGAAGAGCAAAGTTGAAATGCATTAAAATGACACCCAAAACATTTGATAATCTAGACCTAAGCACTCTGAATTCATCTCCCACCAAATTTTGTCAATCTTGCCATGTACATTCTCTGTTCTTACTGTAGAGCATGCGCATTCATAACTGCGTGCCTAATGCTGTTCCTGACATTTCCACGTGCAAATGCCATGATTTCTGGATCTTTTGCTTAAATTGCGGCCACTGTCTGTTCTTCCTCGTTCTGCATCAATTGTAAGATGTATGATCTCTTTTGAGGCAGATTTTACCTTATGTTTTAGTTATTGATTTCTGGCTTCTTCATGGCAAAGTAAACTCTCAGAGAAAAATTAGTTTCTTGCTCTGCTTTGTGTTCTTCCAACACTTGGGACAGTGATTTTCAGAAAAATGGTCCTCAACATTTGTTGGATGATTCAGAAATGAATCTCCTTACTCAATCAGTATCATCTTAGAAGGTGATATTTTCTACTTTCATATCTATGTTTTTCTTCCTTTGTGTTGAAGATTTTTGAATAATTAACTGTCTAGTGATCAGGAAAATCATGTAAATGTTACTGGGTTTGACTAAAAATGGGGTAAGTATTTAATAACTGAAGCACAAGGAGGGGTGTAAGGGATGGGACCAAGTGTGGGATACACGCATGAAATACAAAGTTTGATTGTGGGCTCCATGTCAATGGGCGTGAGAAGATAAAAATGTCACTTAATTTTCAAGAAAGCGAGAGGCTACCTGGTTGTCTTTAGGTATCTACAAAAAGACTAATTCTCACCATCTACCTTCCTTTTTTTAAGACCAAATTCCAACATTATGACCTAGGTTTATGCATAAGATTTTCAGTGTCACAACCTGCCTCCCACCACTGGTAATCAGCACTCCCACCCCAGGCCATTAGGCAGAGTGGCCTGTCCACTGATCTTAGAAAGCCAAGGGCAGTTTCCACTGTGCGTGTCCCCATGGACCTGGGGGAGGTTCACCTTGGATTGACAGAGGAAGGGGATTTACCGACCTTGCAAACTGGGATCACTGAACGCCTCCCGGCCTGTGAAGGTGGAAAGATGCAACACTCACCACAGAGTGAGGAGAACATGGTGACTACCTGGTGATTCTAGAGAAGCTTCCAGCACAGTGTGTCCACCGTCCACATCTTGCCTTGCCCCCCTCCCCCACCCCCACCACTCAAATGTACTCTGAACAGGCCAGTGTTCTTTCACCTGGGAAGACTTTATCAATATTAGGAGGTGATTTGTTCTCATTCTCTTTGGCAGGTAGACATTTAGTCGAATGAAAGAGTTTGATGAGAATGTTAGAAAATGAATTCACATGCGCTAAGTATATACACTAGACATCTAGGTGTGGAATCTGGGCCATGAGCCCTATAAATGCCCAATTTTTAAGAGATTAGGGCAAACTTTTTCAAAGTGAAAATGCCATTTGTGAGTGAAGTGCCATTTCACTGTTTTCGTTATAGAGAATTTGCTTTCTCTGATTACTAATGAGTCTAGTATGAAATAGTTGCTCATATAGTTTGTCATTTTTTGGGGGGATTATATATGTCTCTGTACATATACACGTATTTTCATTTAATAGACATTATATGCAACATGTCATTTAACATCAAATTTAATATATTATTTGTATATTATACATATACATATAATATGTACATGTATATTAAATAATATAATATGTATATTAAGTAATACAGTTTATACTAAATAAATTAAACACACACTGCATATATATACTATGTACTGTATATGAGGTCTTTCCTTCAAAATTTGTTCATATTTTAATACCTGATGATTAAATAATATTTTCTATGTTTCATGTATGATGAAAAATATTTTGCATGTTCAAAATTTTGAAGCCTTATGTTAATTAAATGATTGTGCTTTTAACTTTTATCTTCTTACAGAATTTGTCATTTCTTTCAATGTTCAGTTATTAATGATGGTATATCAGAGTTACTTCTCATTATAGCAAACTTGGCAAATTCTCATTGCAGTTCTGCCACTTTCCTTCATATCCTGAAGTTACATAGCTTGGAACATTGTCATATTTTCTATGTGAAGATTTATCTTCAACAGAGGTAGCAATATTAGTTCTTCTCTTTTTTTCACTAGTGATACCATTCTTTTTAAGTTAAATTTTCTGAGTTTGTGCATTCCCAACAACTGATTTTTTTTACTTTTACTTGCCTGGTGTATCTGTTGAAAATAAGTACATAAAACCATCAGCTGTCATTGCTGATAATAACATTTTTACTTTAAAAACTATTTTTTTGTTATTAGTATAACTACCAGCTCTCTTTTGTTTATGCTTTGAATGGAATATCTTTTAACCCCTTTGCTATCCATCTATCTTTTCATCTTTGTGTTTTTTAATATAAAATAAATATTTTCTAGATCATTCATGGTTAGATCATGATTTTAAAAATTCAGTCTGTTAATCTCTAATTTTTAATTGAAAAGCTTAATTTATATTAGTTTACTATACCAATAATGAATAATTTGTATCGATTTGCTCTTTGTTCCTGTATTATGAGATTTTGTGCCTATGGCTTCATATAGTTCTTTGTATGTGATTTCTTTTAGTTCTTTCAACATCTTTAAAATTTTTAAAAATATATATTGTTATTGTTATTTATATTTTTTACATTTTGTGTTCCCCTTGGGTAACTCACCACCAATTCACAAATTCACCCATGATCCATCTCATGGTCCCTTGTGTCCTTTTCTACTGCATTTTGTGCCATTATCTCCCCCCACCCCCCCCCACTGAGTGTCTCTCTCCTATTTGGTTTCCCTACAGTCCTGTTATAAGTGAAACCATTCGGTATTTTTTTCTTTCCTTCTGGCTTATTTTGCTGAGTATAAGCCCCTCTAATTCCATTCATGTCACTGCAAATTGCATGTGTCTATCTTCTTTGAATGCTGAATAGTGTTCCATTGTGTATATGTACCACATCTTCTTGATCCAATCATCTATTAAATTTTTACTTAAAGTCTTTGTCTAGTAAGTCCAATGATTGCCCTTCTTTAAGGACTGTTTTCAATAATTACTCCCACTGTCCAGCATGATCCATACTTCTTTATTTGTTTTCCATGCCTCATTTTGTTTTTCAGAGAAAACCAGGCATTAAATATTAGAATGTGGCAACTCTGGACATTAGATTCTTTCCCCTTTCTGGGCTGGTTGTTACTGGTATTGTAGTCGTTTTTATTCAGTGATCTTTAAGACTAATTTTGTAAAGTCAATTTTCTTGTTGCGCATGATCACTAGTGCATCTGTCTCATTAGCTCAGTGGTCATATAGCAGTTTGACAGAGATTTCTTTAAACATCTGAAAAAAGCAACACCCCCGACCCTCAAGCACACACACAAACTGAAACTCCCAGTCTTTGGAGATAAGACTCTGTGTATCTTGAAAGAGCCTTAAATACTCAGTAATTTTACCACTTTGGCCTTCACTTTCGCTTCCTGCTCATGTAGATTTCAAATGTCAGGCAAGGACTAGAGTTCAGAGATCCTTCGGGTCTTTTCTGAGCATGTGCACAGCCCTGAGCTTGCATAAAAATATTTAAATGACCGAAATATGTGGGAGCTTTCAGAGTCCTTATTCCCCAAAGAATCTAATTGCTTAGGCTTTCTTCCCCATCTTTTCAATATGTCTAGTGTTTGCCCAACTGTTCTTTGTTGATCCAGGTGATAATGACTAATACATCTGACTTCATTTTTATCAACAAATACTTCTTGGGTAGTTTCCCTAGTCTGAGAGTGCCAATTTAGGCATATAAAGGCAGACCCTTTGAGCTGGTTCTTTAGGGAGCCACCAGACAGTTCAAACAACAAAAATTCCTTAAGAACAAGATCAGTGCTGCTTTTTTCACATACTGGTAGCCTATTCCAAGAACATGTATTGTTTTCAGGGCTACTACTGAGATGGGGGTTAGGGGATGGTACTGGGGTAAGTTAAAATGTCATAAAGCTTGAAGATGAAAATGCACTTGGTTTTTTGTATACTATGTTCCCTTGGTTGCTTTAAGTTACATGTTTGTTTTATTCCAAACTACTAAGCAATAGATTCAGATAGTTGTAAACAGGTTGCTTTTGCTTTTGTGGAGGTACAATTTTGGGGTTCCCTGCTTCATTACTTTTGCTGATGTTGCAATGAAACTTTTATTGTTGTTTTTTAAAAAAATATTCCTGAGTGAAAGCATTCTTTCAGATTTTTTAAATAAGAAAGGTCTGAACCAGATGTTTGACAAGACTCAATTGCATGGAGTGAGGAAATTAAACAAGAGTACTCTTGACAACAAAAGGTGTCTGCGGGATTTAGAAGCAGACTGAGAAAGACCTCCCACTGGCACTCTTCAACTTGAAATGTGAACAACAAATATATGACTTTATTTGACAATCAAGAATAAGGTTATCCTAATAAAGAAAAGTGTTTTTATATTTGCTGTACTTTGTTTGAGTGGCTGATGTATTTACTCATTTGAATGACTGCATCTAGGAAGGATTTTCTACCAAAGGAATTGCATTGTGTGTTAATAATTATTTTCCTAGAAAGTCTTACAACTGTATCATGTGATTATGCAGTATTAACTCAATAGTAAATGTAGAGGAACCAAAATTTATCTTTCAGCCATTGGCTTTTCTTTAGGATACTTTTAAGTGATAAATTATTCACTGTAAATGTATATTTGGAGAACTAAATGCTAATTAGGAGATTTTTTTGTAGATTGTTCCTCAATTAGTTGATAAGCATTAATAGAAATATATTTGAATAATATATATTTAATGGTTTAATTTCACTAATGCAGTTAATAAATGCATCAAGTCAAAGAACACAAGGAATTTTGCTTCCAATAATTGGCTACTAGTGGAGGAGTCACTCAGTATTTGAAGCCATTTTTTTTGACTGAAAAACTCATTGTATTAGAATTAGTAAAATATAAGGACTCACCTCAGACTATTGAGGTTCATACTGCTAGATCTCGTTTCTGTCCTCTCCCTAGAAGATAAAATTAAGGCATGTGAGATATTGGTTTTGTTGGGGTTTATGCCCTAAGCTTTTGTATAAACCCTATAGAATCCTATGGAAGTATGGTAGGCAGGATTTCAAAGATGTTCTCTAATATACCTATCCTTTGGTTATTCAATAGAACTCTATTTAGGTCCTTCTATGAGGGATTTTGCAAATAATAAATCAGCTGATTTTAAAGTATGCCAGTTATCCTGGGTTATACTGATGCGGTCATACGAGTCCTCTAACATAAGAGAAGAAAAACATCAAAAAGTCATCCAGGAAGATGAGGGAGAAATGAGGGACAGAGGCAAGTGAGGTAGAGAGGGGCTTCAGAGATATTCTCAGTAAGAAGGTGTCTACTTCTCATTATTGGCTTTTCTACCCCAACATCACCCAGTTATTTATTTGGAATCAGAATTAAAAGCACATTTGAAAGTGGTATGATGTATGTTTATTCTGATACTTCTGACCAGTTATAAAACTAATCTAAGAAAAATTACTAGAGGAATTTTACATTATTTCTTCAGGACTGTTTTGTTTTTTTTTTTTTTTTTTTTTTTTTTTTTTTTTTTTTTTTTTTTTTTTTTTTTTTTTTTTTTTTTTTTTTTTTTTGATGACATCGAATTTGGGTTCTTTAAATGTCAAGCTAGGGAATGTATTCATGTCTGCTTTGCCTCACATTTGCTTAAGCTTATAAAGCTCCCTCTGCAGCTCTTTCTGGTATTATGGGCCAATATTGACAGGTCCTGCAGGGGTCTGTCACTTAGCTCCATAGTCTTTAGTCTTGTCCTCAAAGATTTTCCATATGGGATCAAGTTCTTGTTAAGTGCTAGAGCTGTAGCCCCAATGATCCTCCTGAAATGGACTGAGTGTGTGGACTGAATGAGAGAGGAGAGCCTAAAGAGCCTCTGAGGAATAATGGTGACTCCGCTACAGACAAGAAACTTCTCAGAGAACATTTGCCTATTATTGACCTTGATGATAGAGACTGGGGACCAAGAAGCAGAGAACGGGTGGTCAACTCCAGAACCTGAAATGATCCATTCCACTAACCAACAAGAAAATGAAGACCTCTGTCCTATAACTAAATGGAACTGAATTCTGCTAACAATCTGATAATCTTCAAAGCAGATTCACTCTCAAAACTTACAGAAAGAAGTGTAGTCCCACTGACACCTCGATTTCTATCTTGTGAAATCCAATCAGAGCACCAGTTCAGTTAGGTTGTGCCTATAGATTTCTGATGTACAGACTATGAAATAATAAATTTCTATTAGCTTAAACTGCTGAGTTTATGATAATTTATTCTGGTAGCAACAGAAACCAAATACACAAAGTATGTGAAAACATGGACGCCATTTATAAAATATTTACGGCACAGGTAGTGCTACGGAGGGTGGCGATGGCTCCAAGTGTCTCGTTGCAGCAGTTGTCCAGGAGGGGTGCTCCACCTGGATCATTCCTGAGCTTGACCTTGTTTGTCATCTTGCTGTATAGCCTCCATTGGTCCCTAACCATCTTCTACTACTAGTTTTGCCACAAGCTCACTCCAAGAAATTTCTATTCTGCTTAAATTAGAGCTGACTTCTTTTGTTTACAGTCAAGAAATCTGAACTGTATTAACATTGGAAATAGAGTTGTAAGCAAAATGGATATTTGGAATGGTCTATCTTAAATATTTGGAGTTAACGGGGTCTTCTAAACTGAGATATAGATGCCCTTGGTGTGCATGGAATACCAGTGCTTGCCCACGTTCATCTAGAAGGAGATGCATTCTGAATGTGGGTTTTGAAATAGTCATTTCACTGCTGCTTTGAGAGACAGGAGGAAGTCAAGATGGCTGCTAAAAGAGAATGAGAAGACAGAAGTTTTAAAAAAATTTGCTCAAGGTACCAGTTGAAATTCACAGACTTTCTTAGCTTATCTCATGCTTCCAATGAGTGGAAGTAGTCAAAGATTAAGCTTACTGTGTGAGCTAAATTGCAAATCTAACTGAATGAAGTCAGAGATTTTCTGTAACTTACGACTTTATGTCAAAGACAGGAAAATAATTGGGAAAGATACACTAAGAATTAAATTGAAGAGATAGGAGAAAATTCAGAGATCTTAAACTTTTCTTGGGGTCCAGACAAACCCCTTGCCTCTTGTGTCTGACATAGTAACATGGAGACAAGGTAGTCATAACCAAAACTCAGTGTTTGATTTGCATGACCCTGGATGATAAGATCAGTAAATTCAAACTTTTGCCAGATCTTCAATCAACAGAATGATTGGGGAAAAGTAGAATTTAAATGAAGATGTAGGGGGGAGATTTAGAGATCTTGCAACTACCTTGAAACCAAAGTGGCCCTCTTTCCTTGTGGATGAAAGTCCTTCACTGTTGCAGGAAAGCATTTTAAGTATCTCTTGTCACAGTTATTGATGTTAAAATCAGAATACTTTTCTTAGCCATCTAGTTGGAGCATTCCTAAACCTTTGTTGCCTCCCCAAACATAAAAAGCATTGTACTTCAGAATGCCTCTGGAGAAAATTATAATATCATACCTTCATAAAAATGTTTTCATACTGATATACACATTCGTATATACATATTAATGTGGTAACATTTATATATATACATTATTAAAGTGTTCTGTATACATACAGCACACACAAATATATGTATACACACATGTATATACACACATATATATGCTATACTAACTCATTTGGATCAAAATCTGGGTATCATTTGTAGGAATGTATCTGAGCTCGTTTTTCAAATGAGGTAAGATCATTACTTTTGATTTGATCAAATTAATTGATATGATTGCATTATGCTGGCTGGATTCTCTGAGACTGGTTTTAATTGTTTGCTTGGATGGATGCCTAAAATGTGAAACTAGGAACTCAAGGTGGCATGCACTTAAAAGGGAAAAAGAGATGAAAAGCCAGAAAAGGCTTTGTATAATACATATAGGAAACCCCCAAGCCTTTGGAATTAGCATACTGGTGTGTGTATATCACCTATTACTTCAGGTCATTCCCTAACTCTATCTTTTGAAAAACACGAGAAGACATTCTCCTTATCAAGATTTTGAGAAAAATATTGTGTTGTGAAAGCACCAAAATCTATACATCATGTTTTTTGAAATTTGTTTAGGATTCAAGATCCTTATGAGATACTAGTTGAAATAGCTTCCTGTTTCAGTGGGTGAGGGGACTGTGGAGTGGCTGAGTGGCTTCATTTAATCTCCAAAATAAAAAGACCACCATGGTAAGCAGACCTTCTAGCATCATTGATCTTAGCTAATCAATATGAGATCTCTGAGAACAAAGCAGAGTCAGAGTTGCTGCAAGTTTTCTAAATGATCCGTACAATAGGTGGTGACTGTATTTGGGGACGATGGAGTTTCATGTCTGCTGACCTTACGCTACACTTGAGAAACCATGATTTAGATTTGTCCCTCTAAACCTAATCCCAATAGCCGAATCAATTCATAGACCTAGTCCTCCTTGAAGAAATGGAGGCAGATAGCATCATGGTGATGGTATCAAAGTAAATATTGTGATTCTTTGGCCAAATCTATCTGAAAGGGATGTGGGATCATTTACGCTGGGAGAAGGGATAAATTCAGACCTTTTGTGGGTTAGTAGAGACTAACTGAATGTTAACACATGCTCAAAACAAACACAAAACCCCAAAACAAAATACCACTGTGTGCATTAGACAGTGAGAGTTTATAGATATGAGATAATAAATATTTGATTCAATGGACATTAGAGTCATTCTATGTCCCTTTCCTAATTATACAGTATATATTTGAAGTTAAACACTTTACATTTGAAACACAACATACACACACACCAGTGGTACTAGCTAAATCTCCATGAGTTGATGTGACCAGAATGTAAATGATCCCATTGTGTCCCCTGAATGTCTTGCTTTTGATGAAATATAAGTTAAAGCACCACCCTTGGGCATGTCCTTCAGAGTGAGATTATTGCTACAGTCAAAGACTTGAGAAAGGCAGGAAAGGTGGGTCCTAATAGGTGTGCAATTGTCTCTCCCACTGTGGAGGTGCCTCCAATTCTGGAGGCGTTTCCTCTCCAGAAGGAGAGGAACCTCATGAAGTGGGAGTGTGTTATCTTAAATGAAACAGATCTGACTACAACTGTAACTGCCATTCCAGATGTGGCTTCTCTGCTGGAGAAACTCAGCACCCTCACTGGCACCTGGGATGCATGTGTGGGTTTGGGGGTGCTCTCTCTTCTCCTCTCTCCTCTCTCCTCTCTCCCCTCTTCTCTTCTCTCTCTTTTTCTCTCTTTCTCTCTCTCTCCCTCCCTCCCCAATCCCTCTTTCTCTTTCTCTCTCTCTCTCCACCCTCATGATTAGAAAATATCCCAGGTATCTTAAATTCCCTGAGAAAGCACATGCAGGCCATGGGTTTAGATATACATGCTGTGCACCCCACCCCTACACCAGCACGCACAATCCACCACAGTGCGTTAACCAGCCACCCACTCCTCTAGCCCATGTACTCAGATTTGGGAGGGGCAAGTTTAGAAAACTGTTAAAAAGAGAACTTAGGGCAGAGGCATCTGTCTTTCAAAAAAATCCCAGATACTGGGGTTATTTTGGGATGCTTGGTCACATGCACTGCAACAGAGATTTTTAATAATCCATAGGGGTTTTCTTGCATTATCCTGTCCTTGCTCTGGTTACACATTTCAAGGTTAGATGCTCACAATTATTTAAAAACATGAACTTCCCCTTTACCAAGACTATTCAGCTACTCCCACTAATGGACGCCCCATTTACCACCCACCACGAGCGACACTAAAATACAGATATATATGACACCCTAGGAGAATCGGCCAGGTGTCTGTTAACAGGATAATAACGTTGAAACCTCGCAAGATAGGTTGCTTTACTTTCCCCCACTGGAATAGATATTTAATATGGGTTTGGATTTGCATCCCTGCCCATAAACATCTGCAAGGAGTACTGGAAGGGAACTTACTGCTTTAACATTGTTACAGATTTCCACACATCATTGCTTCTAATGGGAAAACACTTGAGAGGAAAAAAAGGAAGGCAAAGGACTGCTATATTTGATTCATTAGCCTTACCATATTTTCCATAACCCAGAAGTAGCTGTCACTATAAAATCCTTGAGAAGCTTATTGAATTCTCAGTTACTGTGCTGCTTTTAAAGTTCCCGGAAGTTTGGGACCTGCAAGTTTACAGATATTAGTTCATAAGGGAAGAATATTTCCACCAGGACACACAGGAACGTTTCCATTGGATTAGAAACTAATATTGCCACCTGGCCATTTTCAGCTTCTTATGACTCTAGGAAAAAAGGAAATGATAGGGATTTTAGTAATGACTGGGGTGATTGAGCCTGACGGGGAAGGGAAAATTGAGTTATTATTTTACAGTGAAGAAGGAGGATTATGGGTGGAACCCATGTTATCTCTCAAGGTACCTTCTTATCTTACCATTTGTAATAATCAAATTCAAAGAAAGAGAGAAGCCATAAACTGGAGACACCACCAGCGCTTGTTTCTAACAAGAGCCGTCTGGGTAATGTGCTGGGTTCACATCCAGCCTCCTGGTCACTGGGTCTGGTTGAGCCCGAACATGCAGAACGCGCAGAGAAGCGAGAGGTCCCGACCAAACAGCAGCTCTGGTTTCACACAAAGTTGTGGCAGTGACAGCAAAATTCCCCATTCGTGGTGTCTGGCTGAGTGACGAAGGCATTTCCACACCTCAATTTCCAATGTCTTTCTTTTTTCCCCTTAGCATTGTCATTGGGGTACGCAGCTCAACATTTGGTTCATGAAAGCAGAACCGCATCATGGGATGGTGACTGCTTCGGAGGCACATGTATTGCCGGGGGCCTGGGCTCTGAGCTGGTGCGCCCACCGAGGACACAGGCTTGGCCCCGCTGGAGATGGAGATAGCGTGCGCGTGCGCACTGCCGCGGGTTTGCAGGGGCCCAGAGCGCCCGTACCCTCCTGCCTTTCGCGTGGATGGCAACCGGTGACGGTTCTTTTCTGCTCTCTCGGCTCCCGGGCATCTGTGCGCCCTCTGCGGTCTGGGTAAGTCTGCCACTGTGTTGGTTCTCCAGCTCAAAAACCAAAAGAACGATAGGGTGTCTTCTCCCTCCATACTCGCTGGAATGAGGATGTTGAGCTGGACTCAGTAACTGGGACTTTCTGTTAAGGAGTCATACAAAGACACGGGACATTTCAGAAACAATTTAATGTGATTTTCTACTGTTGAGAGGAATGGTGGTCGTGTTGCAACAGCGGAGGCTCAGCTGCCGGTGGCGGGAGTGGTGGACCTGGAGAAGGTCCAGCCCTGCAGCCTCCCCGAAGGTCAAGTCCTTGTCTGCGTTTTCTACTTGTCAGCAGCCCCTTGGCTCCCTGGCTCCAAGACGAGTTCTCTTGTGGCTGTGTGGGCAGGCTCACAGAATCTGAATTTGTTACTGTGGCCTCCAGTCCCAGTGAATGCAATACTGCTACTTACAGTCTGTTGATACTTATATACTATTTTCTGTGTGTGCCTTTGTGTATACGCAACATATTGTTATATAGCTAGTTATATACCCATAGTTACACATAGGTATAAATGCAGTTTTGTATATATTTATAGCAAAATATCAAGACATCACTGTCATTGCATATATATTTTTTTAAATTTTTCTTTCCACTCTTTAATCTGACATCCATCGCTGGTATTTATGACGATATAATGGAAAGATCCTCTCTTTCCTGTAGCAGTATTTTCCCCTGAATGAGGCACTCCTGTTTATTTAACGTAAACAAGGACATTCATTTTGATTTTACCTCTCACAACTGGCTTCCTGATACTGATCACAAGGCAGCTTTCTGTATGTGACACTGTGTTAAGTGTGATGTAGACTGAATAAGCAGACACAGGGACTCCTCCCTAAGACAGCTTGCAGCCTAAGAGAACCAGCAGGATTATAAATAAACATGAGCACTCATAGACTAGAACAGGCACGGGGGGGAAATTAATATTTTTATCTACTTATTTGATATAGAGGACAATGCTTTGGTGTCAGGAGGAAGATTTGGGAGAGAAATAATGTTTTTATATGAGAAAAGAACATGGAAAATTTGAGAGCTTTTCCCCCAGTAGTCAGTGTAATTATTCAACTTGGTGGTAAACTTTACAGATTTGAAATGAGTTCTTCCTCTATGCATTAAGATAGCATCATGGATTCCTACACATATATCTGTGCAGGACACTGTGCTATGTCTGACTGCTAATAAGCCCCTCGTGAAGTTGAGTCTTCTGTCTTTATGACATTTGAGCTCCTGGCATACTAATTGTATCTGACACAAAGCAGTCAGATTCTCCGATGTGTCTCTATATTGATCAGTTTCATATAAATAGTTGGTCTTTGTTCTTTTAAAGATACTATTCCAGAAGTAGCTATTGGGTGAGTAAGGATCAAATACTGTATTTATTTTCCCTTTGTTTAAGAGATACAGTTTGCATTCTGAATAATTAAATAATGTCTGATCTTAGAAAATGTCTAGCAATTGGATAGATTGCACCAGCAATTAAGACATCAAAAGGAAGTTGAAATATCATTAGAGCTTTTTTTTCAGGGGTCTGATAGGACATGGGGGACAGAGCTTGGAATGGCATACTGCTCAGACAGTTATGACCTGAGAGACCGAGATACTATAGTGAATTGTATGTGTTGGGTCAGTTTGATATTCTGTTCTACATTTGCCATCAAGGCCTTGCTGGGGCAGAACTCAGAAACTGAAACGTCAAACACACCAAAGAAGTACTAAAGTGATTTTTTAGGCAAAAAAATTATTTTAGATTGAGACAAGAAAATGAAAGAATAAAGAGCAGCAACAAGATATGAATGTCATAAATGTGTTCGTATAGCTAAGTAAACTTTGAATAAATAAGGATATTCATGTATGTTTTAAAAAATAGAAGGTTTTTGACTCCCCAGGAGATAAGGGTTAACATATCCTAAAATGAAAGACTAATATGGTTATTTCCATGGTGAAAGGTGAAAGGGAAATAATATGTAACTCACAAGCTAGTAGAAGAGAAACAATGGAATAAATGATAAAAATGTTTGATTTATCCAAAGAAAGAAAGAAGAGAAAAAATAAAATGTCAAGTAGGAAAATAATAAAATAAATATAATAAAATGAATAATTTAAATTCAAATATATCAATAGTAACAAACTACATTCACTAACAATAGATTAAATGTTTTAATGAAAAGATTCAATTAATCTTAAAAGATTGTGTAAAATTTCTGACAAAGATGCTCAGGTTTTAAGAACAAGTAGACAAACTGCATATATGCAGATAGCTATGAAAGATATATATGACTTTATTTCTATATCATATATAGGCTATATCTATAATATAGGAATTTATAGATCAAAATTAGGAAATTGAAATTAAATATTTATCCTACAGAGTAAAAAAAAGGAATGTAGATATAGCAATTATAATCACAATTATAAAGGCAAAATTATTTCCTAATTTTAAAAATCTCACTGCAACAAGATGATGTAAAATTCAAAATTTTTTTGTAGCTGTAGTCTCAAAAAATGAGAAATTGATAAGACCAAATAGTGAAATAATTTACAATTTAGTGTGCGATCTTAACCAACTTGTTCAGCAACTGTTAGAAGGAACAGTCAAAAATTTGTAAGAGTACATATAATTTCAATCACACGGTTATCAACTTTCATACTTACATATGAAAATCTACAACCAAAAACTTATTAGCATATGCGGTCATAGAGTCAGTCTTGACAAATTTCTGTTTGAAATTACATGTATTCTCTAACCATAGTGCAATTATGCTGAAAAAAAAAAACCAATAGAATAAAAGATAAATCCTCTAACACTGAAAATTTATTAATGTGTCTCTAAAGAAATCTATGGATCAAAAATTTGCAAATGGATGTTAGAAAATCTTTCCTGCTGAATGATGATAAAAGATAAAAGTACAATGTTTTAAGACATGTGGGATGGATTGTAAAGAATGTATAGAAAATGATAGTCTTGATGAGAATGGTAAGTCTAATTAATCATAAACATGGTTATGAAATTAATATATAAGAAAAAAATGGTTGAAAAACTCAATCACCTAAGTATCTCTGAAGAAGTTAGAAACAGATGAGCAACTTAAACTCCTAATAAAAGGAAGGGAAAAAAAAGCAATGATTAACAGTAGAGTTAAATTTTAAAAAATGAAACAATGCACTATAGAAAAATAGCAAATGTCAAAGCTCACTTTTTAAAATATTGTTTGACTAAAAAGTAAGAAAAGATAAATCACCAAAATCAAAGGTGGGAGGAAAAATTAGCAAGGTAATAGGATCTTATAAACACCCTTATGACAATTATCTTGAAGAATTATTTAAATGGACATATTCTTAGTAAACATAGCTTTGCAGACCGGATACAAGAATTACAAACATGGATTATTTCTATATTTATTAAATACATCAAATATGTTATTAAAAACTATTCCCCCTAAGAAAATTTGAGGACCAGATGGCTTCACCATTTATTTTTTCAGACAATTAAGGAAGAAATAACATTGTACACAGACTCCTCCAAAGACTAGAAAAACAAAAAGGGAAACAATTTTCAAATCATTTTACATGACCAGTGTAACTCTGACATCAAAAATATAAAAGGTATATTCCCACTAATGGTATATTCCCACAACGGTGTACTATGCAACAAGTACATTAACTGCAGTAGATAAGTACTATCAACATAATATTTGCCTAAAAGAAACCAAATAAATTAAAATGCATACTTTGGATTATTCAAAAGAGTTCATTGAGTATCATTCTATTTATGTAAAATTTAAAAACAAACAGCATGAATCCATGCAGCTGATAAACGAGTGTTTAGAGCTTGATTTAATCATGCAGATGAACTCAGAAATCAGTAAGTGCTTTAGGACATTGGGGCATTTCCTAGCCTTGGACCTACTATCTGTGTGTTGGAGCATCTTTATCACCGTCACTGCAGGAAAGTTCACTGAAAGAAGAGACTACTCCTGAACTGCTCTGTGATTTGATCAGCAACAGTATAAAACATGCAGTTTATTATTCTTTATTTGCAGTAGATATGAATATCCTCCAAACTCCCCAACTTTCCTCTGTGACATCCTATTACCTGCCTGTAATGTGATTACTGATGGTTAGTAGCGTAACAACAACTATCTGTGACACACACACACACACACACACACACACACACACACACGCACACACCCCCTAGGGAATCCCAGATACTAAAACAGCCAACATGTATTTCAGTTCAAACTATTTATATAAATAATTCACAACATTATCTAAATACTGGATTTCCCTATACAACTGAAATGGAATTCACGACTTATATGTACATGATTTACATGTACGATCAGTATTTGTTGAATTAATGTTCCATACAAAAAAAAAAAAAGCCACCAGTTTGCAACAGAATGAAAGCAAGCATAAAATTTTTTCAGGAAATTGTTCATCCAAGTCTTAACTGTCTGAATATTATAGAAGAAAACAAGTTTTATTTTAGAGAGATTGTTTTAATACACCCTATGCTGTCTGCGAAAAGAGATTGAGTCACTCATAAACATTCCCAGAGATTGCTATCTCCACATCAAAAAATGCACAAGAACTGTATCTATAAACTCTTCACAAAATGGTGAAGACAACTGAGGCTGCCTCTTCCCCCCAAAATGTGGGACTGAGGTGTGAATTTGGAGGGCAGCTGTTAAAGGACAGCTTTGCTCGTTCCCTGCGCTGTGGGGAGACACATCTACCCCAGGCTGGCTAAGCCAAGTCTGGACTGACTCGGCAACAAACGCATAAATCAGCATCTTCGGAAAAGTGACTTCACCTCTCTTGGCTTCCCTTTCCTCGCCCCCGGAATGGAGAACCTGGTGAACTGAGCATGGCCGGGGGTCTCAGACCCTCAGTTTCACCGTCACAGGTTAAGGAGTGAAGTGGCCGTGGCGTCTGTCCACGCTGTGTCCCCATCTACAGATGCGGCAGTGCCCAACTTGCAGAGCTCTGGAGACGACTGAGGCAGCTCAGGGTCCTTCTGAGGGCAGGGCAGGGAGCCCGGAGGCACCACAGTGCCTGGCGCCTCTGCACCTGGGAGGAGCTACTTGAGGAGCTAGTAGTCTCGAGCTGAACACACCGCAGCCCATCAGCCAGCGCAGAGAACTCGCGAGCTGCTCTAGGGAGTCAAGGAGAGAGTGAGCCCTCAGCAAGCTGCGCATTATTATTTGTTAATGTTGCAGGGGAGGAGCGACTTATAATACTAGTAGCGTTTTCTGGGCCCTTCCTGTGGCCCATGCACTGCCGTTCCCGCCCCCTCCCACACACACCCGTAGGAGCCTGTATCAGCCACATCTCACTACTGAGTTAAGAGAGCTTGGAAGAACTTGAGTGGCATGCCTAAGAGTGTACACACACACACACACACACACACACACACACACACGCACGCACTACACACTGCTATGCCGCCCAGGCACCTGCTGCGTGCCCACCCAGGACGCGACGCTGCATCCTAGTAAGCCATGACAGCAACTCAGAGGCGCAGCCAGGCATGGTGGGGGCCCAGTTCTGGGGGCCGTGGCCGGGCTAGCCCACCTGGCAGCGGGACTGAAGCAGCGCAAGGCGGTGACCTCCCACTCCCACTAAGCCCCCCCAGCCCCCCGCAAGGGACTGCGCCCGCAACGAGGGCCCCTCGCCGGTGGTAGTATTAGCAGTGGTGACAGCGGTGGCAGGGGTGGACGCTGGGGCACCGGGGAGAACTAGTGATGATAACAACAGTGACAGCAGCAGCAATAATAATACCTCCTCTCAGGGAAGGGGTTGTAAAAAGGGTGAAGAATCCCGGGAAGGCGATGGTGGGGAGACGCTGAAACCTCATCCCGGGATGGAAAGGTATGAAGAAGCCGGGAAGTGGCTGGGGAATAATAAAATAAGAGGGAAGCTAAACCAGTGACCCTTGTCGGCAGTGAAAAGCGGCAGATTAGAAAATGTTTCATGCTAATTTCCATGGAGATTTCTTTAATTTATCGGAGATGGCTCGCCGGCCGGGCTTGGCGCGCGCTGGCCGCGTCCTCGGTGGTCTGCAGCCGGGCTGCGGGGCGCGCTGGGCGCTCGGGCGCCTCCGACATCTCCATCAGCGCGCCCCGGCCGCCCGCGTCGCGCTCTTCTTCCCCCCGCGCTGGCTTTTTTTCTTTCTGCTGCCGTTTTAGGATTCTTGTCACATGATGGCTTCATCGAACCCCTCTCCGGCTCCCGATCCTTTCAAGCTCTTTCTCCTGCCTGGCATATCAAAGGGGATTTGTGAGTCACCGAGCCGGGACGCGGGCATATAAAGTCATCAGCCTGGGCGGCACCACCTCGATCATTTGCCTCATTGTTCTTGCAAGGGGCCCGCGATGGCCCGGGATGGCAGCTGGTTTAATAACTAGATGAGTGGTTAAGTGAAAAATGTCAGCGCTTAAAGACAGAAAACATAAAAATGTACAGCCAGTCGGATAGTTTAGTCACACTCTTCCAATAAAAGTTATCAGTAGCACTGAAATAAAGGGGCACACTACTCAATGAACGTGCTACGCAGAATCCCTGTTTCTTTTTATTATCATTATTTTTGAAGGATTTGATCGGCAATTTAAAATATTAAACCCTGTGCTAATTCAGCCACAGAATTTTAAGTTGCACTTTTTCTGTGCTTATTCATAGGTGTGCACAAGCCTTGTATAGAATAACAGTTTTAAGCATATCAAATAATTGCATTTCAGCATAATAGTAAAATAAATCTTAAAAGGAAGTGTTACACAGGCATATGCAAATGAATGGATGTGTGGTTATGTATGTGTCTCTACAGTAAGCCTGAAGGGAGACTCAGTGTTTCAGGAAGTTTCCAGGTAAAGAGTGCTCTTATATGCAGAATTATGAAGGACTGTAGAAATTGCCTTTATCTCCTCGCTGATTTTCGGGCTGCTCTCTCCAGCTCTCTTAAGGCAGGCAATGGGCACAGTTCCCACTGAAGCTACAGCTAAAGCCTGAGGCGCTGGCTTCAGTGGAAATTTTCTTGGAGTAGCACTGTTCTGCTAAGTCATTTTTGATCAAAGTCGCTCTGTAGATGTGCTGCTCACACCATCTGCATTCCCTCTGCTGCGTGTCTACTATACCTGAATTTGTACTTTGCAGACTGCTATTCCAAAGGATTGCTGCCATATTGCTTTACTTTTTGCGGGCAGTCATTTAATAAAATGCTTTGGTTAGTCCCATCTTAAAAAGGCAGGGCAAATTTCCCTGGCATTAGTTATTGAATATAAAATTCTGCCTGTGAAAAATGGAAGCACCCTCTTAAAATTTAGCCTCATGACAAATTCCCAATGGTGAGGTGTGTTTGGCAAAATACAATGGGAATATGCATAAACTTCAAAATATTTTTTTTAGGCCATCCATGTAAGTCATGTAACCAAATGTAACACACCACTGAATTTATAACTTGGACAATTATCAAAATAAAATAATCTTTTCCTGTTCTACACATGGGTAAATTCCTAAGCACTATTCTTAGCTAAAGAAAAGTTCTTGAGTCCCTTTTTGAGAACTTTGCCATTTAATCACTAGAAACTGCTTAGAGGTGTGAAGACAATTATGTGACGCTCATACCACCGCCTTCTTCTTCTGTGGCTTTGTGATAGGCCCTGACCCAAAAGAATGGGTCCTTTGCCCTCTAAGGAAAAATTTCCCAGAGAACCCTACGTGTAGTTAAGCCAGGCGAGGCTTTATGAGGGACACACGCGCACGAGGAGCTAGTGCTAGAAATGAGGATTTCGCCTGGGCCTGAGACCGGCCTGAGAAGGAGCCTACGGACAGCAGGAGAGCAGCGTCATAGCTTGCGCTGGGCCGGCTGCGCCCGACGTGCGCAGACAGGTTACACTCCAGCTGTGCCTGCGGGCGCTCGGCCTTCTCCCTCCAGGAGCTTGCGAGGTTATCACTGTCAGGAGCCGAAGCTCTTTGACAAGGCGCCTCCTGGTCAGTGTGGTGGCCAAATTGTTAGGACAGGGCTTCCGGGTCCGTGACTCAGCCCACTTGTTCAAACAAGACTCGGGACTCTCCTCATTCCAGCGGGTAGATTCTTTTACCTCGGCGGTCCCAGCTTCGGCGGTGGTTGACAAGGAATCCGCTTTGGTCCTCCAGTGGCTCAACAACTTCTCTAACCCCCTGCCAGGAGGCCAGAGTTTCTGTTTGTCAGCCTTGACCCCAATTAATAAGCTCTATTATTATTATTACTGTTTTTTATTATGAAGGACCGAAGTTGCCCCTGACCACCAGCTCTTCAGTCTTTAGAGTATAAGGCTATTATAGAGGAATTTCATGTATGTTCCAGCCCCAACTATTTTAGGTAGATGTTTGACTCTATTTTGCTGTTCTGCTTTGAAGATACTCAGAACCTTGTTTGTGGAAGGTAAGACTGTTTAGAAAGTTCCTGCATCTGCAAGCATTGCCCCATAAACTGGGATTCCATTTTGAAAACAGGCATAAAATTTTTCAATCCAGCTGCCATATTCTCTTGCTATCTGCAATTTTTAATGACATGGTTACAAATATCCATAGTAAGAACTTTGACCCATGACCAATTATAATATTTTAATGATATACGAAAATCCTTTTTTCGAGATAACAAAATATGGGCAGACTATTAGTTTTTCTTTCTTTTCTATGTCTAGCAGATATAAAAATTTTGTATTTCGGATATTTGCAATGAGCGGTCGAGTCTAGGCTATTATATGAGACTAGAAACTGAGCCTACATGTGTGTTTACAGCATTTAGGATTTGATAACCCCCTCAATCATAATAGTGGGCAAGGATCAGTGCTATAAAAATGAAGCTTCTGCCAGCATGTTGGGGAAAAAAATAGCAGGCTCATTCTCTTGTTTCTTTCACTTCATCCTCATTAAGCTTCTGTATTTTCTATACAATGTAGTCTCTCCTATTCATCTCTCTTTGTCACCCCCTCAAAATTTGAGATTACCCTTGCCTTTAATTCTAGACTTAATGACAGGGTGTTCCCACAGGATCATCCAGAGTTAAAGTTAGGAGTGGTAAGTGTAATATCAGTAATTCCATAAATATGCAACAGTAAAATTAAGTGTTACCCAGAACTGTCAGTGTTCAGCAAATTCCTTCATATATGCTCGCATGTATTAAGTGGCCATGTGCCTGGGATATTAGATATTCACACCTTGTAAGAAGATTTTCTAAAAGTGATTTTGTCCCCTTTGTGTAAGGGGTGTGTGGATTGTCAAGATAGGACTTGAGAGGGGGATTTCCTATTGCATCTCTGTGTCCAAAACAGACATGTCATCACCACTTCCCATTGTTAGTAGAAATGTTCCTAGTGCACCCAGAACGCTTATTGCACTCTATTCTTACTGATGAAAACTGAGGTTTAAGTCAGCAATGATTTAATAATGTCTACATGATATAACCAAAATAATCTCAACATTCAAGCAAAGATTTAGGAGCTTTAATCCTACTGGCCTCATTTGGTTGACCCTATTTTTATCTATTTTTGTAATCTTTCAAGTTTCTGTTGCTAAATGTTGGTAATACCTCCAGTCTTTCTTGCTTATGTTTCTTGGGTTGAAAAGATGGCAAGCAAAAGTTGGACACAAGATAGGAGGACAACAGGGAGCAAATGATTACAGAAAATTCAAGACAGAGAGCGGAGATAATGATTATATGAAGAGTTTTGAAAATTTCAGTGCATTTATGTGTGATTTGCCCCTTATCCCATCCCTACCTCTGTTTGCTGTGCCTATATAAATACATGCATGCACACGTGCATACACACACACACACACACACACACACACACACACGTACACACAATTTTTCAGTTGAGTTAGAATAACTCCCCAATACTCTGACATGGCACTCACTTCTTAACTGCATTCAGAATCAAGGATAAATGCAGAGCCAAGACAGCATTCCAGAATGGACCCTGTCTGAGATCTTGTTCATTGACTACAGTTGCTTCTGTCTTAACACTTTTGACACTTGTTCTGGATAATTCTTTGTGGTGCATGCAGAATATTTAGCACCATCTCTGCCTTGTAACCCATCTGCATCATTCCCATTGAGACAAACAAAAATGTCCCCTGAAATTGACCAATGTCCTGGTTGGGAGACAGAGACAACAAAATGACTGCTGAGAACCACTGCTCTGGAATATTCCATTTTACAAAATTCTTTTTGACATTTTCCCCATCTTTTCTTCACCATCCTTTTTCTTTTCTTTTTTTTTTTAAGATTTATTTATTTATACATACAGCTGGGGTACAGGCCAGAGATGTGGAGCGGTGAGAGGCTTCACCAGAGACAGAGTGGGGAGCAGAACAGGCAGATCAGAAATACACTGCTGAGGGGAGCAGCGGGCGAGGCATGAGAGGTCTGCTGCACCATGTGGGATTCTCCCTGGCCGGGCGTCGAACTCGCATCGCTGCTGCCGACAGCTCCACAGCACAGCGCTTAACCGCTGCGCCACCAGGGAGGCCCCATCCTTTTTCTTAATGCCTTTTCTAGATTTGTCCTTCTCATCTTTCAGTTCTTAGCAGAGAAGGCAGCTCCAATAAGCAGTCCTCCTTGATTTGGAAATTTGTCGGTGTCCTACACCATGCCCCGAAATCTAGCCTAGCTCAGTCTTTAGTGCCTTGTTCTTCACCCGATGAGAGTATCAGCCCCTTTGAGGACAGGCACTGCTGGCAACCATCCTACCTTCTGCATAGTGCCCAACACAGGAGAAAAAACACCATGAGGTGGAGCTGAGCCCGTAAAGGTGGAAGACTGACTCACAGGTAAGCTTTGCATGCAAGAAACCCTTTTATGACCTAGGCAAATGCCAAGGTAGCTTTTGCTTTCTTATTAAATCTGGAGAGACTCTTCGAGTTTGCTTTCTCCACCTCATTTCACAGCAGCATAATGAAGAATGTAATTTCAAGGTGACTGGCTGCCTTATTTGGCTGTTATCTTTCTAAGGAACTCATTTAGAAATTTGGGTTGATAAAAATGTCTGCTCTGCCTGGTGCTTTTCATTTCAGTATGACATATTTCCCTGATCCCCAAACCTTGGGGGAAATGCTCCTCTAGAGAGCAGGGAGACACGGATGGCCTAGATGTCCTGGTGCCAGAGTTCTCTGCCCTGTTCAACAGGCGGTATGCTTGTGGAGAAGTTGGCAGGTGACACAGGCCTTTATTTGGGCATGAGTGGGTGAGTTCAACCACCCTGGCAAGCTCCCACCAGTGTCTGCCTCCTCTCTGGTGTCATTAAGACTTTTCTATTCTCTTCCCTCTCTTTCTTCTTGGGAAGTCTGCCATTTCAAAAGATGAAATGACTCTAATACTGTGCTTTCCAAAAGCCAAAGTTGCCACAGTACAGATGTGTGGACTTTGCGTGTCCCTCGCGCTAACTCATAAACACACACAGAGAGTAAGATGCTGGAGCAGAGCGCGCTCCCACTCCCAGCCCAGGAGTCCCTCCTTCTAACTGGCCCTGTAGCTTCTCATCAGGGGCTATAGGAATAACTAAAATAATTAAAAGAATATCAGAAGAAAGAAACTTAGGGTAGATAAGGCAGGAAATGATGAGAAAAAAAGGTTTTCCTCTTGATTATGTAATTTCCTCCAGCCTTACCCACTTACTGAAAAAGGTCAGGTAGCATATCTTCAGAGGAGGCAAGAGGATAAGAGGGAAAGTTGTCAGCGTGGTTTTGAGTTGGACAAGTAACCCCAGTCTCTTTGCATCTCGATATCCCTCCATTTCTCCAAAATGCAATGAAACCAGAGCTAGTGAGCCATCTCCCAACTGCTGGCAATTCAGGATGCCCCTGTGCTGTTAAGCAGCAAAAGAGAGGAGGTCACACGTTCACTCTAGAAATACAGCCCAGGTTTGTGAAGGAGTATGTTTCCCTTAATGAAAGTTATTTCCCTTAATGAAAGTTAATGACATTTATTGAACAGTGCTACCTCGCTGAGCTAAGTCACCGAGTCAGTGAGCTAAGCATGCTGTAAACATCATCTCATTTCTTTCCCCCCATCATCCACGATTATCTTCTATCCAAGTTAGTAGAATGAAATGGAGCACAATGTGCAAGACCTAGGCAGAGATCAACTTGGTTGTTAATTTTTATTTTTTAAGCTTTTTATTTTGAGATAAGTGTAGATTCACATATAGTTGTAAGAAATAAAACATAGAGCTCTGCTACTTTTTACTTAGTTTCTCCATTGATAACAACTTGAAAATTTGAGTGTAATATCACAACCAGGTAATTGATAGGACGCAGCTCACCGATCTTATCCAGATTTTCCACTTTGGCTTTTCTGCGTGCATGTGTGTTTTATGCATTTAGTTCTTTGCAAATGGATCACATATGCAGGTTCCTCTACCAACATCAAAATCAAGACACAGCACATTTCTATCACCGCAAGAATCTATTTGTCCTGCTACCATAATCACATCCACCCCCTCTGTTCCTCCTTCTCCTTCACCCCTTATCTCCACTAATCTCTTGCCCATGTCTGTAACTTTCTTCCTTCAAGAGTGTTATGTCATCAGAACCAGGAAAGATGTAGCTTTTCATGATTATCTTTGTTTTCTTCAACCTAATCCCCTTGGATTCATCCAGTTGGTGCGTGCATTCGTAGTATGCCCCATTCTTATCACTGTGACTGTATCACAGTTGGTTTAACCACTCAACTATTAAAGAACATTTGGATTGTTTCCAGTCTTTGGCTAATATGAATAAAAGTGTTGTGCAGGTTTTTTTTTTTTTATGAACACATGTTTTTATCTCTCTGTGATAAATGTCCAGGAGTATAATTGCTGGTTCATATGACAGTGGCATGTTTACTTTCATTTTTTTAAATGCCAGAATATTTCTTACAATATATCTACAATCTGAAAATTCTACCAGTGATATATGAATGATCCAGTTTCTCCATGTCCTCACTAGCATTTGTCACTTTAAAGTGTTAGCCATTATGCTGGGTGTACAATGATAGCTCATTGTGGCTCTGGTTTGTATTTTTTCCAATGGCTAATGACATTGAACATCTTTTATTGCCGATTAACTAATTTGATATTAACCCTCAATATTTACAATCTTTCTATCTCCCTCCATAAACTAAGACTGTTAATTATGTATGTGTATGATTCAAATGTAAGGGTATCTATAATTTGTCACTTGGCATATGGTGTTCAGAGGATGGTGCAAACAAGAGATTCATGGGAATTTATACACATGGTCTTCTCTGACCTTTTACTTTGCATGAAGCAGTAATGTAGGCAGTGGGGGATGATAGATAGATAGATGGCTAGCTAGCTAGCTAGATAGATAGATAGAGAGATAGATAGACTGAACGACCGATAGACGATAGATAGATAGATGGTTGATACATAGATAGGTGATAGATTGATAGAGATTGATGTTAGAGAGATAGACAGATAAATGATAGATAAATAATAGATATTAGATAGAGTTAAGTAGAGACATATAAATGAAGGATAGATATATAGAAATTCATTAATGTCTCAAGCAGATGTTATCCACATGACTACAGTTCCAGAGTTGGTTCTTGTTAAGGAGGCTGGAATTTGCTATGGAAGTATCTCCAGGGAAACTTACTACATTTGCTGGAAGTTGCACCAGGAAGGGTTTAGGAATACTGGGTGTTAAAGACCCTGAAAGAAAATGCTAGTAAAGCTGAAAGTAAACTCCTTACTATCAGACCTCAGATGGGTCCGTGGAATGGACCTAAGAATATGGTCCAGTTTTCTGCTTTGTTACGAAGACATTTAACAAATATATTTACCCAGAAGACAAGAGACTTTCTAATTCCAGTATTTGGGAGAATTTCTGCTTATCTTGAAAAAACATGGAAGATGCATGCCCTTGTCTGATAAGGAAGAACATGTGGTAAGAGGAGAGAGGGTTGTTTAGTAGGAGGTGCCGTCTAAGACTTGGCTTGGAAACAAATAAAGGGGAAGCTGATGGCCAGCAAATGTAATTTCTGACATTTTAGAAAAAAGGCAAGACCACACCATTCCCCCCCTACATTTGTAACAATAAAGAATAGGAGGTGACATCTAGTTTCTTGTGTTTTCAAGGAATGTGAAGAAGAAATGGAACTCCTGGGTGGCTAGTTGGTGTGACTACGTTGGAACAATCTTTTTGGTAAAATGTATCAAAAGGCTTAGAAATACTTATGCTCTGTGCTGGTTACACTAGTCTTAGGAATTCTTAAAAAAATAAAGATCAGAAAGATTTATGATAGAAAAATGATAGAGAGGATTTATATATAAAGAAGGATGTTTTATATAGTGTTAGTTATAATAACAAATATTCAGAACAATCTGAATATCCAAAAATTGGAGCTAAATTATGGTTTAGCTCTAATTAGATTGTAAAGCAGCCAACTGCAGATCCTGTTTTCACATAATATTTAATCTCCTGAAGAATTGGTTGCTCTGTAATATGAAATGAAAAGAGGATATTTAAGCATTTACAGCACTAATTTTGTTTTAGAAATTTGCATAAATGTATAAAAAGACTAGAAAGAAATATATATGTGTGTGTAATCTTTTGTTATTTTGGGAGAGAATTGCTAGACAATTTTAATTTTCTTTCTATTTTTCTGTGTCTTCACATGTTTTCCTACAATGAATATAATCAAATAGTAAAGTTGTTTTAAAAATAAAAATAGGCATGAAAAGACCTAGTTCTTGAATGCACTGTTCCTGATAATGAAGCAAAATTTTAAGATGGTAATACTAAGAGGAATTCTGTTGACTTCCTTCTTTATTTTATTAAGAAAGTGACTTATTATTAAAGTGACCAGTGACTTTGTCAGAATGATACTTGAGTTTATGACAACTTGAGAAAAACTGGATGTTTAAAACTGAGTCTTTAACTATTTAAGAGAATAGAAACATAGAGTGTGTCAGATATTTTTAAAATTCATATTTGACTTTTATTTGTCTCCTTTCTATCAGTCAATGTATTATTTGATATGAGTTAATGTTTTTTTTTTTTAACAAAATGGAAGCTTGGGGACAAAAAGAAAGACAGTAGAATTATTGTTACCAGCAAAAGGGGGTGGAGGATGTGAGGATCTAGTATTCAATCAGCCCTGAACTTCCTTCTGGATCGCAAGATGGAAAAAATTTTGAGACTGATGGTGGCGATGGTTACAATAGCGTTGAATGTGCTCTTTGCCTGTGCACTTCACATTTTCACATGGTCATGAAGCTAATTTGATGTTGTGTCTATTTTACCACAATTGAAAACACAATTGAAAAAAATTTTCAATGACTGTCAGTACTTGAATATCTGCAGTGACCAAACCTCACTTCTTCACCAAGAAATCCAATTTAATTTCGAGTGACAATAATTGCCATGCATTTTGCATTTCTGTCCTAAAATAAGTTTCTTCTAAGCATTTATCAATGATCTTACAGCTTTTTCTTTCAGCCCTCTAGAACATCTTTCACGCCGTCTTTAAACACCTAAATTTTGCTATCGCATTTCCCGTAAGTCCCCCATTCTAAACAGATGATCCCTTTTCCTTTTCCAAAGACTTCTTATGGCAAACGTCCCCAGGCCTGGCCTCTTCAGCAGTCTTGGCTTATCTTTTACGTAATTGATATTCCTGTTAAAACATGCTGCTCAGAACTGGCCACTATTCACCACAAGTGAATGCACAGTAACCTTTATGCTTCTGCACCGAGTTCTATTAACGTTCCCTAATGTGGAATTCTCTTTTTAAATACTCATGGCAGGGTGTTGTCATATGGGGCCGCTGATGGCATTCTTATGCCATGAATCCAGAGAAAGAGAAGACAGAGACAGACAGAGAAGACGGAGTTGGGGGTGGAGGGAGGGTCGGGGGAGGAGCCTTTCACTGTTTCCAGGGTAAGTGAAGTCAGGCACAGCCCCTTCCATGCTAAGGGCATTCTCACAAAGCCCATTTGCAAAGTCACCTTCGATATAGAGAGTGAGGATAAAGCAATTTCCCTTAAGTGTTCTTCACTGACCTGAGTTTATAGCTAAGCTGGGAATTGCAGAGAGAACGGAGGCCCTTGGCTTCTAAGCATCGCAGGAAGAAGTGCTGGAAAACTTGAAGGAGTCTCTTCTCTTGACATTTTCTGAGCACCTCTGAAGACTCAGGGGCTGCCTGGAGCTCAGACACAAATCTGATCTTTGAGATATTTATCTGCACGAGGTCTAGTCTAAGCCTTTCCCACCACCCATGCCCGAGTAGGGTCACAGGTCTTCCCTGTGTTCTCTTTAGCCATTGGGCTGCTCTTTGATTATTTTTGAGCTTTATAGCTAGAGTAAATTTCATTTCCTATTTTGTGAAAATAGCAAAAAAATGAATATTGAATTTCTTCCCCTTTCTATGGGACCTTTAACTTCCGAATAGACCTTTAACTCTTTTCCTTTCCATGCACTGAGATCCTCTATGTTAATGTTCACACTCAGAAGTGTTAAATGTAAGCTACCAAGGGTCAGTGAACATAGGGGGGCTTGTAAAGACTCTTTCAGTGGGTGCAATCCTCCTTTCGGTTTGAATGAATCAATACAGACGCAACCCTTTTGCAGGAGCTGAGTTTCCCGAGGATCAAGTCAATCGCTTCTCTTTGGAGACTTGGACTATTTGAACGTACATCACTGGCTCCCTGCATGGCCCCAGCTGTTGGGCCGGCGCAATACTGTAAAACACATAATGATCATCAGTAGGGGTAAAGGCAGGATATGGTTTTTCCATACTTTCAGCAAGTGGCATTTAAAGTTTTGTAGATGGAGCTGGAGCCAGGGTGTCTAGAACACCAGCCTTCTGACAGTCTAGCTTTTAAGTGCAGCAATTGGCTTTTCAGAGCTGGTGACCCTGGGGACGTGCCTGCTAACAGCATTGTCTGACATTGGTGCTGTCTGTTAGGAAAGTCACAGGAAGTCTAAATTAAATGGCAAGTGCCCTCATGCCTTAGGTTTGCTTTCTGGTATCTGCATAGATATGGGCCCTCCCTGAAGGAGGGAAGAAAACCTCCCTAGGGTCTTGAGAAGTCAATGCAGAGAATAATCTGCACCAAATTGATTGGGCCCATAGAAAGGCATTGGGTGCATATGATGTCAATTAGAGTTTTATTAATAGGTACAATTTGGAAGCTTAGATTGACATTAATTTTAATGAGGAATTTATCAATCAACGATTAACCATTTAATATTGATTCTGAAGTAGGCACCTTAAATAAATGACAACAGTAAGCTGACTTTGGTACCTTAAAGGAAAGTTAGCACTTTTTAAAGTAAAATTTTTACATTTAGCCTTTGGCAGTTTCTATCTGCATACACCTTTTGATTCTTTTGTTCATATATTCAAGAGGATGAGAGAGTGGACTGGAAACATGAGCGACAATCCCGCCCCCAGTGCTGATGTCAATAACTTGGAGTGAGTAGACAGCAATGAACATACCATATACTGTTGATGTGTGGTACCCTCGAAGACTTAAAGGGAAATGATCTTTCATTACTCCCTGCCATTCAAAAACATAAGGGGACCAAAGAAACCCCACAAGAAATCTAACAGCAAAACCAAAGACTTGCTTGTCCTGTGAACTATCTTCTGCTTTACAACCTGCAGACTGAAAACTCAGACTTTAGGTCTGAGGATGTCTCCCTAAATGTCGTACAGGAGCACCCTGAGGTGAGTAGAAAGCCTCTCCTTCATACCCACCCAGGTGGCATCCTCGTTAGCAGATGCTTACTGGGTAAAAGCTGGAAGAAGCTTGAAGAAGTTTCCACCACCCAATTGAAAAAAATCAGCTCTTTAGCCCATTCTACCACTTTCTTTTTCCTTACTCTGCTTTATTTTCTTGCAATGTATGTAGACCTGTGTTTGGTTTTGTTTTTCCCTACCTGTCTCTCCTTTCCTTCCAACTAAGACAATTGGAATGCAAAACCCGAAGTCAGGAATTCGGCCATTTTCTTCCTGGTGGTAACCGCATTGCCTAGAACACAGCACTGTCTGAATGAATTGATAGGTGTTTGCTGGAGTTAAGCAGGTAGCAGCTCTCATGCATCAGAGTAAGGCAGGTGAGATTTAACACACATTTATGAGCGGTCTTTACTGGCTGCAAGCAACACTGGTTTCCCAGATGGCAGCACTGAAACAGTTAAGAAGGAGAGACTCCCAAGCTAGTCAGCTCTGTCACCCTGGAGAAGTTGCTTCATCTCTCTGAGCCTCACTTTCTTCATCTATTAAAATGGGTTGTATCAAATTCTTGGAGTTTTATGATGATTAAAAAAACAAATACCTGCAAAATCACCTAGCAGCCATAGATGTTAGTTTTTGCTGCTACTGCTATTGTTGTTGATTTACATGTAGCAAGCAGGTCTCGATTCAATATCATTTTGTTATGATATGGAGGGAAAAAATTCCTGGCCAAATTGTACTAAAGACTTTATTCGAGAACCTGGTTTTGTTACATGTTGTTTCACTGAAAGTTGCAGTTTCCAAGAACTACCCACGATGTTAAGCGAGGACTTAGTGCATCTCACTATTGACATTTTAGGCTATTCTACTCGCAATTATTTTAAGCTAAAAATGCAAATGGAAGCAATTGTTCAAGCAGAAATGGAGGTAATTCATTATCACTTTTGGCCCCATGAGATGTTTAATGACTATCAGTTAGGAGTTCTGTATTAAATATACAAGATTTCACATGCTTCATTTGCAAAATAGGTGCTTACATGCACAAGATTTCCCTTTAAAAGTACTTCCTGGCTCAGCTGCCGTTTTTCTGATTAACCAACTCTCTTTAAAGGCTTGAAGTCATGGGGGTTATTTTTTGTGACATCCACTGAAGTATAGAAACAGAAATTGCCAATGGTTTTCCAGCAGGTTTTTATTTCGGTTTCATCACGCAAACTTGCAGATGTTGTTTACATGAAAGACACATTTGTAGGAAGAAGGTAATGTTGACAGATAACATCTGCTATAAGGGACCATTCTGAAAAGTGTTGTTAAGCCAATTTCATTATTTTGCTATAATTTTCCAGAACTGTTAGGAACTTAGTCATGAGTATTCAACTCAAATTAGAATATAATTTCTGGTAAGTTTTATTTTCTTAAACTTTTCTTTCGGAAGTTTAATGCATAGAACCACCTAAATATATTTAAAATTTAAGTACCTGCTGTGTCCTCAAAATCTACAAAGATTTCTAATTATGCCTAGGAAAAAACCCAAACTCCTTTATGTTCTACCAGGTTCTATGTGATAACAATTCCTCCTGCTTCCATTTTTAGACATATTTTTCATGCTTGCTTTGCTCCGCTCTTCTGGGCTGTCTTTATTTTTTTTTTAAACTGAGATATAAGTGACATTGACTTATAACATTATGTAAGCTTAAGATGTCCAACATATCGATTTGACACATTTAGAGTGCACTATGAGAGCAGTTGTATCATTGGTTAACACCAATATCACTTCACATGATTATCATTTCTTCTATGCAAGGAACAATTGACACAGCTTGTTACCCATCTGAGAAATCCTCATTCAATTTCTAACTATATGGACCTCTCAACTCCATATTTTCATATGGTCTGTTCCTTCACATCATTCATATTCTGGCTTAAATACTAACTTCTTGGACTTTCTTTGCCATACAATGCAAAGTAACATGCCTCTAAACCAACCACTTTCTAATGCATCTCCCTTTATTTCCATTTTTGTCTTAACATTATTTGAAACTGTATTTTAATATATGTATATATACATACATACGTACATAAATACAACATATTTCTATGTATGTATGTATAATATACTTTTAAACTCCACCTTTATTTTATGTGTCTCCTTAACCAGAATTGAAGACCCAGAAGACTAGGGTCCTTCTCTATCTTCTTCCCTGTGCAAAGGACCACATTTGTTGGCCAATTGAATAATTATGTAGATGCTAGGTACTAAAGGGGATACAGAGAAGTTTCAAAGAGAATTTTGATCTAGAATCCTCTGTCTAATAAGAGAGCTAAGAGTACAAAAATATAATTTAACAAGCCACCATAATTAAGTGATGAAAGCAATGAATATTGGGAGATCTGAATTTGGAGAAATCACTTCGCAAATCAAGGATGGATTGGTACTAGAGGTGGGTCTGAAGGATGGGCGGGGTTTCTATCGGGAGCATTGTCATAATTCAACTCTTTATTACACAAATGTACGCATAAGGCATTTCACTTTAACTGCCACCTTGGCTAGTTGGTGAGGCCCAAGTGAGTCAAAGAAAGAAAATGCATAGGGGGTTGAATTTGTGTTACTATCTACATAGATTTTACATGGATTGGAAAATTCTTCTCATGTAATAGTGCCTGTCATCATCCCATAATGAAGGACGCCTGGTTGGAACAAAATGTAACCATTTATTTCTGATTTCATTAGGATTGCGACCTGAGAGGCAAAATTCAAGAAGACTTTGAATCTTGTTCCAAGTTACCTGGATGGGGCAGGACTTCCATCCAAATAGGAAAGATGAGTAGTCTTTTCTCTGGTCAGTTATACACATCAGAGTAAGAAGTCCATCAATCAAATTCTGATTGGTGGCCCACTATGCAAATTAGGCTGGAGGTCAGTTGAGTTCCAATTGGTTGACTACCAGGCAAATCAGGTGAAAAGTGAGTTGAGCAATGATTGGTTGAGTTTCAGAGTGATTGCTACATGCCTGAACATGCCTGCACATGCCTGGGATTGGCTGTTGAGGGTCCTGCCCTGAGCACGTTTCAACTCGAGTGATTTGGCTACCCAGATTCAAATGACTCCGAAATGTTTCCTATTCCTTGGCAGTACCTTTGCACCTTCATCACGTGCACTTGCCCCTGGCCCAATGTTCCGCCCCGGAATGTACTCCCGTGCCCACGCTAAATCCTTAGAAAGTCCCCTGCTCATCCTCCCTCTGGACAATCGCTTGGACTTCTCCCTAGGTCTGACCTCCAAACTGTGCTGTTTCATCGGACTAGTCACTATCCTTCCCATCGTGGTTCGTGAATCCGCAACTCGGAAGGTCCCTCAACTGCCCTCCAGTCTAGCCCAGGTCACCTGCCCTCTGTTTTCACCTTCTTCACATCCCTTCCATGGCACAGCACGATCCTTTGGCATTGTGTGTGGGTTGACTGTGTTCCCTCCTTAGACCTCCCCAGGAGCTCCGTGCTCATCTCACTATCTCACGACTAGTGTGGTGCACAGCACATCAGAGTTGCTAAGTAAATGCTTCCTGAACATATGTAGGAATGAAAACGAAAGGCTGAATACAGTTGTCTTTAAGTGCAGCATTAGAATGCTAAACTTAAGAATTAGAATCTTGCTTAATGGAAACCAACATGAAAATGCTAACATTACCTTATTTACAAGGTGCTTTGTTCACAAGCTATTAAAGGGGAAGTTGAGTATAACTGTAGGTAATATGCCAGAAACCGCTTATTGTAAGGTTGCCAGACCAAGGAAGCAGGCACTGCACTCTGGAGACCTTCACCCAACAGGACTATTAAAGGAATTTGTAAGGGTTAATAGATGGGTGGTAGCTCATTAAAACCAAGTCTAAATGTATTGTTTTGACCACAACTTATTATTTGGACTATGCCGGAATGCCCGTGAAGCCTAAAGTGCATCTTTCTGGCTGTGATGTTAGGCTGGGGGAGGGCAGGTGCTGTGAATGGCAGTTACAGGAGTAATGGCTGATGTTGAACAAGTTCAGGGATTGAACTTTGTGCTGTGGGCATAACACTGCCAAGCCCACAGGAGCACCTGATGTCTTCATATTATCATACCCACTTACAGTTGAGGAAATTGACGGTTACAAAGACTTTGTGGTTGCAGAGAGAAAACTATTAAAGACACCCTTTCCCATTAAACTGTGACTGTTGACAGAGTCTCAGGCAGCTCTCAGGACACTTTGTCAGGCAATATTGTTGGTCAGCAGAGCAGACTCACCTCATCCCCTAGATCTCAGTTACCACACACTGTAGAATGTGTCTCACATGTCACGAGACCTTTGAAGGAAGAGTAAAAAAGAGGAATTAAATTTATTAAGTGAACTGCAGTCCCTGATTATGGCCTGTTTTCTTAGATTCACAAAGTTTGATCCTAAGTCTGCATATTCAAAATTCAAATTGAATTCTGGGAGGCCACCCAGTGTGGTAGGTAACTGTTCTGCACTGGGTGGCCTCCCAGAATTTGATCCAATGTCCGTTTTTCAACCCATGACCTGTTTGGCTACATGGAAAATCCCTAAACTCTCTGTAAGAAGTGGATGGTAATGGGGACCACCACATTAGCTCGAGTGAAGAGTTTGAAGAGTTGACAGACACACAGCAAAGGGGTATCCCTAGGTCTTCAGAAGCTCTCCAGTTCCTGTCTTGACATTGGAAGTGACACAAGGGAGAACTTCACATTCTTTGTTTCCTGTCATTCACTGAGAACCATCCCATGTCTGGCGATGTTCTCGTTCTCAGGGACCTATGATAAAATATAATATTCCAAGATCTATGCCCATGATTCTGACCATTTATTTACACAATCTTAATAGTTAATATTTTAGTTAACCAAAAAGCATTTCCATTTCACCCGAAGAGCCTATGTATTTTAAGCATTCTATTTTATTTACTTCCTTAATCCATGTCTTTGGAAGTTTTCTGGCATAGTTTTAAGATAACTTGGGCTCTTCTGGAAGACATAATGCTTTAAGGAACAGAAAAAATTTCCACCGCTCTCTCTGCTCTTGACAAATGTTCTTGCTCTGTAGGACATGATCCAACTTGACTATTGTTTATAGGTAAATCACTTCTTTCAGCATTGCATGTCAGTGTAATATCTTTGAAGACATGCGAAACCTCTGCTAAATATCTATATTTTAACTGAAATTTCAGTGAATAAGTTGTCATGATCTGCAAACAGTGGCGGTAAAAGAAACTCCCTGCTCTTCGGGATGAGGGAGACGCAAGCTAATCTGCTTTCTCCTTATTGTCTCATTATCTTAAGATGCCTTGTCGAGTAACTCAGGATGCTGGTTCCCAGAACAGTCACCCTTAAGTGAATGGGAGTGAAGCGGCTTTCCCAGAAGATATGGGACTATTAACCTGTGCAGTGCTAGACAAGTGTCATTTTGGTATGATAGTGAAGGAAAATGGAAATCTGGTAAGGAAGACCCAGCCCTAATTTTCATCCCAAGCAATGGGGACACTTCTCCCTATGGCCCAAGCTCCCACACTATAGTATCTATCGTTAGTGAGACCAAGACTCCCACTTCCTTAGCATTCTGGAAAATTCCAATAGAGGTAAAAAAGGGTTAGTGGTTAGTGGATTGCCAGGATGGAAGAGGCTGAGGATGAGATTGTCAGTTCAAGGCTATAAACGGGCAATGCCTGTGGAGAGAAGATGTTTTATAAGTCAGAACTCTGACTACAGGGATCTGGGGCTGGATTGTAGGCTGGATGGACATATACCAGACAAGGGAGGTGACTTGGGCATCAGGGCCAAAAGTTGCATTGAGCAATAAGGAACCTGAGATATGTTGAGTGTTTCCCTTGTGCTTTATGCCTTCTCAGTCTATGAGCTCATATGTATTATGACATCTAGTATTCCCTATTCGCTGCCAAATATTAGCTGGCACAGAGGGGCATAGAAATTTAGTCACTACTGATAGTTGTGTTCAAACCCAGAGTAGTGTACTCCAATAAGAAGCAACTGGAACCCACAGTGGTGCTGAATAACAAAGGCCACGATAAGAACGAGAAGTTAACAATTTCAGAGCTCATTCCCAAGATCTTGTCCACAAAACCAGCTTAAAAAAATAACAATAACAGTTCATTCATTCCCTCTTATGTAAATGTTTTCATTTCAAAGAGGCTAAATGTAATTAATCGGAAGATTTGCTATACTTACTTATTAATAAATGAATCACCTCTAACTTAATGTGTTGCTAGTATCTATGGGAATGTGAGAAGGTCAGGGAATGATTTAGTCAAAGGGGATGAGATTCGTTTTTATGTCACATCCTCTTCATATATCGATATGTGACTTTTATGCTAGATTTCCAAGTCTCACCAATCAATAAAATTAGCCTTGCTTTCCCTCTGTGCCTTCATTTAAACATCAAGTAAAACTCAAAGGCTTGCAGACATCACTTGGGTTATTCCAAAGATCACTGGTCGTCTGGGAATTGTCTTTGTTTCTCTATCACTGCATTGGTTCTTGGTTTTTATTGTCTGGATGCCCCCCCCCACCCCATCCATGGCTTCCTGCCCGAGCTGTTGGAGAAATGAGCACATGCAAACAGTTCTGCCTTGGTGGACCAAGGTGAGGGGAGAAAGAGTAGGTTTTATGTTTGTTTTTTATTTTTGTGCTAAGATATTTAATTGCAGTTTTGTATGGGGAGTCCCCATGATGACCAGGGATTTTATGCAGCATTGTAGCCTCATTCAACAGCAGACTACTAATTAGTTCATTTACTTGCTACTAAACTCATCTAAGAAGAGGAGTGGAACCTAATTAGAACCATCTCAAAGGATATTATATTTCAGTCCTTTAAAGTTAGTTTTTGAACACAAAAGTACACACTGGCACACACTTCCTTGCTTACACACATGCACCGAAAGCAAGAACTCACATGAAGAGTGTACCCAAGTACACTAAACAAAGCATTACTAGAGCAAATGTGATAGAAAAGGCTGATCACAACATATTATCACCCTAGAAATTTCTCAGACCACTTATTTATTAAGGTTAATTACAGCCATGTGAAGGCACAGATTTAGGGAGAATGTGTGGAGAGGAGACAAAGATTGAATTGATGTTTCTGCAAAACAAGCAACCCCAATAATCGCAGAAGCTCTCAGTGTGGAGTGGAACGAACTCTCCCTCACAGCCCTGAGAAGGAACAGCCAGCTGACACCTTGATCTCAGGCTTCTCACCTCCAGAATCACGTGTCCATGAATTTCTTTTGGTTTAAGACACCTACTTGTTTTCTACTTGTTCTGACAGTCCCAGGGAAGATAAGATAGCTATGTTTTAAGTTTTCATCACCTATTCTATATTACATTATATCCAGCACAACTAATTTGTATTATGGACTTTGGAAAATGAAATTATTTTAATCAGTGCGAGTTCTGAGGACCAAGTGGTTGATAAGTAGGGGAGAAGGCACATTGGAGATGAACTGTCTTTCTGGTAAACCCTTTGTATGAAATGCCTCATGTTAAGTTAGTCATCTGAGCTCACGGTTAATCAAACTGGGGGTCATAGGTTATAGCCATCTGCTCTGCAGCGAAAATCCACTCCCTCTCCCCACATCCTGAAAACAGACTTCCTGGCCTGTAGCCAAGGCCAACGTTAAAAGGTGAATGGTGTATCGTTACCCAAAGTGGAAAGCATGATTTCTGCTTGGAAAAGTAAAGTCTGCTTTTTTCAAGGAATTTAGAAATAATAAAACATGTGTATAAAGGAAAATAAAAATTACTATAAATCCACCACCCAGAGTGACTAAAATCAAATGTGTGTTTACGTACACATGTATTTTATGTGCAGTTAAAAATACAAATATCCCTATATAAAACTATTCTTCATTTTGCTGTGTGTTATTGGGATTGTTCTATTCCAACACATTAGGTCTAAATCATTTTGGTTTTTTGTCTACATAGTATGACAGTGGAAGAACATAGCATCTTGGAACATACAACATTGGATGAATATTTAAGTTGCTGTAGTAATTTTTGATATGTTTAACCACAGGTTAATCAACTTTTTGCACATATATTTGAAAAAGCTTTCTGATTGCTGCCTTAGAATCTTTATTTTGAGAACACTATGTGAACCCTTTATGGTCTCTAGTCAAGTAAGGTATGCGACACAGGAGGTAGAATGGTAACTGGAACATTTGGGCTCTTCTTTAACCTGATTGTTTCTCAGATCTGATTTGAGATGTCACTTGTAGGAACAGAGCTGTTTGGGGATAAGTAAGAAGATATGACTCATGCAGTAAAGAATCTTTTAGTTTAACTATAACATGGACAGTGGGTGAGCAGTTTTTACAAACTGATTTTTAACAATGTAGCACAGACATAAAGACTAGTGGTGTGTGTGTGTGTATGTGTGTGTGTGTGT
>PVIJ01001467.1:0-198180 GCA_004024925.1 Scalopus aquaticus | reverse complement strand
TTGGTTCCGGGGTACAGGGGACTTGCAACTCCTCAGCCGGCGACGCGCACAAAACTCACTTGTTTAGGAACAAGCGACTTGGCCAGTGCAGAGAACACGCCTCTGCTGCAGAGCACCGCGGGCCCGGGCCTTCATAGGCCCTCAGGCCAGGGTCAGGAAAGCAAGGGCCTGGTGCGCAGGCATCCCCCCAGACCCGCGGGCGACCAGGGGAAGGCAGGTCTTTCTCTGGTTCCCTCGGAGTCCCTGATGACTAGAGGGTGGAGCGGGGAGATCCTAAAGCCCAGGGGCGGGAGCTGCCCGGTTATCCCCGAGGTAACCAATGTTTGCTCAGGTCGAGGAGTCCTGAAACAGCAGATGGGGCGTCCTCACTCTTGGAGGTGCCCGAGTCACTCGTGTGGCCCGAGAACAGCACGCTTAAAACAAGTTGTTGTACATCTTCCCCCGCCCATTCGCGTGGCTCTGGAGACAATCTAAGATTTTATGTTTTAAAGGGAGCGCCAAGCGCATCGCAACTTGGGGGAAGTGGGGGGGGACACTAGGAAAAGGCACGCCCTCCCCTGTGCTTGCGACTGACACCCGGGGGCTTGTGTCCTGGTGGAGTCGCACAGCCTGTGTAGGTGAGATGTCCAGTGGCTCGTGATCCTCGACAGATTGAGGTTCCGCAGCCCGGGGCAGTCCTTTTTCGCTTACCTATCCCCACACCCCCCTCCGGGGTCCTGACTTTTCTCCTTGTGTCTCCACAGTGGCGCTGTTTTTTATGGAGCTTTGGGAGGGGGCTGAGCCCGCTGTATTGCCTCCAGTCCACCGTCCAGCCCATGCCACCCCATCCGCTTGCGGAGCCGAGGCCGCCGGGCCTACTGGGCTGAGCCGGGCGTCGCGCGAGGAGGAGGCGACCGCCGCGGAGCCGGGACAGGAGCCGCGGCGGCGAGCAGCGCGGCGGACCCAGTACTATGGCTGTGTATTGCTATGCCCTCAATAGCCTGGTGATCATGAATAGCGCCAACCAGGCGAAGAGCGGCGGTGGACCCAGGCCCGGCAGCAGCGAGACGCCCCCGCCGGGGAGGGTCGTATTAAGCCCAAGCAGCGTTTTTAGCCCCAGCAGAGGCGCCTCTTTTCTCTTTCCCCCAGCCGAATCGTTGTCGCCCGAGGAGCCCGGGAGCCCCGGCAGCTGGCGGAGTGGCCGCCGCAGGCTGAATAGTAGCAGCGGCAGCGGTGGCAGCAGCAGCAGCAGCGTGGGCAGCCCCAGTTGGGCGAGTCGCCTAAGAGGGGACGGGCAGCAGGTGGTGACCGCCGGAACCCTCTCCCCTCCAGGGCCGGAGGAGGCCAAGAGGAAGCTGCGGATCCTGCAGCGCGAGCTGCAGAACGTGCAGGTGAACCAAAAAGTGGACATGTTCGAGGCGCACATTCAGGCGCAGAGCTCCGCCATTCAAGCGCCCCGCAGCCCGCGTTTGGGCAGGGCGCGTTCGCCCTCGCCCTGTCCCTTCCGCAGCAGCAGCCAGCCCCCAGGAAGGGTTCTGGCCCCCAGCGAAGAAAGGAGGACGAAGTCCTGGGGGGAGCAATGCACAGAGACTTCAGCAGCGGACTCTGGGAGGAGAGAAAGGACTCCCAGCCTATGTCTCTGGAAGGACAAGGAGGGAGCGGCATCTCTTCCTGGCCTGTCTGCCCGGTCAGCATTAGAGACTCAAGGGCCATCCTCCTCGCTGAGAATGGAGGAGGGAGTCCCTACCAGACCCCACTGTGGCTCACCTGTCTCTGTGGAAATTAACAAGCAGGTCTCTTCGTCTTTGGGAACTCCGAGCAGCCAAGCTCCTTCAACAGGGCTATTTGGAATGAACTTATCAATGGCCACAGAAATGACAGCGAGAACCAGGTCTACCGTGCCAAACCTTCCACCTGACCCTGCTTTCATTGAGTGGTCTGAGAGGGCCCCCGAGCTTGAGAGTGCAAACCCCGGGGAGAGTCAGGGATCCTCTCTGGGCAGTGAGACAAGCCCAACCCCAGAGAGGGTCAGGTCCCTCAGTGGAGAGCCCCCTGGAAGGTTGGGGAAAGGAATTCTGTCCTGTGGCATTCCAGGTTCTGGGGAACAGAAAGCAGATGAAGGTCCAGAGGTGATGACTATGAATGTGGAGGAGCCCTCTGAGGCCCCTAGCTGGTGCAGACCCCCAGGAGACCTGGGCTCCATAGAGAGGGAGGTGATCCAGAGTGGGCCCCTAGTGGCAGTGGGGCTTCCGCACTGCTCCAACAGAGTGCAGGAAGGGTCCCCAGCACTGGGTTTGCTCGGGGGCAGCCAGGGATCAGAGAGAGGAGTCCAAGAACTGGAGGCAGGAATTCCCTCTGGTGGAGTTCTGGAGCCTTTGTCCTGTTGGAAAACAACAAAAGATCTGGGAGAACCTCAGCGCCTTGCTGGGGACAGGGTAGATGTGCAGCCTGGGAGTTCCAGGGCTTGGCTGGGTCCCATGGAGGAAGCCAGTCTGACCTGGATGTGTGGCACCAGAGTGCAGTTGGAGGGGACTTGGGCAAACCAGCCACAGGACAGAGACACTCACCCCAACCCAGAGTTGCTCTCTCCAGATCAGCAGGACAAGCCTTCCCTGGCAGAGGTCCACAGCCACAGCAATATACCGGCTGTCATCATTACAGACATGGGTGCCCCAGAGGACGGGGTCTTGGAGGAGGCACAGGGAAGCCCTTTAGGCAGCCTGCCCCTGAGAAAGCTGTCTTCGTCCTCGGCCTCCTCTACTGGCTTCTCCTCCTCCTATGAGGACTCAGAGGAGGACATCTCCAGTGATCCTGAGCGCTCCCTGGACCCCAACTCTGCCTTCCTGCATACTCTGGACCAACAGAAGCCCCGAGTGGTAAGTCTTGCCTGGAAATTTTTCTAGAATTCATGCTGCTTTCATGCTGCATGTGTCACCTGTCTTTTCTTACTGTCTACTAGTCATGAAGACTTCCTAGGGCCCTGGGATGTTCGAAACTAAGGATTCTGTCTCTGGGTGTTTGCTGGAGATCATGCTCTAACCAGTGATCTTGGTAACTTGGAGAGTCAGTCAAGTCACTTTTCCTTTGCTATTTCCATGTACATCATTCCAAGGCTATTTTTTCAAAGTACCCGGGGTAGGTCACCACTCACTTCTTGGGAAGATAATATTTCCTGACTAATCCCAAAAGATATTGAACAGAACTGAGTGTAGCTCTTGTCTGATCACGTGAAACACTTCATTCTGTGATTCCTTTAGGTGGAGAAAAATGACGAGGATATCTTTGAATTAACTCAGTCTCTAACAATAGACCAGAAAAATGAGTGACGAGGATCTGACAGGGCCCTGAAAATCTGTGGATGCGGTTGTGGCTGGTCCATTGGGTGTAGAACTGCTGGGCTTCAGTGAGTTCAGTCAGGGCGTTGCAGTATTTGTTGGGCCGCTGTCACTGAGGTACATTTTGATGTGTGGATTATAATGAAAATCATACTTTGAGCTAAGCAATTGGTTTCTTTAATAATAGAATGTTGTAGTAAGTCAAATTGCCTGAAATAAGCACCCAATGCTGTTTAATTGATTCAGGTACCTTACAGGTACGCTTTCAAGTGCGCTTGTTTTGATTCGTCATACAGACATTTTATTCTGGTTATGGCAGTAGACAGTTCTTTTTCGGTTACGTGGTTAATCTCAGTCTGATGCTGTTTTCACTCTTGGGAGAATCAGAGTATTTTATTGAAGATATCAGAGTGGAAGTTAACACTTCTGAAGAGGTCTGGACTTTCTCTTAGCCTTTCCAGAGTATAGGGAATTTCCTATTTCAGTGCACCAGGGGTTCTTCAACTCCCTTGGGAGAAAGTTTGCATTTGATTATAGTAGGTAACCTTCTGATTTCATCTTGAATATCAACTACTATCCATAGTACCTCAATAATTTAAATCACAGCAACTGAGAGCTTTTTATTTCTATACTTCATTCTTTTCTAAGGATCCAAAGCACGTTTTCTTGGCTGTCACTTCAGAAATCACAGCCTGTATTTTTGAATATCAGGCATTTCTTTTCATGAAACTGCTTTCTGCTGATGATTGGGAGGCAAAAATATATGCAAAATTTGGCCCCCGTCATCCTGGCATTTTGTAGAGGACAGGGCCTCTGACATGGGCACACCACTTTTAGACGAGGGACGGTCTACTTGGAAGGTTGGTTGTAAAGGGTAGGTTCAAAATGCTTCTCACTAAAGGCACGGCCCACATTTCTCTGCCTTGCCGCTTATAGCTAAGGGCCTAATGAATGAGGTGGTCCTCTGTTCCTCTCTACCCATTTTCTTTTGAAACTCTCAAGCAGAGTCAGCACAGCCAAACTCGATACAGCCAAAGTTGCTTAACTTGTTTGCCAATTTTCCATTCGCCCTTTCTAGTGGTGGATTAGTAGCGCCTATTGGCTGGTTCTCAAAAACTGTTTGTATGTCCTGATATTTGAAAAGGTCTCTTGTCTGGATGTGAATTAAAAGGGAGATAAGTAATGGTCTGTGATAATTTTTTTTCCATTGGCCAAAGGGATGCCAACTGAGAAACCAGATGGCTGAGTGGTGTTCTCAAGTTAACTAACAGGTCTGGAGGTAGCAGTGAGGCCTGCCTGTTGCCCAACCTACCTCCCACCTTTAAACAGGTTTTCATACACCCACCTGGGAGAGCCAGGGAAAAATCCCCTGCCAGCTTTGCCTTCTGAATCACATGAGTCTGATGGGGAGTGCGTGCGTGTGTGTGTGTGTGTGTGTGTGTGTGTGTGTGTGTGTGTTGGAATGAGGTGTGGTAGGGAGGGTGGGTAGCCAACTGGAAATTATGGGATCCTAGGGGCTTTTGAGCTTTTGCTTGAATGATTGCATGATAAACTGTTTTCTTTTTCTTGCACATATTGTTATCGTGGAACCTTATCCCTGACACCAAAACATCTGCTCCCGGGGGCAGAAATCACTTGATTATTTGATATTGATATTTTGTCTACAGGAGGCCAGACATTTTGATTGTCTGGGTCTTTTGACTTTTCAGTTGTTTTATAGAAAAAATCTGAGCCACCACTCTCTGAGGCTCTGCAATACCGACATGCTGTTCTCTTCTCCGGACTTGGTTGCTTCTGTCTAAACTACACTGTATCACAGGGGCATCCACCTTCGCAGAGTGACATTCAGTCACACCTCACACACCCCCTCACACTTGCTCACATTCACTCACACACCCTCATATTCCCCCTCACACTTGCTCACACCCCCTTACACCCCCCCACACACATTCACATTCACTTGCACACCCTCATATTCCCCTCATACTTGCTCACACCCATTCACACACCCTCTCACACATGCTCACATTCAGTCACACCCCATCACACCCCCTCACGCTCCTCACATACCCTCACACACACCCTCACACACCCTCTTCACACACACAAACTCACTCTCACACACATCATGTTTGCTCACATGCCCTCACAAACGCTCACACACTCACTCGTACAGTTTTGAAATTGCATATTTAGCTTTCTAGTCACATAGCCCTGGCCCTCAGACCCACACTGAGAATTTTTTTTGCTGCTCTGCCTTTCCACAGAGTTAAACCTTCCATGCCTCCTGCCATGCATTCTTTACTCCTGAGGAGGAAGGACTGTGTGTGCTTGGGTGGGCAGAAGTACTAGCCGGGACAAACCTGAGGGCTGGCTGCTTTGTCAGTCTGATCTCCCACAGCTCATCACTGCTGGTGGTTCCAAAGTCAGTGTCTGGTGATTTCAGAAGACCTCCTTGTAGTTAAAAAAAGTTGTTTGGAAATGCATGCCTATATTACCTAGCCATTTTAGATTATGCAAATTAAATTAGCAAAGGCCTTTTTACTGGGAGGGAAGGGGGCGAGAAGTCAGACTCCTCCTTTGCTTCCCTGGGCAGTAAAGACATCCTCAGAAACATGCAAAGTGCTTTAGGCCTTTCCTATGATTTTGGATGAACCCAACAGATATGCCTGTCCCTCAAATAGAATGTTCCAATTTTTGCACGTGTACGTCTATTTGCTAATGGATCAGATGCTTGAAATTGCTTGGAAGTAATTGTATTACATGCCCTGTGTTCGTTGGCTTAAATTCAGCTATGTTACACTCAGAGGTAGAAACAGAAATGAGTTGCACCAGGATTGAGTTCTGGCTTTTGCTCTTTAATACAACTAAAAAGTAATCAACAGTTCTTTACTTTCTACTGTGTTTCCATTTACAAGTATCTGGGTGATTGAAATACCAGGCTTTAAAATAATTATTAAAATATGCATGTATCTTACTATAAAAAGTAGGATTTATTAATTCATTCCAAAATTGTACTTTCATTTATGAGTACAAAAACCAAAACACTGGTCTAGTTACCTAGGGGATAGAGAAGTATATAAAAAAAAAAAGATCCTTGCCTTTCTGGTGCTTACTGTATTTTAATGGAATTTACTGGAATTTTGCTTCCTTTGGTTTTTCTTTTTGTATTGATTAGTTCTGTTTTTGTTTTTATTTTAGTAAGAAGCTAACTTATACACTTAATAAAAATTCAGTTTAAAATAGTTTTATGTGGTTTTGGAAAGAATAAAAAAATTGTTCTCGGGTAGACCAATTTTAGTTTAAAAGCCTTAAAGAAACAGTTTTTTTTTTAAGATTTATTTTTTATTTATACATACAAGCTGGGGTACAGGCCAGAGGCGTGGGGCGGCGAGAGGGTTCACCAGAGACAGAGCGGGTAGCAGAACAGGCAGATAAGAAATACACTGCTGAGGGGAGCAGCAGGCAAGGCAGGAGAGGTCTGCTGCGCCATGTGGGATTCTCCCTGGCCGGGCATCGAACTCGCTTTGCTGCTGCCGACAGCTCCACAGCGCGGCGCATAACTGCTGCGCCACCAGGGAGGCCCAAGTAACAGTTTTTTAAAAGTGAGTCTAGTGGTGATTACTTCTAAGTGGAAAATTCTCTTCTGGATAAGACTATTGAAGGTCCAGCTTTGTGCTGTTAAGAATTGAAGTTGCATATGCAGCTTTTCTTGAGATGGGGGTACGCTTCTTTCTCAGGTATGTGGGGGGGATCTTTCCAGTAAGACCTCAGCACCTTTCAGGTCTGCGAGTATCTTGAGTATCTCGAGTCATTTGTGTGAGGTTCCAGGTGTTTGGAGGCGAGGAAACCAAGACTCAGAAAGGCAAAGGGACCCAAGCAACAGTCCTGGGCTTCACCTCTCTGTTCAGTTGCCTCCTTTTAAACTGTGTGTATATAATTCAGAGAGTGGATCCAAAACCTGGTGGAGATGAAGCATGTGTTGAGAAGTGAGACAAGATTTCATTGGTGTGGACACTGGGCATTGAAGCCCAAAGCTGGCACATGTAATTTTCTGCTTTTACTAGACCTACCTTTCTTCTTTCTGTGTACTGAAGAATGTTTCTATGTCATTTCACACAAAAAACCATCATCAAAATGTATCATCACAACAACTCATTAGTACAACACTCAAAATTCTCATTAGTAATTAGATTAAGTTAGAGGCCGTACTGGTTGAATGCCACATTAACCTGAAAAGTTAAAAGCATTCTGTTATCTGAGGACTTTGACTGCACAGACACTTTAGAAACTGAGACTGCCTACCAGAGCCAAAACATCACTTCAAAGACCCTGTTTTATCAAAGATAAAATTAATTCAACCAATGTAGAATCCTTTCAAATAAAGGCGGGGTGTAACATAGAGAAAAAGAGAGATCGATGTTGAGGCATTGCAAAAACACAGCTCAAGATTTACTTAGCCTTTGGGTTTTATAAGAGAAATGTACTCAATCAGTTGATTGCTAATTTTAGAAAAATGTATTTCAGGTGTTCCATAAATTGTTTTCAGGAATTTTGTTTTTAAGAGCTGAATTCTACTGAGTCACTTTTCTGATTTTGTTGGCACATACCTGTTAAATGTAGTTACAGATTAGATTAGTTCTGGTAGTTTATTTATATTACCAGGCGTATTGATAACATTGTTCAGGCTTATTTTATTTTGTCAGGCTTCAATTTAGTTATTTACAGGCAGAATTTTAAAATATTTAATGGAAATCACTTTATATCTTGGTAGAAAAAACTTGTAGACTTCAGGTACTCAGCAGGTGATTCACAATTAACTCAGAAACTCTCCACATTGTGTTGTGGTCACACCCTGAGCATTCTATGGGTTTAGATAGGAGACCTCACCTTTGTCGGTTATATACACGTGTCAGATCTGTGACAGGTATATGCTTTGTGATAATTTTGTTCTGACTAGGTATTATTGGCACTGTGAAAGATGTATTTTTCATGAGTCAGGGAGCTCGTTGAAATCCAACTATGAGCTCTTTATGAAAAGTCCTTTAGAGTGGCCAACTGCCATTTTCTCATCTGGGTATTTGGGATTTCGTATGTCCAGTTCTGCCCTTCCTGTGAAGTTAACTTTGGTGTTGTTAACTTTGTGACCTGAGGATGGTGGTGCTCTAGGTGATTGCAAGAACGTGCAGCAGAAACACCCAGTCTTGTAGATTTCCTCAGACCCATGGGTCCAGTCCAGCTGACTGTAGAAGCCACCTTGGAGGTCTGGAAGAATCTGCTAACCGGGTCCCATGACCCTATAGTCTGTTTCAACTTGCTGTGGTTCTGCCACCAACTTTGAGTCTTGTTGTGGTCCTCCCAGACTCAATTATATTTCCAGGTGTGACGATTCAAGTCTTCTTGGCTGAAAGATACCATAAATAGTTATGGTCTCATTAGGAAATTAGGCCTCTGTTCTTGCTACGGAAAAAAAAAATACCAAACCCAAACAAACTCCACTTTTCTATAAGCTTACATAATTAGCATAATATGAATTTGGATCTGGGAAAGCTTGAAAGTTAATTTTCTCCAGTATCCACCTTTTACAGATGAGGAAAGCAACGCCAGAGCTTATTCAGTTGTTGCAGGAGCCATATTTCATTGTTCTTGTCACTGAAATCACTTCATTAGTGGATAAATTCTTTATTCACCTTGGGACATCCACCTTGGCTTTAAACACAGTACGTGTTTAAATGAATGGATGGATGAGAGACAACATCTGTGCTGCATTATCTACCCACAAAAGAGATGCTGAACCATCACGAAGATGAAGAACAAAGAAAGGGGCAAACAATGAAAGCAAGCTCATTGCTTCTCATGTGACCTTGCTGCCGCAGGTATAAGGATACTAGCTGGGGTTTTAGGAGATATGGGGTGAAACTCCAGTCTATCCATGACCTGCGAGCCCTCTGAAAAGTGGGGACACTGGGCATGGCCTCCCAGAATGGTGAGAGTTCAGTGGTGATGTAAACAAAAGTTTACACCCACCAGGGTACAGAGGCTTAATAAACATCCATCAAGTGGAGGTGGGAGACATCTTGAGTACTGGTGAGTCAGTGTCTAGGGGAGATCTAGAAAATTCATTGGGCCCCTGGCAAGAAGTGCTCCACAGCAGTCCTAGGATATTGTTCTAGTTCTTCTTTCACCTGGATGCAATCTTGGAAAACGATTCTTCCAAAAAGGCTAGAATGAAATTAATTTGCAAAGGCTGGTACTCACAGGCTGTGGTGGAAGCAGAGCAGTTTCCTGAAGTGCGTTTCATGGAACACTGAGAATAAGGCTGGCTAACCTTCTACCTCTGACTCCCAGCAGTTTCCTGTTGTTCAGTTACAAGGTTGGGGATTCCTTTAAGTCTAGGGCTCAAGGAAGCACGCCTATGGATAACTCGACAGCAGAAGTGCACATTGTCTATCAGCTCGATGGAGCAAGGTCAAGGGTGACAACAATTCACAGGCTGTGCGTGGGGGACCACTCTGATGTCTACTGGAAGGCCGGGCCTTCAGCTTACTCTGATGAGAGTGACTGGGAAGCCGATGTACCGGCTTTTGACTAACTTGTCTGGTGTGTTTCTTAACAATTCATTAAGAATTCACTGTTAGAAATCTGATCTTTCCTCTCTGTTGAGCTTTACTTGGGCATTTTATTAATTTGATATCACTTAATGGAAACACATTCAACAAAAGATGTCTCTTCAGGCTGCTAGTCAATATTACACTGTTTTCCTGAAATTTTGTACTTTGCTTTGCTCCAGCCTGGCTGATGAGTTTTATAAGGAAAAAAGTAGGAGTTACAGACAGTAAGCGAGCAGAATGCCTCTCTACAGCTCATATTTATGTATGATTTAATTGGGGGAGGAGCATAAGTTCCGATTTCCTCATTTTTCCAAATAAATTAAAGAACTTCTCACTCAACCTGAGGTGGTGAGGAACTTTCAACTGAAGAGGATCCTCCCTCATGAAGTTAGTATTATCCTGTCAATCTAGCATTTTACTTTTGTGGTAAGATTCTGGGTGGAAAGGGAAAATGAAATGATACAGCATCTCAAACAAGGGCTTTGAGATTATTTCCGTTGATCTGGTGACTAAGATTAGGGGTTGTTTTACTCAGAGGTGATAATGTGTATTAATGATGCCGAGTAAAGTCTGTCTTTAGCCAAGAACTTTTCCAAAAGGGTGGTCCCTTTGCTCCTGCTTATAAAGTTGTTCTGAATGCATCGGAGAGCAGGACAGAGGTATTTTGGTCTTTGTTTTTTGCGGCACAGACATTAGTTTTTTCTTTTCCCTCTTAAAGGGTTCTCTGCATTCTGTCTCTCCTCCTATCCTTTTAATCAGAACGAATAACTGTACTGTTTTCCAAGAAGCTGTAATATGTTTTATATTACCAGCACTTCATATTTTATACACTATGGGGAATATTCTACCTGAACAGGATGGAAGGATTTAGTTCCCTGGTGACTTGGCCATCCACAGCCCGATGTGCAATCTCTCTTGGTATGCTGCAGTTGGTGGGACCTGAGTAATTACAGGGGAGGTCACAGTACCCCTAGGCAGTTCCCAGCAAGTGTTTGTCCATTCTTGCTGACATTCTTTCCAGGCTCAGTTCGATTTGTTTTCTTCTTCTCTATGGCAATTGATGACTGAGTCATAAAATGTATAATTCAACAGGATCTTCTGTTTCGTGCTTCTTCCACAATTATGTAGGAGCTAGTGCTTGTCTAATCCTTTGCTATGCATGAATGTGTAATTTTTTTTTCTGCAAGCTGGCTGTCTGAATAGTAGACTCAATAAAGCGTGCCTCGTAACTCTGGGGAAGGGGTAGCAGCTGGTATGGACGGGGAGGGGGGATCACTTCTGTAGTCCTTGTCTAACCTGAATCTATTAGCAGGAAACTGAAAAGGCCTGTGTATGACAAAGAGATAAACAGTTTAATCTCTTGACAATGTCAAGTGGAAAATCCAACCGCAGCTAGTAGTTTAGGAAATGGCTGGGAGGTTTTGTTGGGGCAGTGAATCTCGAGACCCAAGTTTGCTGAGTGGAGGGGAGGGAAATTGGTTGCTGTGTATTATAGCTGGGAGGTACGGAAGACAGACACTGTCTATATTTGAGAAAGTACTGAAAAATCCGCAGATACAAATTTTGCCAATTAGGGCACATTTTGAAGGCTTTACAATGGCTGTTTTAGCTTGTGTGGGAGCACTGAATGTTTTTTCTGCTTTTCTCTACCATTGTCATAATTACCCCAGCTTTAGGTAGTCATTGATACTGAACATCTTGCTGATTTCAAGTAATGGAGGGGACTCTGGGCCTTCTCTGAGAACTTGACTGGGCACCCTGTAGGAGTACAGTGTGCTGGAAAGATCTGTGCGTCTCAGCTTCTTCGGGTTTGGGTATCCATCCTCATCTGTAAAATGGGCATGTTGATAAAGTCACCCTACTCCGGGTGGTCTCTGTGAATATAAAATACCATAATGTTTGTGGGGCTGTCGTGGCCAAGTGTGTATTCTTGTCTGCCAAAATTAGTTTTAATTATGAGTACTGTACTATAATGTTGCTTTTAAAGTGTTTCCAAAAGACAATGGACAAGGCTAATGCCGTACAAACTCAAGATATCCTGATCACTCTGTTGCTGAAAGAGAAATTGCTAAGAAGTACGTGAAAAATGACCCTTGTGTTCACACGAAGCTCCACAAACATTATGGCATTTGAGATTCACAGATACCACCCAGAGTAGGATGACTTTATCATCATACCCATTTTACAGATGAGCATGGATACTTAAACCCAAAGCAGAGCCCTGTGAGAAGTGGCCCTTGCAGTGAGGGTAGGGATGAATAGACATTTAGGATTGCATCCTGGTTCCAATTCAGCTACTTGGTATGGACGCCTCTTGCCCAAAGCCTTCTTGGCCAGTGTGCACTGTAGACAAAGCTTCTGTCCCTGTGATTTGTTAACTGATAGGAGGGGTACAAATGTAATGGGCATGAGAAAAGCCGGAGTCAGAGAGGAGGGGTTGCAAAGCAGGGATCTGATGTTTCTGGAACAGCACTGTGAGCTCTCGAACAATTCCGAGATTGTGCTCCATCTGGAGTCTGAAGGTACCGACCAAAGCATTCATTTTTAGAGCGTCATGTAGTGATTTTCTCTTCCGTATCCTGGAAAGTAAAAGAGAGGAGTTCAGCAAAGTGGTGAATTTTAAAGCAGACATCACATTCAGCAGACATATACTGGGTACTTCTAAGCATGGTCAAGCCCTGTGCCTGACGTGACGAGCTCTGTACAGAACTGGGTCTCCTCCCTGCTGCTGCCGCCTGCTTCGAGGAGTAGACATTTCACCACAACAGCTGCCCACACAGTCGGCATTTATCAGCCACCTCTGTCTGCAGATACCTGTGCAGAAGAGAATGGCTTAATTGATGTTCTCCTTGTCCTTGGGGATCTGCCCTCCAAGGCAAAGCTGATGCCAGCAGACATACTTGAGATTTGTGAAACCCAAGAACAAGTTGTATGGCCATTAAACAAGTACATTCATTAAATATGAGTTAATAAATAATGAATTGGTGTCGGTGTGCGAACTGCAGGAAGCTTCTGTGTGTGCTGGAACAGGGAAGTGAGAGGAGCAGAATTTGGACAGCTGTCATTGGAGAAGGAGTCTGAGTTGAGGCCTTGAGAGATCTGTTGTCTCTGTTAGACATGGTCAAGCAAAGCTCTGGGAGGTTGGAAAGAACCAGGGCCCCCTCCTGCCCCTCAGTCCCAACTCTATATAAAATGATCCCCAGCTTAGAAGACATAGTGCTTGGACAGTTGTACTGTTAATGTGTTCCTGTGAGGCTAAGATGGGTCTCAGGTGGTCCTCACCCTCCTCCCAGTTCACCAGAGGGACAGGTCAGAAAAACTGGGGAAGGACTTCTTTCTGCTCAGGGATTGTTTACAGAGGTTTAATCTAGGGAAGAGCCCTGGGGGAGGCTGGGGAGCCCAAGGAGAGAGGCCTGCAGGGACAGTGCCAGGTTTGAATCTAGGTCCTGCCACTTGCTGAAATGCCTTACCTTTCTGCCCCTCAGTTCCATCATCTGTAAAATGGGACTGATAATTCCTTCTTAATTTTTGAGCCTTAAATGAGGCAACGTGTGGTGTTCTCAGCTGTGTCTGGACTTTCTAAATACTCAAAAAACGGTGCCTGCTGGGACTTAGAGGCTGCGGCCTCTGCCACTCTTTCTGGTTTAGGTGAAGGTGAAGCAGGTACCTGTCTTCGCTCAGAGAAATAGGGCCTGGGGGCTTTTTGACCTTAAGCTTCCCAGGGGGTTATGTGCTGGAGTAGGGTGGTTTGCTGCAGAGTGGAGCTCAGGCCAGCCACCCTCACTCTGTCATACTCATGGCAGGGACCTTACTTTTCTGGTCCATGTCCTGTCCCCCAGGTAAGGATGATGACCCTCTTCGCTGGGGCTGTCTTGAGAAAGAAGATCAAGCAGCTCAAGCACAGGAAAGGCGTGAATAGAGAAGGCCCATTTCCAGCCCCCAGCCCCCAGCCCCCAGTTTTGAAGAGCATTGTTAAGTGGGTCATTACCTTGCCTGAGTGCAGCTAGTTGTCCAGGATGATGACAAAATAGGTGGCAGGATTTACTTTTTCCAGGGAGGTTTCTTGGTTGCAGGGGAGGCCTCACTTTGTTACCAGGGCTCAGAACCTGAAGTTGAAAAAGCAGTCTGCTATATTGAGCTGCTGGTAAGGAGTGTCAGGTTACACACCACGGGACTAGCCATTTTTTCTTCTCTTTGAAGGTGGAAACTAGCTGAGGTCATGCAGGGACCTAAGGCCCAGCATTTGGGGGTGTGGAAGCCTCCATTCCTTTTCTCTCCAGACTTCTCAAGATAGGGCCTTTTGTAGATAAAAGAGATGCTTTCTCTCATTGCACAGCCAACGGAGGCCCCAGACATGTCCATTCACCGGGGTTCTGAGGAGTAAGCTGGTGGGTCTCCGTAACCCTCTTCACTTCATCCTTGTGCCTCTCTCACAGGAGCCTGCCCAGCATCCCTGAGTCATGGCTGCTCTTTGCTGTTGGCCTGGCTGAGGCTTTTGGGGCCTGGGCTGGGCTTGGCCTGCTGGGCTGTTCCTCGGGGCCAGGGTGGTGGATGGTGACATGGAGGGAAAACCCAGACAGGTGCCTGGGCCGGGCTGGGCGACTCCAAACATACCAGCTCACGTGGGAGCCCCAAGAAGGCCGATGGGATCCTGCGCAGACGTGGGCAGGCACTGGGATGGTGTGGTGACAAGTCCCACCAGAGCAGCACAGACTGTTCTTTGACGAGACAGCACCACAGTCGTGGGCACTCACCTACCAGACATGGGCTGCTCCGCATTTGATGTGGGATGTGGAAATTCCTCTGTCCTTCTTGGCTATGTTGTAGGCCCGGCAGCCTGTCGGGTTAACCCTTGGAGTGCCCAGCTTCCCCACCTGCCCTGGTCCATACAAGCCTTCCTCTGTCCCTGTGTGGCCTTTGGGTCTCTGGGCAGAGTTCCCAAGCACTGAACCCTTGCCTCCTACAAGTCATGCGCTCTGGGCCTTGCCCCCTCCTGGAGAGATAGATCCCCGGGCTGGCCTTGGATAGCGTCTCCCCCAAGCCCTAGTCTTCTTCCACCTTGTGCAGGGATCAAGGGCCTGACATTGGGAGAAATGACACCATGAAAAGAACTTGTTAGTTTGCGGTCCGAATGGTCAGTGCCCTGGACAGGCCCTCCCTTGTTGCCCCAACCTGGAAATATACACAGGGTGGTAATTAGTTCCATCCCCGGCTGAAGCCATATGGAGCAACGTCTGGGATGCTGTTTACACTGTGGTATCACACTGTACATTAAAAATCAGCCTGCTCCCTCCGAGAGCCGCCTCCCGCCTCCCTGCAAGCTGCTGGTTCACACTGGGAAGCTGAACAAAGTTTTATAGGTCTGGAGATTCTTCCTGGCAACCTTTCTCTGGCAGCCTAGACTGGCCTAGATTTTCTGGTCTGTCACCATTGGCCACAAATACCACATCCCCAGGGAAGGGTAGGGGAGTGTCCCCTAGGAGTTGCTGCCACAGGGAACCCTAAGGGTCAATGTGGGTCAGCCTGAAGGGAAGTTGCCTGGATGTTCCAGGTGGCGATTTGCTGGGAACGTCAACCTGGCCTCTGACTGTGGTTTGGAGAGATAGTGACACTGATTTAGGAAAGAATATTTCAAGAACTTTAGAAAACAGATCAATAGCCCATGGCCAGGTTATTATAAAAGAATGTGAGTCCTCAGCATGGGTTTTATTTATTTAATTTTTGGGGTTATATTATTTTTTACTGAATAACATTGGTTTACAACACTGTATATGATTTAGGGGTAGAGGTTCACACCTCTTCAGATCTGTTACCACCCCACACCCACACCCAAAGCCCGATAGTCCCCCACCAGAATCCATTTACTCCTCACCTCCCACCCAGCCCTCCGATAGCCTCAGTTCTATAATCAGATTTCTAGGGTTTGTTTTGATTTAGTTCTTCTGGAGCATGGCTTTTAAAACATCAGCTGCATGAAGGATAAGGTGGAAGGCAACTGGCACATCAGTATTTCTTATGAAATTCACCAGAGGTTATGACATTATGACAAAATTCAGTTTGAATGAACCTGGTGTAGTTGTTCAAAATGCGGAGCTGTGTTAGGCTGCAGGGCAGTAACACAGTAATAGCAGCTACAATTTGGGAAGCTTCTACTATGTGCTGGGCATGCTCAATAAATTCACGTCATTTTTTGCAAAATATATATTATTTTTCCTCTCTTTCCAGCCAGCAGACCCAAGGTCAAACAGGTGATCCTGTTTGGGTGGGTCAGTGGCAGGGTGAGGATTTGAACTTTTAAGTGTCCCCCAGTCCCTCCCTCCTCTGTCGTCTGTCATCTGGAGAACAGAGGAAGGTTGTGGAAGCAGGCGGAGGAAGTGCTGAGTTTAGTTCTGGGCCCTGTGCTTTAGGAGGATGGGACACTGACTGTCTTGAGTGCAAAGGATGATGGGTAGGATGATGGGTGGGAACCACCAGCCTTGGAAATGGGTGAGGGAATTAGAGCGGCTTGTAGCCGTGGGCATGTTAGATCTGGGGCAAGAGAGTTGTCTTCACATTTCCCCTGAGCTGTATTCTAGTCTGATTCAAGATCAAGATCAGTTTTCTTTTCAAAGAGGTAGAACTAAGAGAGGATTCTTTTCCTTCTAAATGAATGCGCCTTTGTATGAAAACACAGACTTTAGATAGAACTGTAGCTATAGTGGCTTTTGGAGCTGTCTCACAGCTCCAGGCCTGGTGGAGAGGAAAGTGGGGAGCTCCTCACCCCAGAAAGGAGTAAAACGTGAAAGCTCCTCAATGGTGTGGACAGAGCTGGGCAGAGAGCCCTGAGTGGGGGGGGGGGGGGGTCATGGGGTACCTTTCCGCAGCCACTGGTGCCTGAGACTAGTGAGCTTGCCTCCCACAGCGGGAGGGAGGGGGCCAGGTGGCCTGCAGGCAGGGGCTCTCAGCAGGCCCAGAGCACAGATCTCTACGTGCCTGTTTCCTCATGTCGCCCAGGGTGTGACTAAGGCCTCTTCATTTCATGGGGCTCCCTGGATATGGTTTTCTATGCAGCACCGAGGCATTCTGCACCCTTTTATAATGACAGAGAAAAACCTGTGTGTGTGTGTTTTGAGGGGTGGGAGCGTAGTGAGATTTCAAACATAGTATTAGAATCTAAGTTGAAATTGAATATTTCATGTCATGTTCCCTGCCTATACTTCATTTAAATTAGGAGACCCAGGATGATAAAGCAAGAAAGGAGCGGTGGACAGGAGGCCAGACTTTCAATAGATGATTGGGGTTCCCAGGGTTCCTTAACCCAAGAGAAGAGGCTTTCTCTGCCTGGCTTCAGTGGGAGGGTGTAACCCCCAGGACGCTGGGTGCCTCCTCAGTGACCAGCACAGCTGTGTCACCCCGTGAAGGCGCCTCCACGGAGAAGTCAGCCAGGCCAGTGACCTCCAAGCTCTCCAGGATTCCTTGAACTTGGAGTACTTAGTCCGCTTGGCCTTCATCTGAGATCTGATTCAACAGTCACTTCTAGGAGGGGACATCTGTGTTGTCTCCAGTGTTTGCTGTTATAAATAAAGCTTCACGGACCGTGGTGGGCAGGTCTGTGTGGCCACGTGACCAGTGCGCTGACGAGTTCCAGGGAGTGCAGTTGCTGGGTCACAGGGCAGTTGCCTCTTTATTTATTTATTTTTTAAACTGCCCATTTTCCAGAGTCGGGGCCGCACTGTACATTCCCATCTGCAGTGTGTGAGTGATCCTGCCTGTTGTCTGCTTCCTCCCCACTCGTGGTGGGGTTACCAATTGTTATTTTAGCCACTTCAGTGGTTATGCAGAGCTGTGTCTCTTTGTGGTTTGAACTTGTTTTCTCCCCAGTGGCTCGTGACGTTTCTGTATGTCTTCAGTGAAATGATGTGACTTCAAATAAAAAAATCCACAGACGTGCTTTTAAAACACCAACAGGGTGTCAAAAGCAGGGACACCCATACCTGCCACCACCACCCCTTCCGCCCCTGTGAGCCTCCTGTCTCAGGCCTCAGGTAATGTGCTTGGTCCTCCTTAGGGTTGCTTCCTGACCCCACTTTCTCTGGTTCTAAAATAGAGTAATGACCTAGGGCACCTCCCCCTGGCTGAATGTTTTATGCAGGAAGTCCAGGTCGCACCCACACACCATTCCCCTCCCGGCTCTGTGTCCACAGAATCCCCCAAAGGTGACTCACAGGTGCTGTATTTAAGGAAAGTTGTCCCTTAATTGTTGGGCCTAGAAATAAAAAGAAAAACAAAGGAACGGACATAGCGTGTCTCCTGGCCGTGGTGCTTCGTCTTGCGGGGGACCTGCCGGGGCCAGGAGCAGACTGCTTTCCCTGTTTGGCCACCTCCTCATCGCTGTGCCTTTCCTTTTTGTCTCTTCAGCTGGGCCTTTGCTTCTGATTTAGTTTTGCAGTGTGATCCCTAGTGCTGAAGTTTCCAGGAATGCTCCCCTCTTTATGTTAATTATATGAAAAATGAAAAAGTATGTTGTATGTGATTAAAACTGCCCCAAACAATGGTGACTGAGTAGTTTGCCTCTTTTAACAGTGCTGAACAGCACCCTCTTGCCCAGCTTCTTGGCAGGGTTGTTGATTTTGCCTTTTGCCTCCTGTCTCCGAAGAGGGGGCAGCAGGAAGTGGTCTTGGGTGACCATGGAATTGCTACCAGTTTGAGGGCCCGCTGGAGGGTTTGGGCTCCACTGGGAAGCAGGATAGATGTCATCTGCTTGCAGATGTGTTTATTTTTGTTTTCTGCCTGATAAAGTTCATGGGCCTTCCCAGCGTGTGAAATAAGCATCCTTAGTCTGCATTTCAGAGTCATAAGAAATGAAAAGCCTGGCTGACCCTTTCTTGGTTTAATGAAGTGTAATATTTGCAAAAGCATCTGTGGCAGCTTTGTACAAACAATCTATCACAAAGAAAGAATTGTTTTTCATGTGAGCTTAGAGAATTTTTGGAAAATGAGCAGAGGATTTTTACCTACATCACTTGAGCCCAGGTGGTAGAAATGGTCTCGTGAAGGTTGATGATCACAGGCTTTCTACACAATACCTGTGACCCATTAGAATAGTCTAGCATATTTCAGCCACTATTTGATTAGGACTAAAGGTGTAGCTGAATCACATGGTGGTTTAATTCAGGATATTTTTCTGCTTTGGTACTTTTTGAAAACCCAAGTTTGATTCTGGCTTGAACCTGTTCATAGATTTAGGAAAAAAAAAAAAAAACCACAACACTTCTTGCATTCCTCATTCATATTAAAAATTTTAAATTTGTGCCTAATTTAAGGCTGAATAAATAAAATGTATTATGGCTATTGGTGAGTAGTTCATTTTATTCAAGACATTTCTCTAGAGAGCATCACTATTACAAAATTTCTTTCCCAGGAACTTGCATTGTTTCTGGTTGGTGAGTTTTGATCTTGTTTCATGAGTATTCCAGTTAACTGAGTGTTTCTGTGGTTGCATTAGTACTTCGCAGTGAAATAAAGTACACTAAACCCAGCAGAGGTTATTCTAAATGCACAGACTTTTTCTTTTGGGCCTCAGGTAGAGGTTTTGTGTACTCTTTGCAACTAGCTAGCTTTCAGGGAAGGATGATTAACTCTTTACTCATGCAACCCACAGACACTTATTTTACGCTGAAGGCTTCAAAGTTATGTTGGCAGATAAGGGTACATAATCAGTAAAGCTTAGTCCCTACCTTCTAGGAATTTGTAGTTCAATAAAGGAGGCAAATTTTAATACTATAATATAGGCAAATTATAATATTAATACTATAATAATAGTATATATTATATGCTATAATATATAATATATGTTATACATTAAGTATGTGGCACACTTTGAGAGTTTTTGTGACATGCCTAAAATCCACTAACAGAAGACTCAAGAGACAAACCCAGGCATTCTTACTCTAGCGTAGGGTTTCTCAACTTTGGTGCTTTTGACATTTTGGACCAGATAATCTTGCATTTAGGATGCACAGTAGGATGTCTAGCAGAATCTCTGACCAGAAATCCTCCTACTCAAACAGTGCTAAAATAGTGCCAAGGGACAGTGCTAAGCTGGGGCACCTGGTCACTGTCTGTGGTTCTCACCTGTGCTCTAACAACTGTAAGACCACTCAGGCTCAGGGAACAACAGGACTTATTTAACAAATAAGTTGGGAGTTTGGAGAAACAGAGTTTCTAAGGCCACAGTGACTGGCTGTCTCACTCCAGATAGTGTCTGCAGCGGTCAGCAGTCCCAAACAAAGGCCACCTGTGCAAGATGGTGCTGTCCTGTCAACGAGGACCTGGAGCTGGTAGCACACTGATCAGCAGTGTAACAGGGTCCAACTCACAGTGGCAGCTGGAGGTGCTCACAGACAGGGCTGCTGAGATGACACTACAACAGCCATCAGTAATAGTCTGAAGGCCGGGCTGGGCAGCATCAGATGACAGATTGGACAGTGATGAAGGCAGCAGCACTGGAGGCAGTGCTGGATGATCGGAAGCAGTGGAGAGCTCTCAAAAATGGCTGGACACAAAGTGCCAGTCACCTATCAACAGTGTTGATTGGCCAGGTCAGAGCCACCCGTGTTACAGCTCTTTGTGAGCTATTGGCATGAACCAGTAGTACAACAGCTCTTTGAGACACTAGGCCAAGGCTGACATGCTCCCTACACTCAGTGTCAGAGCAGGGCTGGAGGCTGGAGGCTGGAGGCAGGTGCAGCAGCTGGATCCCTTCAAAGGTCTACACAGGCCTCAGGGCCTCAGAGTCTGTTAAAGTCTGCAGAGTCCCTTAAAGTCTGCAGAGTCCCAAGGAAGTTGTCTGCTTGTTGCTTCTTCAGAGGCTCTCTGCTGAATTCTTCTCTCTTCAGAGGTAGGGAACAGAATGAGTCCTGCCTTATACCCTCTTTCAAGGTCCCCCACCTTATAAGCCTGATTGGACCATTTTCAATACTGAGTATCTCACTGGTGCCAGTTAGCACCAATTAGCTTGCTTCCATTTTTCAGTCTGAATAATTAACTCACAAACTGAGCTCAAACCTGATTGGTCCATTTATGATCTAGGCACCAAATACAAAAGGGGACAGCCTGGCACCTGCATAGACTCAGGGCAGGTTCATGGGCCCATGGACTCCAAGTAGCTTCAGGAACACCCCACTGGTGCAGGATGGGGTTGGGGGGACCTGCATCAGCATGGGGACAGGGGTCCCAGCTGCTGCTGGCTGGGCTCTGCTGGGAACCCAACATGTTGGCCCAGCACTCCACAGGCCTCTCTGCCTGCAGCTACCCCAGTGGGGCACATCGCTTCTCCAAGTGGCCCTGGGCCAGGAGCCTCAGGTCTTAGGGCTGCCTCCACCATGGGAGCCCCAGGGCTGCTTGCACTTACGGGTGGTAGGGGCAAAAATGATGCTACCCACTGCTGCGACTTTCAGAGCTGTGTGTGCCTGCTGGCCCTTGGGCACTGGGGGCCCTGTGGCACCAACAGAGCCCACTGGCTGTACGGCTTAGAGAAGAGGGGTGCAGGAGAGGGAAGCCCAGTATGCTGCAGGAACCTGGTTTCACTACCACTGGCCCACCCCAACCTTATTGTGACAACCAAAAATATCTTTGGACAATGCAAAATTTCCCTGGAGGGGGAAATCACCCCTGGTTGAAAAACTTTGCTCTAGAGCTTGCCCTAGTCCACTGTATACTCCCTTCCTGTGTAAGCAAATGCTGTAGTGACGGATCTGAGCGTTTAATAAGTCCAACTAGAATGCCACTGAGGGCAGAGGACAGGTACCAACTTTATTTGGGGATTGTCAGAAAGAGAAATCTCAGAAATGATACTCTTTGAGTTGAATTTTGAAGAAATTCACTTAGGCAATAAAAGGGGGAGAATAGTCAGCACAGAAGGATCATATGCACTAAAGCATGAAAGCTTGAGAAAACTGGGTAGGTTTAAGGGATTACAGGAAGTTTGCTATGGACCCTTCATTTCTCTTGCTGTTTGCTTGTTTCTTCCTTAAAGCAGCAAGTCGGGTGCACAGTAACTATACAATTCTTACTTTTAGTCAAAGGTGTTGCATTAGTCAGGATGAGCTAGATTATGTTGCAGTAACAAACATTTCCACAATCAGTGGTTTAAAACAACGGCAAGGGTTGGTTTATTGTTCATGCTACATGCCTGATCTGCATCATGCCTAGGCTGTGCTACTTGTCCTCCTGGTGGGATCCAGGCTGATGGTGTAACCATTGACTGAGTACTGCTGGGTACAATGGCAGAGGCAATGAGAATGTGTTGAGTCATGTATGGGCTTGTAAACTTCAGTGCAGAAAAGTATTCTGCTTATATTTAATTGGCCAAGGAAGTCCCATGTCCTTACCTAACTTTGAGGGAGCAAGGGAATGGAGTGTTTCCATATGTCTACAAGAGCAGGAAGTATTTGGAGGACAGCAGTTACGTCTACAACATATGTCAAAGACCGGTATCTGGGATCTGTAAGCATGGACAACATCTCCTCTTTGGGGCCTCTTAGCTTAAAGAATTGCCAAACTCATCAGAAATTGCTGAGCAAAAAGAGAAAACGAGACTGTCAAGATTACAAAATTTTCAAAATTCTCTGAATAAGTCAAAGATGTCCTTATGGATTAGAACCAGGTCGCAGGCTGCCATATTTTGGCATTAGGAAGTTGAGAGGAGGAGAAATTATTCAAGTAAACAGGGCCTGGATGTGCTAGATTTTTCTAATGAGGTGGGGGTAGTTTCCTTAGCACCCAGGACACTTTGTCTGGCTGTTACCATAGTAAATAAAACAGCTTTACAAAGCCTGAGCCAAGTGTCAAGTAGCAAGGTGGTATCCTTTGTGAACTGTTAATTTATGGGGCTGTTCTGAGATGGAAGAAAGCATTCGATGCAAACAATAGCCACTGAGAACAAATTCCTTATAAACCCAGGAGCATTTTCCTTGTTGGAAACTCATTCAAACCACGACTCTGTCCCAGGTCCTGGGGTGACAAGATAGAGACAGAGACTGGCTGCCGTGGGTCTAAAATGGGATCAAACCGGAAACCTGTGGGGAGGACTCAGTCCTTGTCACCCCTTGGCAGAGGGGGCACAGAGGTCTTAGGAAAATAGAAATAAAAATAGCAATTGTTGGCCACTTCCCTCCCCAATAAAATGTGCTCTCAAACCTGGTTTCTGCTCTATTTCTGAACTATTTCTCACCATGTGTGGGGAGCCGGGGCAAGTGAGGTGGACAGAAATGGGGAGTGGGAGGGGGACACAAGCACAGACTCAAAGGGAGACTGAATTAGTAAGTCTCGGAACTTGGAAGTAAGGGCGTTACAGAGATGTGAAGAGCCTGAAACATCCCACTAGAGTCTCCTCACCTCCTTGGTCTGGCAGAGAAGGAGGGAGGGGAGGAGAAAAGGAGGGGGTGAGAGTGTGTGAATGTGCAGATGCCTGTGCACCTCAGCCGAGGCCAGCACGGCAGTGGAAGGGTGTGCAGAAGGGTGAGCGTTACTGACCATCCTGTGGTTTGCTGATAGCCGCCTGAGCTGGGTTGCAAGTGTTTCCTCCCTCCTCGCCGGGTACTCCAGGGTGCTGGGTGATGCACCAGGGCTCTCTAACACTGTTCACACCCCAGGCCCCAAGACTGTTCTTTGCTTACTCTGAGGGCAGCAAGGTTAACTTGTCATTGCAGAGGAGTGCGAGACCTTCTAGAAACTTCAGTTGGTTGTGCAGGACCAGGTCACACAAGACTGGAAGGAGCCTTAAGCTGTGGGCCTCAAAGTCCCAGCCTGCTGAGTGCAGGACGAGGGCAGACCAACTCCCCTTCCTCCCAGGCCAGTGCTCCCGCCACCACGACCACTGTCCCTTTAACATGCTTGTTTTCTCAGCTGTAAAATGTGCTTGGACATGTTGCATGCAGCTGATCAGGAAGTGTTTGCAAAACCCAGAGGCTCCAGGAATTTGTTTCCATAAAGGAGGCCTTAGCAGCAGTGCCTGAAACCTCAGCTTTCTTCACCTTCTTTCTCAATTGCCTGCTTTGTGGGAGTAACCCTGAATACTTGCTTACCCATCATGTACCCAGATCAGGGCTGTGCCCATGGTGGCTGTGAGGAGCGGGGACCCAGAGTGCTGTGCACCACATCAGAGCCTGCCAGTGCCCAGCAAGAGATGCAGGGCTTAGAGAAGGGCTGCCTTCCAGGTGAGCCTTGCCCACCCCAGGGAGTGATAGGCAGGTGGTTAGAACCCTGCTCTTACCATGTGCTTTGGGGTCTCTGGAAGAGACAGGTGCTATATATAAAGCGAACACTATTATCTCACTCTTGCTAAATTTCCATCCTGGTGGCTTAATGTCCACCACTGTGGAGATTTCCTGGAGGCTGTCTTCTGGACCCCAGGGCCCTAGAGGCATGTTCTAGAATCTAAACATGCCTGCAAGGGAGGCCTGTTGTGGGGCTCTCTTAGGAAGAGAGAGGACATCTAATGGTGTCTATAAAAATGGCAGTGCACGCTAGCCAGCTTCCCACTAACTGATTTGGGAGCTAATGTGGTTCCAGCCTGCAGCGAAACTCTTCTCTTCCCCTTCTTGCCTTTTAACTCAAGGGCCTCTGGGTTAGGGATGGATATGGTGGTGTGAGAGATCCCAGGTAATGGCAGACATCCTAGTGGGTGGAGCTGAAACCTCAAAGAAAGAGTGGGGAACACACTGAAGGGTTTCTATTGACTCTGGCGCCTCTGTGACATGTGATGGAGGTTCAGAGGAGATTTCCGTAAAGCTTCGGATACTTGCAGTTTCCTTACAGTTTTTCAAATGGGGCATTATTAATATTTTGGGTAGAACAGGTTTCATTGTTTGGGGCTGTCCAGCATGCTACTGGGTAGCATATTTAGCCTGTGGGCACGATTTGTGAGTAGTAACCCCCTGGCCCTTTCAAACACCCTCTAGGGTCTGGGCAGTTACTGTTCCTGATTAGGAACCAATGCAAGATATTATTTACTTTGGCAAAATTTCTTGCTATGGAGCAGAGGCAAAAGATTTTTGAAGGTGATGGGGAGTAGGCAGGGGATGTCTTGTCAGCTTGTCCTGTCACCTTCAAGTGATAAAGTTGAACTTGTCATCCTGTTTATGAGCATTGGATAGCGGTGGCAGTTGGAGATCCTTTTGCTTGCTTTGTTTCCTTCTTGTCTAAACTGGATTCCCTCTAGGCGGTTGTCATGGTGTGACCTTGATGGGACCCACCCTGGGGGTATAATGCTTTGCACTCATTGTCTTGAAATGCATGGTAATTGTATCTTTGCTTTTGTGTTTAGAAATGAAGTCCAGGGGGACAGTGGAATGTGAGACCACTGGGCTCTGGTCCCACCTGGCTTCCCCCTTCCCAGCCCCCCCCACCTGCCGGTGCCCCATCAGGTACCTGGGTGAGGGTGTAGGGAAGGCCAGGGGTGGTGCCACCAGTGCCCTGAGTTGGGGTCTCCAGGTACCAAGCATGACCCTCACAGAGGCTGCTGTTCCTTTGGGTGCCCCCAGTCTCAGGTGGGCCTGTGGGAAAGCAGACCTCCCTGCCCCTGACGGGGTGCCTGGGGAAAGAGAAATCCGGTTGAAGCCTTGAGCGGCCAGTGAGTCCTGGGGTGAATGTCTGGGTCCCGTGAGCTTCCGCACTAGCCCAGAGACATTGGACAGCACAGAAATAATGCTCCATCAGAGACACAGACTTTGGAAGAAAGGAGAAATATTTCTATTTTGCTACCTTTCACGGCCATTTTTCCTGCATTTTGAGCAAGAGGTGCTACAAATTAGGCAGCAGGCCCTGCTTACCTCATTCTCACCTGCAATTTCTGTTGAGGTTTCCTTCCTATTTCTAGAAAGAAAAAGATAAGTAATTAAGAGGGAGCCCTGTGAACACAGGCGATTCCAGGTGTTTTCTCCCTTCTGTTCTTTTGAAAGTCACAGTTGCCAGCGGCCCCACCCCACACTTCATCTCCAGTGATACCTGTCAGCACCTGCTCCAGGAGGCAGCAGGCCAGGGAAGAGAGTCAGGGAGGGGAAACTGGTCTGTTGCTGCGACGTGGCCAGACTTTTGGGCCAGGTGGTCATGCGCCTTCCTTACTAGTCAGGGAGCCGTTCCTTCACACACCCCTGTTTTATACCTGCTCTGAGCCAGCGCTGACCCTTGACAGGACACTGCAGGCACATCATCCTGGAACCATAAAGTCAGGTTCCACGGAAGGAGATCTGTTCTCACTGTGCAGCTTTATTAGGGGACTGTTTGAGAACACGTAGAGAGTGCCACAAGAGCTCGTGCTTGGCCCCGGGGGAGATTATGCTATAATGTTGATGGAGCAAGGTGGTATGCTCAGGGCAAGTGCAGATAAACTGAGTCTATATACACTTTTCATCATTTGTCAACAGTTATGAGCTTTCCATATCTAGACGGGGTTGGGTCAGGGAAATAGCATCTCTTCTGCTTCATCTAAGACGTTTGGGAGATGCTGGATGTCAGGAACCACTGTGCGCCTCTCTTTGGTTTCCTCCACAACCTGTTGCACGGTGTCCAAAGCTCCCTGGACCAAAGAAATGCCCACCCACCTTTGGATTTGAAGTGTCAGCTACTTCTAGCGTGTCACTATAAAGTACACAGCAGACATTTTCTAGACTTATTCAGAGACCTCATGAGGCCAGACACTGGCCACCCTCCTACCCCTTGGCTGGACACACCCAGGCAGTCCAGACAGCACTGAGGGGGCAGGGAGGCTGTCTCCATCTCCAGTGCACAGGCAGAGGCCTCTGTGCTCAGTCTGAGACTCGGCAGACAGGAGACCCCTGGAGCAAAGGGCCAGAAGTCTCACATAGGGGACATACTTATATTAAAAAGATATTTGTTGTGTGTGCAAAAATGCAAAGCTACCTGGGCAGCCTTTACTTTTTCTGGCAGCCCTACTGCAGGGGACAGTTCTGTTACAGCCTTGTGAAATGTGTGAACCCAGAAGTGAGAGCTTGGTGGCCAGAAGGCCTCTGGAGTCCTCTGCTAAGAGGCTGGATGTATGGGACTCTGCTGCCCAGTGTTGTCACCTGCTTGTCATATCATCTGGAGTTGTCCTTAGGCCTGGGTGGGCTCTTTTGTCCAACAGGGATGGAAATGCCAGCACTGGTTCTTTCTCTCTGTCCCTGAAGTGCCCATCCAGGCTCGGCTCTAATGCAGAGTCCTGGTAGAATCCGTGAGTTGCAGGGATCCGATGGGCACCCCCAGACTCCATCAGAAGGCTGCTCAGGCTCCTGCCCATTAGTTAAAATGCCCTCAGCTGCGAGGAACAGAAACCTGCAACTCTACTGGCTTAACAATAAAAAAATGTATTTTGCCTTACTTACCAGATGCCGGTGCAGGAGCTGCAGTGTTGGGTAATGCATTAGTCTGGCACAGCCACTGAAGGGCCTGTGGCCTCTGCACGTGTCTGCTCTACCCCACAGTGACTCGTTTCTTCTCACGGTCACAGGGCGGCTGCCGCAAGTCCAGGTGACCTATGTGGACACAACACTGTCCTGTGGAGAGAAAAAGGAGAGGGTTCTTTCTATGTCCAAGGCAGCTTTCTCAGAAGACCCCCAGCAAACATCCCCTTTGTCTCATTGACCAGAATGTGCCATAGGCCGGTGCCTTAAGTCTACCTCTGGCAAGGGAGTGACTTAAAGCAATAAGTGCTTATTCCTGTCATGGCTCCACAGAACATTTGACTGTCTTTTGTGGAGTGATGCAAGTAAGCACCCAAATAAAATCAGGTCCCCTGCTTTGTTCCCTGCCTCATCCTACAAAGGGGTAGAGGCACTGTAAAATTTTTTAATTTGTTCTTTTTGATTTATAACATAAACATTACTGAGAAAGAATGATACTCATGAACAAGTAAATGTAAATCACTCATTCCAAGTGTCTGTTAGTCTTTGATAAACTCCGTCACTTTGCTTTACACACTTGTAATCTGTTTACCTTTTGATTTTATCACAACATCATTTCACATTTTCATGAAGTGACATAGGTCATCTGCTGTCATTTTAAGTAAATATAAATAATAATAGCAACTACCTTTTATCAAGTATTTATTATGTGGATTATTTTACATGCTCTTCATAGCAACCCATTTTCAGATGAGGAAACCAAGGCACAGAGTATCTCAAATCACACTGCAGCCTGATTCCTTAGCCTGCACTTTAGCCCCAGCCATCACATAACTTATATTGACCTGCTTTTACCTTGGTGGTACTTGTTGCTCCCTGCGGCAGTGAACATTTTTGTAGAAATTACTTTTTCTCTTCTCCCTTTAGTTCTTCCTTGGGAAATAGTCCTTAGTGGTAGTGTCTGTCAGATACCAAGGAGAACAACCGCTGCATCATCTTCCCACATTATTCTCTGGAAAGACGGAGCCAATTACAGGGTCATTACAGAGTCTTATATGCTTGGGTTTCTCTGACACCACTGGGTTTTCCTTGTAGTTTGGCACCTTCTAATTGTTCCTGATAGTTTTAATTTGTAACTCTTTAGTTACAAGTGGGACTCTCATGCTTCCTTGTGATGATGGCCTCCAGTTACTGGAGTGCAGACTGCCTGCTCTTAACAGCTGAGTACCGTGCCACGGAATTGCAGTGATGGGACCCTGGTAGCTTTTTGTATAGTAAGCTATGAGTTGGTATTTACAAATATTTCTCTATTCTGTGGTTTTCTCTTAAAAGCCTACTTAAGTTTGCAACAGTGTTTTCATTCAATTTGTTGTAATAGATCCATTTTTTTCCCTTGTAAAACTGTTGTTAAAATTCCTGACTTGGAAATAGGGACCATCTGGTACTTGCCAGGAGGGTGGTGGTTTTTACTAATTTTTTTTTTTTTTTATGTAACCAACCTTTGTGACGAGCCCTTAAGAGGATTGAACTGTGCCTCACCCTATGAAGATTGAAAAATTCCTTTTTGAGTCCCCAGAAGGCAATTTGCTTGTGAGCTGGTGCCTGGGTGCTAGGTCACTGGCCAGTGGCCATATCCAGCCACCCCCAGCCCTCTGGCCATTTGTACACCTAGACAACAGAGTGGCCACTGACACACCTAGACCCACAAAGCCAGACAGAGTGGCGACTGGAGACTTCATGGAATCCTTGTAATTAGAAAGGGAAAAAGCCTGTTAGCTCGTGTGGTCTCCTCCTCCACCCACGGGCCTCAACCAGCTTTAGAAGGTGACATATAATTTGCTCTGTCATCTGGAGTGTTCACTTGAGGTTTCTGGGCCTTATTTGTGAAATCGGAGAGCTGGACCAGATGAGTGGTTTTTAACCTCTTTGTATCTTGTGCCTTTTGATGAAGTGGTTATAAGCTATGTACCATTTTGCATGCTCTTTAGAATAGTTAGAGCTAGAAGCCCATCGCAACTCCAGTCCATCGTTTGCAGGTTCTCAACACAGAGATTTGGTGATCTCTGAGGTCCCTTTCAGCCCAGAAAGCTCAAGTTCCAGAAGATTTCTTGTCAAGGAACGTTAAGTGGTTCCTTGGAATGGAACCAGCCAAATGAAAGCAGACAAAAGGGAGCCTCTTATATTTAACTGGGAGGACACAAGTCTAGCCCAAAGGGTTTTGCTCTCAGGTAGTTTTGGGTTTTAGTATTTGTTATTTTTCAGAATTGACTTCAACTTTGTGATATCACGTTCTTTTCCTTCATCTTATTCCTTTAACATTTTGTACTGCCCCTATTGAAATATTAAAATATTTCAGGTTTATAGGGTAGGGATGAGTTCCAATGCTTTTTGATGTTCACATCACAGGCTGGGGGAAGGGGACATCTGTCCAGATGTTTTTGACTACTCCCAGCAGCCATTAGCTTTTGCCTGCTGACACTTAGCCCTTAGCAGGTTGGAACAAGAGAGGATGGGCTGGGTGGGTTGATGTTTTTGTGAGTGAATGAGTGCTTGGGAATTAGAAGAGACCGAGAATCGATTCTTCTGGCTGATCAGCAATTCTGGGCTTCCTTGTTAAGAGGTTTTCCTTCAATTCCCAGGGACTTTTCTAATTCCTCAAATGACCTGCCTGAAAGGGAGTTGTAGAGAATGACTTGGCCTCAAAGATCTGCTCTCGGGAGTCAGGAGAAAACACCCAGTTTGATCTGATACCAGCTGGAAGGGAGATGTCCACTGCCTCCAGCTGTGGAGGCCAGCCCAGCCTCCTGGAATGGGGTGGAGGCAGTCACAGATATAAGTCTTTCTGGCCTATGTTGAAGTATGCCTTTGTAGAGGTGTGTACAACCGCTCTTAAGTATTTGGATTTGATCCAGGACGTTGCCAATGCTTGGGGCAGGAGGGAGAGAACTGGAATCTATAGCCCCAATTTTGTGTTTCTGGAATCTCTTCCCTCCTCTGACAGCCAGAGTGTTTCTGTAAAATGTGGGATGAGTGGTGAAGAAATTAGCTTCTAAATATTTTATGAAATTTTAGTATGATTTGCTGTGAGGGAGAGTAGCCCAAGTGTAGGAAACCTTTGGCTCTGGCTCTAACATAGTGATCGAGGCCATTCTTGTTTCTTGTCTATTCTGGAATTCATCTCTGAACACTTAACACTTTTGACCAAGCAAGAGCCATGTTGTGATTCTTTTTAAAAGCACCTCGCACAGTTTTGCCAGCAGTTCTCCTTTCAGTTTGAAGTGTTAAGAAGAATTGGTTTCACAGTCCAGAATGAACCCGCAGCTTTAAGAAAGTTCATTCCAGCTCAAGATTTCCAATGAAGTTGAAGTTCTGTGCAGTCACAAGTTTAGCCATATCAGCTGCTGAGGTGAAAGCCTAGTTGGGCATAGCATTGCTGAATGTCTATCACTTACTGTTTAAGTAGCCAGTGATCTCTGAAAAAGGCCTGGCTGTAAAATTGCCGTAATGATGCACTGCTTTGTATCAAGGTACTGTAAACTCTCTTTCCTGGGGTCATTTTTATCTCCAATGCTTTTGTCACAGACTTTGTTCCTCAGAGTGAGAAAATGTTGCCTCTTCCTAGAAAATCTCCCAGAAAGACAATTTGCATCATAGCCTGGGTGACTTATTTTTTTTATAAAGACCCAGGAAAAAAAAAATCTAGGTGGGTTTTTCTCTAGCCTCATACATCTTCATCAACACACACCAGAAATTTTATACAGGAAATTCTCAGTTTTGACCACTTGTGCTAGCTGTTTGGTGTGTGGCTAGCCTAGATTATATAATGATTTTGAAACGATAAGTTAGTTTCATTACTTTCTTGGTCATGTACACTTCAGGGGATCTAATTTAATAAGAGTTAATCATTTGTGATTGCAATTTTATTGCATGCTAAAATTTTCTGAAGTGCTACTATTAAGGTTTACTCCTCATTTTTGAGCAGCCCTCTTTTTCACACTGCAAAGTCTGTTGAATTCAGACTAAAACTGAATTATCAAAAGTTCTCTGAGGTCTAAACAAATAGTGGTAGAATCTGACCCTCTTACTGTTTGAGGTTGGAGGAATTAGAAGCTTAATCTGATGGTTTTGCAGGCATTTCCAAGCCGTCTGGAGTTGGGTACAGTTTTGGCTGAAGAAAAGAAACACACATGTATATTATGTATTTATAAATGCATATATGTGTGTATGTATATTAAGAAATAAAATATATCTTTGCACGAAGTTAACCAATAGTGGAACCAAAAGATCCATAGAAGACTATGGGGAAATTGATAATTTGGATAATTCTGTCCTAGGCTAAATTCACCACTTTGCGCTATGAAAAACATGGGCTGCTAAACTAGTGAGCAAGACAAACATTAATAGTACAAACGCTTAATGTTGGTGGCACTGTAAACGGGTGCAGCCATTTTACAACGTCATCCTGATTCACCTTGAAAAACTAAGAAAATACAGTATGACCCAGCAATCCCACCGTGGGGCATGGAGCTGAAAAACGTGAAACCATCCATTAAAAGATTATATGCCCTACAAAGTTCACTGCAACATTGCTCACAGTAGGTACGCCATGGAAACAAACTGAGAACCCATTGAGAGATGATCGAGTGGAGAAGACTGGGTATAGCCACACAATGGCATACTGTTTAGCCGTAAAAGACAAAATGTTGCTATTTACAGGCATTCCAGGGGATTATGTGTAGTGAGCAAATCAGAATGACAAATATTGGACATTTACTTAGTGGAGGATTGGACAAAGTAAACTACTAGGAAAAAAACTAGCGGACATTAATAAACGAAGGGAGGTTTCTGGGTTGAAGAGGGAGTGGGGAGTAAAGGGTCAAAGGGCTGGCAGAAAAAAACTAGGAAAAAACAGTACAGGCGCTTCGCTGAAATCTGCTCGGCAGGCCGTAGAGTACCAGACACAAGGTGCGGCTCTCACTAGGTTAGGTCAGCAGCTGGTCAGTCCTCACAAAATCCCTGCAAAAGAGCTACCCGTTTGTCTCATGAGGAAACCGAGATCTAGATCCGAACTCCCAAGACCCCGGAGCTGGCGAACCGCAGCGTTTTCCGAGACACCGAGGCGGGGACGGCCTCCCCGTCCCCACTTGGAGGGCGCAGGGGCCAAGCTCGACGAGCGAGCGAGCGTTTGCAGCACCTCCGGGGTGGGGACCTCCGCCTCCCCGGCGCCTCCGCAGCGGGCAGAAGCCGGGCTGCCGCCTCCCGCGTCACGTGAGCGCCCCGCGCAGAGCATGCCGGGAGGCGCCCCCTCCCCGGGTCGCGGGCTTCCGCGCGTGGGCGGGCGAGCGGGCGGGGCGCGGGGGGCGCCCGCGGGGGGCGGAGGCGCAGCGGGAGGAAAAGCCCGCGCCAGGAGCGGCTGCTCCTCGCTACTCCCCGCAGCGCCCCGCTTTTGCCCTCAAGCGTGGGCCCCGCACCCAGCAGAGGGGTCGGGCTGTGCGGATACTTGGTGAACAGCTCGAGTGAGAAATGAAGTTGGGCCTCGGGTCTCGGGTTCCCCGACCCATGTGGACCTTCCCCGGTTTCAGGAGCCACTCAGCCTTTGACCTCCCCACCGCCACTCCCGGGGTGCTGGCCCTGGCTTTCTTGAGCTTGGCCGTTGCAGGGTTTCATGTGCAATCACATTTTTCAGATTTTCACCATATCTGCACCGCTTTCCCTTCACCTACGCAGACATTCCCCTTTTCCCTCGTAATTACTTTCTCTTACTTAAACATACACACTTAGCCCTTGGCAAGCAAAGTGGAGTCTCCGGGCCTTGTCAGACCTCAGTGTTTAAGCTGCTGAAACACAGGGCATATCTGATTTAGATATTTTACTGTTGTGAAAATAAACCACCTCCTGCAGTTATACCCGCTTAGAATTTTCCTCGATAGGGGCAGTGCAAATTATCTATTGGAAGAAAAAGATGTTTAATTTGAAAGGAATAAAATTCTAACTCATAGTTCTTTAAAGTTGGGGATAGGGTCGCATTTTTGGGCCAGGAACAGTTACAGACAAGTACCAAAAAATGCCAGCTGCCCAAGAAACCACTTTTGGAATGCAGTATATGTGTCTCCTGGTGATTGATTTTCCTTAAACTTACTTTCTTGTTCTTAACATCTTGTCCAGGTTTTCCAGTTCCTACTCCACTCTAGTGTCAGAGGTTTCCAGACTGATGACGGCGGGAAGGAACCCTGCTAATGAATCTTCAATACCTTCTACCCAAAAAGAGGCTGTGGGAAGTTGTGTTTCTCAGGTTTCTTGAAGCTGAATGACTGAATAAAATGTGTCCTTCCTGTGCAAGTGTAGTCAACTTAGCTCATCTCAGCATGGGCAGGGTGCCAGTTGTTTCTGCCTTTTTAACAGATAGCTAAGGTGGGGCCTTAAGAAGAGCATAGGCAGCCTAGCAAGAGTTCCCACCAGGATGAAAGGGGAGCATCAAGATGATTTTTCCGATGGGAAACAGTTGTCTTGCTCAACAAATACCTGATGCAATCTGCTGGTGTCTGTTCCCGGTGTTTTCTTTGGTCCTAAGCAAGCATTTCCTGTCTTTTCTGATCCTCTCTTTGTGTGTGCATGGGTGTTAGAGGAGGAAGGAGGAGGAAGATTTCTGATAAGGGAGCAACTGGTGAGCAGGAAATAGCTATTTGGTATTGACTTCTGCAGAATTGGAGTGTTTGGGGTGCTGATGTTGCTGAGATCAGTTGGAAGGATTTGTTTGGTCATGACTTTGAACCTTCTCATCACAACCAGGTGTGCTGGTGAGTGCCCCTGAAGTGTGCTCATTTTAGGGCCTGGACAGCAGGGGTGAGAAGCCTTCCCACCTGCCTTGCCCCTTGCCATGCTGACAATTTTACCAAGCAGGTCATTATGTGTATGGAGCTTAAGAGAAGGTTCTTGGAGAAAATGGAAAAAATCAAGATTTTAAAGTAACGCTGTTATTGGGAAGATGTTAGAGACCTCAGAGTCTTACAGAAATTCTCCTGTTAGGGAATCCCTACTTTTTGCTCTGTAGAAATGACACTTCTTTCAAAAGTAGAAGTTCTGGGTGTAAACAGCATGGAGCCTTACCAGAGCTCACCTGCACAGTTGGCTTCTGGTTGGAGTGACAAGAGCTTGAAGTTCCTGGAGGTGCATTCACACAGGAAGTTGGGGCTTCTGGAGATGTCCACTTCCATAAAAACAGCTTCTGATTGCCTGCTTGCTCGCTGGTTTCTCACTGAAGTTGCCTTGTAATGCCCTGTATAATCTAAAAATCCAGAGTCAAAGGGAGAGCTGTAAATGATGACAAATGGAGATCCAGAAAAAGAAAGTTACCTTTACAAGATAGAGAACTTCTTCCGAGGTCCCCAGAAGCTTTTCGTAGTCTGTTCCTCTCTTGCTGGACTTCTGCTCGGGCTGGTGTCTCCTGCTCCCTTGCTGCTGTGGCTGTGGTGGCCATGGAAAGCAGTCAGGCAGTGTAGCCCCTGGGAAGAAGCAACAGGCCCTGGAGTCAGAGACTGAGTTTCAGTCCTGCCAGACTGATAAGTATTATCATTTTAAGCAAGATACTTACCTTCTGTGAAAAAATTTCCTACATTGGTTTATGTGGGGACTGAGGTCAGTAAAGTGCCTGCCTACCTTCTAAATGCTACTTTTGTTTTTGCTTAAACATTACTGAGGCAGCTCTCTTGCCTGCCTGTGTCTATGCAGATGCCTCTTTTTTTTTTTTCTCCTTTTCCTAAAAACCCTGTCCTTTTTAAAGTGTAAAAAATAATAATAAAATAAAATTATTGAGGCTGTGCTATCCTGGGTGCTGTGGAGACTATCCTGATAAGAACCACTCTCAAAATGCTCTCAGAAGATAGTAGCTAACTATCAAATGTTAATATGTGCCAGGCATTGTTCTAAGTGCTTTAAATATTTTGGCTTATTTAATCCTCATAATGGCCCTCTGAGTAATAGCTATTACTGTAGCTATTTTGCAGATGAGGAAACTGAGACATAGAGAGGCTGAGTAATTTCTCAAGTGTCAGAGAAAATTCTAGTATATGAATAGACAGTCTGGCTCCTTACTCTGGGCTGCTAAACTGCTTACTCTACCCTGCCTCTGCCAGCCAGTCTTTCCGATTAGGGAATCAGTGTTACCACCAGCCTGCACGTGCCTGGAGGTGCTGAGACCCTCAGGGCTCTTAACCCAAGCTGCCTGCTCTGGCCTTGTGCAGTCACAGCCACTGTGACCAGGAGGCTGCTGTCTTCAGCCTTCCCCCAACAAATGGCCCACTGAGTACTTTCCTTTTGGTTGAGACCTTACCCTCCCTGTTGGCCTGATTAGGTCCTTATCATTAACATGCAGAAAGCCAGTGCTGTTCCTTATGGAAGGCAGTGGGGATGAGTGGAAGCCATGGGGAGTTCAAGGAGCTCAAGGAAAACTTCAGGCCTTGTTCCTTGCCTGTTCAGTTCTTCCCTGGGTCCTCCCCAGTTCTTAGAATTTCCATATGGCATTTTGGTCTGATACTGGTTTTTCAGCATTTTCCTAAGCTGCCAGGTTGGAAAGGGTACTGGGCCAGGTCTCTGATTGTAGACAGTCAGTGGATCTGTGAGTACTGCAGGTAGCAGGACTGAGAGAGAAATCAAGCAAGGCTGAGCTCCAGCCCAGGGCCCTGAATGGGAAGAGGGTTATCCCCTTTGGCAGTGTAGCTTTCCACAACTTTCTATAGATGATGCCTTTTTTCTTTAATCTTCTGTCATCAGCTCCATAGCTTTGGGGTTGGCTACCCAGAGGAAGAGTCCTTTCCATTCTTTCCAGCCACTGGGGAATTAATAATGACCCATTCAGATGGAAAGGGGTAATACCTGTATACTGCCCCTCGTCCCTCCCCCCTACCATGTTTTCCAGATGTGATTTAGGTGGACTCTGCTCTGAATCTGGGGAGAGAGGCAAAACAAAACAGAAAGGCACACACTTTCCGCCTTTATTCTGAAAGGACGGTGCTCCTTTAATTGGCTCAGGGCACGCAGACTCACGTGGGAGTTTTCGCGTCACCCGTGCATTTGGTGTCCCTGAGCCTGGCCCCTCTGGCCTGAGGTCAGTTGTGTTCAGTCCAGAAACGAGCTGAAACTGCTACTTTGAGGGCCTGATGAGTGAGGTCTTTCTCACCTTCTGCATCCACAGAGCTTCCCTGCACAGACACCCGTGCCAGCCATCGTGTTAGGTGCTGTGGGAACAAAGAGAAACGCAACAGAGCTCTGCTCTTCAGGAGCTGCCCAATACAGGTGATCGTTGACAGTCACATCCTTGACATTTAGGAGACGGAAAACAAGATTTGAACCAGTTGGGCAGATAATCCCCAAGCTGCCGTTGAGCCTGCAGAGCCGTTCACTGCCAGCCAGGGACCGTCTGTCTGTCTTGAGAGTCCAGTGTGTAAGACCAGGGTCTGATGGCTACGAACAGGACTACTTCAAGTGGGGTATGGCCCCTCTCTGGGATCCCGGTGGACCCCTTAACATCCAGCTGTAAAGACCTGTCTGTTTTGCTGACTGTTCTTGCCCACTCTGACAGGATCTCAGAGAAACCCTCCCCGTAGTGTTTTCTGAAGATTCTCGGCTTTCATGGACAAAGAGAGGTATGGGGGGGCGGGGGGTAATGGAGACAACATCTCCAAATTCTGCTTCCCTTTAGGGTTCAGTTCTGGCAGTTACTTTTCGCCTTGAGTGCTCAGCTTTGAACGGAAGCTTGGGGGAGCCCAAGGAGCCAGCCTATTGCTGTGTTCTAACGCTTCTGACCTCTGTGAGGTCTCCCAGGAGACAGCAGCCAGCCCTAGCTAAATGTGCCAGGCTGGGGCCTGGCTGGTCCCTGAAGTGCTGGGGAAGGTCAAGAAAGCGTGTCATTCCTGGGGCAGCTGTCATGAGGGCAGTTCTGGGCTCTGTGCAGAGGAACCTGGGGACCTTGCTCTCATTCATGCCATCTGGAACGGGTCACCCGAGTCTTCTTCCCCTGTAGCCACCTCCTCTTTCTAGCTCCCATCATCATGAGGAAAAGTGGCTGAAACTCCAGTCAGAGGGCCGGGCATTGCATACAGCCCAGTTTTTCCAAGCCCCCCACACACACCCAGGCTTGGAAATGGACATCCGTGGCTTGCAAAGTGGGAGAATCAGGCAGAAACAGATCCTCCTCCATCTAATTTCCAGGTGAGGGAAAGACAAGAAGAGGAACTACAATTGACCCTTGAACAACTTAGAGGTTTAGGGGCTCCCACCTTCCTGCACAATTGAAAACGTACTTAATCTGCTGTGGATTGGACACTTTACTGATAATAAAGTCAATCAGGTTGTCAGTTATATACTGACAGTCAGTTATATACAGTCAGTTATATACAGTATATGTCAGTGCATATACTGTATTCTTACAATAAAGAGAAAAGAATATGTTACTAAGGCGATCATAAGGAGGACAAAATATATTTACAGGACAAAATACTGTGCTGGACAAAGTACTGTGCTGTATTTCTTGATACAGGACGTTTGCTTCACGTGTTTACAAGAAAATCTGAGTATAAGCATATCCACCCAGTTCCCACCTGTGCAGCTGGGGTTCGCCTGCACCCCCTCCCTTGCTCATGCAGAACTGTGCTCCTTTGTGGTGCTTGCTTGTCTACTAGGGGCATGTTCTAGTTCTCATATTTTCTATACCATGTGTTTGTGATATTTTCAGATTTGCTTGATGGTGGAGAAAAGGGGAAGAAACACCATTTATTGATTTTTCGAGGTACATTGTCATGTGCCTTTAAATGCATCTTGTCTTAATCTTGCCTCAGGATTATTTCCATTTTCTTGCACACAAGGAAACAGATTCACAAAGGTTAAAAACCAAGTTGCACAGGCGTGTATCCTAAACCAGTGGATTTTTTCCTTCCCGGACCTACCAACTTTTATATGATGCTTGTTCGTGGTTTTTGACTCAGTGAACTATATATACTCTTGGATAATAGCACTTCCAAGTTAAATTTGAACCAATTTGTTTTGTGGTTGCTGGTATGATTTGTGCCCAAGAAGCCTGGGTACAGGAACTGCAGGGCTGTGTCCTCTGTATAATTAGGGGCACTACCTGCCCTTCCGAAGGAAGCTCACGTGCTGAGCGTGAGCTCTGTCCTGGCATGTTATCCTGGGAATGGGACAGTGTGTCTGCCTGACCCCTGATGGGGTGGCAGGGGGAACTCAAGCCTAAGGGAGAGACAGAAACCACATCACATCTCCAATGTCTCAGCACTGCGATTTTGTGGCCTTAGAAGGTGTGAGAAAAGACCTAGAAAAAGTCCTCACGGGATGTTAAAAAGTGTTGTGTGGTTTTTTTCTCACTGCTAGTGCTGGCAGTAAATTCTCTGGACAGAGTAATCACTTTGTCTCCAAAGGGACCCTGAGAAATAGCAGATCATGTTCCAACTAGACAATGGTGAGCTCAGGAAACAGTGGAGAAAGTTCAGGGTCAGATTTGCCCTTTCCTCTCTAAGCTTGGCCTTGTCGCGGTGGGAGCTAGTGCTCAGGGCAGTAATAAAGGTTTGTTAGCAGCCTGATGGGGTTGCCCATCACAGGGCATACTAGTTACACGCAGAGGTAGTTATTTCTGTGCCCATTTCACTGATAGGGAAACTAAAGCTTAGAGAGATTAAATAATTGGCCCCGGATCACAAAGGTTTTAATTGGTAGAGCCAGAATTTTAACCAAGTATATTGAATTCCTAGGACTTCCAGGTAGGGGTGGTTATGGGTCAGTGACTGGATGGGGTGGGGAGGGGAAGGGGCCTGGGTGAGGGACGGGAAAAAGCTGGATGGAAAAGGGAGAAAAAGAGTGGGAACGGATGTGGGAGGGCTGTGGAAGGGCCTGGGGGGCCATAATCTTCCCTACTCTATCTTCTCCTATTCCTGTGGCCCTTCCCTCTCTCTCCTCCCCCTCTTCATTCTGTTCACCTGCTTCCTCCTGTTGAGTCTCCTGGATTTGGGGGTTCACAGTAGTGTTGTGGGCCCTGCCAGTATTTCTCCATTTCCACCCTTCTCCTTCCCTATTCCTTCTCCCTCCCTTTCTCTTCCTCTCCTGTCTTGTCATCTACTTGCCCCTTTTACTGCATGCTGATTCCTCAGGAGGTCATTGAGATTAGGGCACAGACAGATTCTCTGGGGGAAGCAGGGACTCTGTGGGTGTCTCCAGTGGCCATGGTGGAGAGGGAGGAAGAGATGGCTGGACTGTGTGAGGGTGACTGGGCTGGGTTGGAGGGTGGGAGATGCCTGTACTGCTGCTCATGAACTTGAAGACTCCCCCCGCTCCAGTTGCCATGTGTAACTGCTGCAAACCAGCAAAGGCCTTTGCACAACAGAGATCACTCAAAACCAAAGGATGGGTCCTCGTGCTTTTTATTACTAATTTTCACCTAACATTTCAATCAAGATGCTTTGACTCCAGAGTTCTGTGATTTCTATCTACTCTCCAGCTTTGTGAGAGGGTAGGGGGAATGAGCAGACTTTGATTCAAATACGATCTTGGCAACTTTTAAACTCTGGATCTTTATCAAGCCACTTGACCTGATGATTTTCAACTAGGGTGATTTTGGACCCCAGAGGACATTTGGCAACGCCTGGAGACATTTTTGTATGTTACCACCCTAAGGGGTGTGCTATCCCTGGATAGAGGCCAGGGATGCTACTCAACCCTCTACAAAGCAAACGGGAGGGGAGTGTATCAATCAGTGTGGCTGAGCTTGAGAAGCCCTGGTGAGTGAGCCTGATTTCTTTAACTGCAAAACGGGGATAATGATACCCGCTCCCTGGTTGGAGAGGCCCAAATGAGATAAAAGATGTCAAAGCATTCAATAAAGCTATAAAGTGCTGTCTGGGTGCCAGTTGGTCCGTGATCAGATACGGTTGATCGCACGACACACTAATTGGTACTGCTGCTATTTACCGGTCAGAGAAGTCATCGATAAGGGCGGACTAGGAGCGCACTCGGGAGGGAATGCAAGTGTAGAATTCTTCATGGGCCCGTAAGGGTCTGTTACCGGTAATTTTGGGTCCAGTCCTAAACAACTTCTAAACTATTGGGCCACTCTATTTTCACGCAATGTGATATGATCTGAACACATCCTCTGTGGCATTCTTTCTGGCTTTATAGGAGGTATTGGAAGAAGATTTGAAATTGATTTATTGAGACTTACTGAGCCCATTTAGACATCTTGTGAGTTCCATTTTTTCCCTGTAAATGTTCACAGATCTCTTGTTCTGTAATTCAGCCCTGTGTTTGCCAGTCAGAAGTTTCCAGAATTCAGTTTGGTGAAAATTAGGCAAATGTTTACCCATCCTCTGGCCCTTCTCACCTTCTCTGTGTATCTTAAAGTTTACCAGCAGTGGTTCTCACATAGTTCAGTTCTGGGGCTGTCCTTGAAGGCAAGGTCAGAAAGCAGGTGTGCTGCGGGGACCACTGCACTGGCACCACTGGGCACTGTGAGTTCTCCGGAAAGCCTGGTGTGGGCTTCCGTGCGTACATGAGTTATCCGGGAAGGGGAATAAGCTTAGTCATCCCAATGTATACCTTCTGCTGACACGTGATGCTAGCACATGATGTGAACTCAGAAAGGAAGGACTGGCTCCCACAAATCTCGGCAGTTTTAAAATCATAAATGATGACCTTCAAATAAGGGTCAATTTAGAATATGTTTTAATGAAATAAAATATAAGAGAGTTGTATAAAAATGCCTGAGTTCATGGCACAAAGCAAGGTAAATCCTGTTCTATGAGCTTTGTGTTTTCTGTGTGTGTGTGTGTGTGTGTGTGTGTGTGTGTGTGTGTGTGTGTGTTATACTGGGACATGCTGTCCTTGATACTTGCAACGGATCACATTTAAAGGGTTGGGAGTGCTGCAGGCTGTGGGCCCTACACACCCAAATGGGAAGTGGTTCTGACGTCTAGAACTTAAATTCTAAAACAATGACTCTTACACAAGGGTTTCCCTAATCTCTATGTGTTAACGGCGTTCTCAACATTACTCCACAGTATTCAGTTTAGACCAGCCAGGAAAAGACAAGAGGGGAGGGAAGAAAGTGGGGGGCGGGTGAGGGGAGGGGCTCTGACTACTTCCAGAAGCCTGAGAAATCTTAGTGTCTTCCGTGCCCTGATTCGGGCTCCTTGCCCTCCACATTCCCAGCAGTAACTTTAGTTCGGCTTCTGAGAAAGCAGGGCTCTGTGCCGTCTGCTCTCAGAAGTGACCAGAAGGGTCTTTTGTAATCATGCTGCCATTAAGGGCCCCAGCTCCCTGCATGAGAGCATTCCCCAAGCTGACCAAAATGCCTGCTTTGTTCCATCAGCCTGAAGCAGCTCGGCAGGGAAATCAGCCGAGGCAAGGGCCCCCAGGTCCAGAAGAAGACAGAAAGCCACAGATGTAGGGAGCCAGAGGTTGAGATTGTTGTTTGTTGTTTGCTGGGGCTTGGAAAAGAGGGGAAATGAGAGTGTTCGTGTTCGCTTGGGCAGAAACATTACACAAAGCGGCGTTGTCCTGTGGGAACTTTGCCTTTTGTGTGTCTGTTTCCTTTCCTCCTCCCTTCGCCTGTTCCTTCAACCTAAAATTTTTCTTTATATTTATATTTGAAGCATTAACGATTCTACATTTGAAGGCTGAGTCTTTTGCACAAAACATGCCCTCCAGCTCTCTTTGAGGTGAGCCTGTGTTGGTTTGCTGTGACTTTCCCTTGGAGTGCCTGTGTCAGAAATAGGCAGCACCTTATTGCCTGGACCCCCAGGCTCTCTGGAGGGGACTTGGGCTTTGCAGGCCAAGTTCAGGCTCAGCTGCTTTGTGGCAGGGTGGGGTGAGGATCAGCGCAGGTTTATGTTGGGGATTCCAAGGCTTCCGGATGGAAGTGCTTTCTTTAGAAGCTTACCCCTTTAAAAATGATGTCCACTTTCCTATTTAAGGAGGCTTGGAGATTTGTGTTTATGAAATCTCTTCCCACCATTTCATGTGACTTGGGACATAGCAGCTGGAATGATTTTTTTTTCTTTTTTTCTTTTTTACCTAAATGGAAAGTTGGACTGGGTTGAGCCTATAGAAAAACTTGGAGAAGTTTAAAGTTAGGAAAGTAGGATCCCCTGCCGCCTGCCCATTCCCCCCGTGATTCTAAGATGCAGGCTCATGTAATGGAAAGAGATGACTTAGAGTTGAATCCTAGCTCTCTTCCTTGGGCATATTGCTTAATTCCTTCTCCATCTTGACTCAACAATTGCAGGGTTGTGAAGGTTTAGTGAAAAAATAAAGATACAGTAGCTACCTTGCTAACAAGGAGGACCCTGGTAAAGAACAACTCCCTCCCAGGCCTTTTATCTTTGCCATCCCATGGCTAATTTAATCACTGGCCCTTGGTAAGCCACCCATTTGGGCTTCAATAAATATCTGGGAGCCCAGAACACAGAGTGCTGTGCACTCGGGGTGGGCCATGGGCGGGCCTCTGGGGACCCACTGAACCCTGACTTCAGGATTAGGCTTGATGCAATCTAGTGCTGCTCCCAGAGGTTTTCTGCATCTGTTGTTTGGTTTGGGGTGGTTTAAATGGAAACCATGAAATGCAGTGATGCAATGGGGAGAGGAGGCAGCGTAAACAGAACAGTAGGAAGCCAAGCTGCCAAGGTGGCACCACAGACTGCTTGGTGTCACAGCATTATTGTTTATTAAGGAACGTTGAAATTGGTCAGAGAACAAAGTTTTTCTTAAGACATCAATCTTTAGGTTAGCAGGTTCTTCTCATGGTACCCCAATAGAATCATTTGCTCTGCTATATATTGGACGGAATACGCTAGCCCAAGTACTGTTTTGCAAATTGGGTGGGGAGGTGTCTGCTAATTCTGGGTCCTTCCCTTCCTGCTGTTGATTCAGGCTCAGGCTGAGGTATTCATATACATGTGGGGGATTTTCTGGGGCTGATTTTAGAATGCCAGCTTACCGTGCATGCAACCCTCTCCTCCGCCGTACACGGCCTCAGCCTGCCTCCTGCTACTGGCATCTAAATCTAAAGCCTTCTGACCAGGGCTTGGAAAAGAACAGAAGAAATTTATCTTATGAATGGGTCTACAGTTAGTTTGAGGAAGAAAATACGTATCTTCACTCCTAAAGAGAATAACCTTTTCAAAACCATGGCAAATACATATGAACATTACCGTTTTAACCATTTTTAAGTGTCAGGCTCAGTGACATTAAGTACATTCACATGGAGTGCAACCATCACCAGCTCCATCTCCAAATCTTTTTCAGCTTCGTAACTGAAAATCTGTGCTTGTTTTACACTAACTGCCATTCCTCCCTCCTTGGAGCCCCTGGCAGCCTCCATTCTATTTTCTGTCTCTGTAAATTTGACTACTCCAGGTATCTCATGTAAGTGGAATCATGCAGTACTTGTCCTTTGTAACTGCCTTCTTTTGCTTAATAGAATAGCTGCAGCATTCATACCGGTGGGAGCATATCAGAATTATTCATCCTTTTGTGTTTGACTTAGTTCGCTTTCCTTGATACTCTCTTGGCTCAACCACGTCCTAGCACGTGTCAGAACTTCCTTTTTAAAGGCTCACTAGTATTCCGTTGCACGTGTATACCATATTTTGTTCATCAGTTTTTCCATTTGGCTGTTGGAAAAAAACAGGTTTGACACATTGAGATGAAGGTCTGCTTTCCCTGCCTCCTTGTGAGGTAGACGAGTTGAGTGGACAGTACTCTGCGTAAGTAAGTGAGGTCTGTGAGTAATGAGGTCTGCGCGAATGTGTCTGAATGTCCGTCTTTCTGAGTTTATGTAAACACTTAGGGTGTAACAGTTCTGCTTTATATCTGGAGGAAGTCTCCCTGCCCACCTGGCTTGTCAAAGACTCTTGATGAAAGAAAGGGTAAACAGGAGGCATATTCGAGGCCAGTTCTTGACGTAAGGGAAGACACAGACAGCTCCTCCCCTGGGTCCTGGTTGACCCAGATCGAGTTTCGCTGGGGAGCCTCTCCCCACCAGCATGCCTTGCCTCTCGCCTCCTGCACCGGGATGATCTGTTTACTGCAGGGCACTGCGGTGTGGGGAGGGCCAGCCTGGGCGCCTGACAGCTCTGGAGTCAGCCCCAGTCCTGTCATTTCCGGGTATGTGACTTTGGCTAAATTGCTTACCCTCTCTCAATCTCTGTCTTTGCATTTACGAGAATTCTTGGTGCGCGTAAAGGTAGGTATGAAATCTGCTATCCTAAGACCTGGGTTACGGTATGTGTTCTAAAAAATCTTTGTTCTCTTTCTGTTCCCTCCTCTCTAAGATAGTGAGCCCTGTGCTTGGTAAGTGCTTGTTTTATTTACCTACATGGTCCCCTGGGCCTAAATGTTGCCTGGCATAGCCCTGAATCTTTATTAACATGTGCTGGAAACCATATGCAAAACAAAAGCTGGTCCGCACAAGACTACAAAAATGTTTTGAGCAGGCACAGCATCGGTGGAATGACAGCAGGGCCTCCTAAGGAGACCACTTTGTAGAAAATACAGTTTATTTGAATGAGTAAATTCAGGCTTGTTTGAAAAACAAAAGACTTACTACTGGCCTCATTACTTTTTTGGTCATTGCCTCCTTGTCTGTTGTGTATAGAGTGCTTTAAAAAGATTATTGGCTGGAACTTTAAAAATAGTCCAGTTGTCAGATGTGTTGGCAAGAGCACATATCCCAATGGCTTTAGGAATTTTCATGAAGCTAAACATCTTTCCTTGGATGAGTACCCCGAGGTGGTTGGGGAACAATCTCAGTCCCAAGCTACTGAGGATGTGTGTGTGTGTGTGTGTGTGTGTGTGTTGTGTGTATGTGTTGTGTGCGTGTGTGCGCGTATGTGTGTTACAGAAGGGAGGGTTGGTGATGCCAGCTGACTGACAGTTCTAGTCATTCATTCCCCAGAGCATCAGCCTCCCTGGGTCATTTGTGGGATAGGCAGAGAGAAGGATGCAAAAATTGCTGGTGAGGTTCTAAAGACCAGGTAGGAGAGGAGGCAGAGAAGAAAGTTCTGGCATAAAAGCCTGGACTCACAGGCTCCGCAGCATATGGGAACAGGCAGCAGCTCTGTGCCTGGTGGCCCCTAAGCCCCCTGCTGACCGTGGAGGGGGGAGCTTGGGGGGCGCGTTCATTTGCATCCAGCTGCTGTCAGGAATACCTAGGTGACAGAGACCTCCTTTCCTCTTCTCCTGTGGCCCTCATTGCTCTCTAGCACCAAACACTGCCGAACGGGGGTGACTTCTCCTTGTCATATGTAGGACCCTAATGTCCTGATCCTACTCTGAATGTTTCCCTTTTCAATGTCCAGGAACAGCTCTGTAAAGCATGACACCTGTCTCATATAGGGCCTGTAACTAAAGCAGGGGCACTCTCCCCCCATCCCTGAACCTCAAGGACAGCAGGGGTCTTTTCTATAATAATGTCACTAACCTGATTTGTCATTTCAGAGGGACTCAGAATTGTTGCTTAGCCTGATCAGAAGGGTTAAGATTATCAAAAGGTCCAGCCCCCTTTTTCTCTTACTTAGACCAGACTTGGTAACGGCTTCCACTTTTGGTCTGTCCTAAGGAAATTTAGGGAGATTGGGGCTTTCTCCTGTTTCTTGTTGAAAACAGTGGGAAGAGGTTATTGCAGAGACTCTTGGCTGGTCCTGGCCAACTCCCAAGGTCCCCAGGAACAGCCCTGGTGTCCTTCCAGATGCCCATGAGAGCTGAGAGCTCCTTGAGGAAGCTCTGTTGCCTTGAGCAGAGGCCCCCGTGTAAGGGCGGTCATTGGGTGGCTCAGCCTAGAGGCCTGGCTCCACGCAGGCAGGGTTGTGGGAGGTGCCAGGTCTCCAGGTGAGTGGAGCTGCTGGGCCTGAGCTTTCAAGGAACTCCGCAGTTTGGCTGGCCTCGAGTTGGCAAGCTCAGAGGCAGATTTTGTTTCAGGGCTCGCTCAGGTTCCTTTTCCGTTGGTGGCACAGCGGTCCCTCTGGAGAAAACTGTTCCCAGGACACAAGGCAGAGTGTTGGCCTCACCTTGAACTGAAGCACAGAAGCAAGGGAGCTGGGTGTGACAGGGGCCATGTCAGATGACTGATAGGACCCCAGGGCCTCGGGGTCTCTTTATAGGTCCCCTTCTGGTGACTCAGTGTGGGCAGTAGTTATGATTTTTGTTTGCCTCCTGGGGTAGGAGCTGTAGAGCCATGACTCTGAAAGAGCGCTCTTCACGAATAATTTACAGCTCGTATCACATAGTCTAAATATTCGGCAGCGTTCTGCACTATTTCTGCCCTCTCTTCTTGACCTAAGTTTATTTTTCTCCACTCTGAACTGATTTCAGCCCAAGTATAAATGACGCTATAGAAAGATGCCTTTTTTAGCTATTGCATTTTGCTGGCTACAACCCTGGAAACCGAAGGCAGGAGATGACTCGTGCACATCAATGAGGCAGGAGTTGGCTCAGGGTTTCAACACTCCCTGGAGGTTCTGACTTTGGCACCCCAGACTGAACCTAGCTTCCTGGGGGGGCTTTTGATATCAGCAGTCAAGTCCTCCTGAACAACAGCCCTTCCTTTCCCTATAGGCTCTGCTCCAGCCCCTCCTGTCGCCACTTAAACAGCCACATCTGGTCCCCAGTGCACAGTGACAAATCCCCATGGCCAGACAGGACAGCGCTTAGGAAGACTACACACACACCCCCAAAGCCTTTGGGGGTGTCTTTTCCAACGTCGTACATAGCTACACAGTACATTTCTAGAGGAGCCCTAATTAGACAGAAGCACGTGGCCGGGAGCTGGCCTCTTAGTGCTGGGCAGGTCTGGAGAGTACTCTGTCAATGTGTTTAGTGAGGTTTTCTGTGTTGGGGGCGAGGGGAGTGTTACATCACAGGCTGCAGGGTGGGGAAGGGCCGCGCAGAGGTTTTGTGTTTTCCCACTGAGCTGAAGGAGTCTTGAATGGCCTGATCCGTTTGAATTCGGCCCATTTTCCCAAAGCTGGAGGTGGGTCCCCATCTCTGAACTTTGAAATCCTCCAGGGGACCCAAGTGCAGTAATACTATCTCTGTGAACCCAGGGGAAATTTTCCACTTCCTTTTGTAACCAACCACAATTAATACCAGATTTGCCCAGAAATGAAATGAGGCCCACTGGGTGGCAAGGGAGCCAGAGACATACTTTAGCCAGGTCCAGCCTGTTGTTGACACAAGAGCAGATGTTTCTGTGACCTGCCCACTGCCCACTCACCTCCATCACCTCATTGCAGCAGACAAAACCGGTTGAGAAGCCTGCCAGCCCACATGGCTCTCCCTCGGCTTCTCCTGACACGCTGCGGTGCCTCACGTGCCTGGGCCTTATCTCCTGCTGGATGGGCCACTCTCTCCTGTAGCAGCTTGCCTGGTAATCAGGGTGGGAATCTTCATCCTGTCCCTACTCTTTGCCCCACTGCCTGGACATGTCATCAGTTATTGCACTTTTATCTACCCAGGGAAGGCTTCTTCCCTAAGACTGCCTGGCAGGCCGCTGTACTCCCTGAACTCCTAAGCAATTACTTCACCACCCCAGATCTAGAGCATGAGACCAAAAAAGGGGGTACCTTTCTCTTTTACAGCGCATTTAGGCTCATTAGTTAATTCGTGTGTTCATTTTATAAACCTAAAACTACACACCTGTGACTTGCCACAGTGCTGCTGTGAGAGACCAAGCGCCTGCTGGGCGAGCAGGTGATGTAGCTGGTCCGAGGTGAGGCCTGCAGTGAGATCACGGAGGGGACTGGGAGTGGGCGTGGCAGGGGCAGAGCCACATGGCACGGAGGCAGGGAGGACTGGCGGGGCGTGCTGGGAGGCCTGTGCCCAGAGTTCTTTGTGAGGCTTCTCCAGAAGTAGGGACAGTCCAGCCAGATCTTCACTGTTGAGCTGGACCTCAGTGACTGGACAGCGGGGATGTAAGCGTCCAAACTGAGAGCACCAGCGGCCAAGAAACCAGAGAAAATGTGGCGGGACCAAGAAATGGTGAGTGGGCTGTTGTTGCCAGAACTCAGGGCCCGGGGTGGGGAAGAGCAGGAGCGCACTGAATATTGAGCACTGCACGAGCTGAAATTTGAAGTGCCACACTCTCAGGATGTTAAATAGGCTGCGGGTAACAGGAGGACATACTGGGTTTTGAACACAACATCGGCAAATCTAGGTACAGGGACTGTGGCTGCATCTCCTCCAGTGTTGCTCCCGTGGAGGCTGCTTCCCCCTGGAGCGTGGACGGCCACCTCCTTCATTCCCACCCTGGTTTCACAGTCTGCTCCGGCTTTAAAAGGAAACGGAAACTGATAGTTTTTCCTGACCCTATTTTGCTGTCTGGTGTAGGACCAGTGAACCAGCCTGATTCTGGGCTCCATCTCCAGCTACCCCCAGAATGCTGAGCCCCGGTGTGCACTGTGAAGGGTGGGCAGCCAGGTGCCACGGCGGGCAGAGCAGCACAGAGTCCGGGTGCCCTTGGACTCTGAGCCCATCTGTGCGTTTACAGGCAAATCGGCTGGGGCCTCCGTGCCTGTCTTTCCTCGTCTGTAGTTAGGTGTGAATGACCGCCGACCCTCTGGAGTTTCGTGAAGAGCAAATGAAATACTTTACAAGAATATCATTTTGAAAACATGCGACCTGATATCCGCACATGCATCCTCTATATTTCTGTAGCTGGCCTTTCCAAGGACTTGCTCATTAGACATCTCTATTGTGGAAAGGATTTTCTGCTTGGGGGAAGGACTCAGCGATCCCTGTTCTGGGAAGAGCACAATTACAAGACTGTATGGAATGCATCTGTGGGAGCCCCTTTCTGGTTACTAAAAAAATGTCTGACCTTTTGCCTCACTGGCAGAGGGCTGCTCTGTGAATCCAGAGGCAGGCTTTGCGTTCAGGCTTCTGAGGGAGGACAGGGTTCTCTGCTCTGCTCTGTTCCCTGGCTGGTGCTCCTCTCCCTCTGGATGTCTTGTCGAGGCAGGTGGACTGGAGAGCCTGCCAAAAGGTGAGCAAGAGCTCTTCCTGCCATGAGTCCTTTGGGGGTGATTTTACATCCCTTTGCCCCCACAGTACCTTCTTGTAATACTTGTATGCTAGTTCCATTTCATTCCCCTTGGTCTGTTCCTGATGACCCCACCATTAGTGTCTCGTGCCCCAAGAGTGAGAGATGATGCTCAGTTGGTGAGAGCTGGGGGCTGTAAAGGGCCAGTTTTCTACTAGTTCAAGTCCATTTCATCTTTGTATTGGTACTTTCCCTGAGACCAGAAGGCCAAGGGCATGGCATCGTGGCACATGCCTGAGGTTGTGCCCGGCCTTCTTTGGCTGGAATTGAATATTTCCCACTTCAAACCAGCAATTTATAATACCTTTGTGAAATACCTTGCGATACCCTCATTTCTTTAGTTTTCAAAATGAGGTTTGGTAAGAAGAAAGCAATGCCCTGGGGCATAGACCTTGTACTGTGTGTGGTGGTTGGCTATTTCAGTGGTTCTTCACCCTGGCCTTGAGCAGATGGCTTTGCCATTTCTCAGATGATGACAGGAGAGAGGCATAGAAAAGGGGAGGGCTTGGACTGACAGTTTTAGAATTGAGAAGCAAACCAATTATCTCATCCACCCATCCCCCTTTTTCACAGCAGAGGTTTTGAAGTGGGTCAGGGGCAAGGGGCATAGCATGGTAGAGAAATGGGGTTTTGGCATGCAGAATCAGGTCCTGTTTCTGCCTCTGCTGAGCTCTGTGAGTAAGTCATGAGATCTGCTGAGTATGTTTTCTGACTGGTGAATTGGGTGCCCTTCGTCCCTGCCATCACTTGCTTCAGAGTGCTTTTTTGAGCATCATAGGAAATGATGTATGTGCAAGAACTCCAGAACTCTATAGATCTTAGAGGGGAAATTTGAGAAAAGGAAAAGGAGAAATCACCATGTTGGCAGCAGACCTCTCTTGCTGGGCTGCCCAGAGCACGATTGGGGAGCTGTTGTTCCAGAGTTGGGATTCCCCCATCCTCCCTGCCTTGGGAGAGGCACAAATGCCACCACAGAATTCCAAGGTTTATTTCTTCGACATCGACACATGTTTGTACAACCCCACCCCACCCTCCAAACCTGGCCTTCCTCCCAGCATCATAGTGTAAAGTGGGAGGGAGAGAAGGTGAGTGTGGGTCTTTGGGTGGACGGACTTGTGTTGGGTAGAGCTGGTTGTGGTGACACAATCCAGGGTGACATAACCCAGTTTGATTGCCACCCACTTTGGGAGGTAGGATTGTAGCCAAACGCAGTCAGACTCTCCCTCTGATAATCCTCCTCCTGAGGCTGACTTTGGAATTGACAAAGGGCTGGAGGTGGGAGCTGCTGCCCTGCCCACCTCCCACACCACTTTCAACTTCTTTTAGCTTCCATACCTCCTCCCCAAGGAAGTATGACCTTTATTTACTCAAGGAGTCCCCTTTTAAGGATACTGTCAGCCTACAGCTTCTCTTCATACCAAACACAGGTTAGTCTCAAGTGCAATTTGCTAACAGTCATCATCTACTGAGGACCAGCTATGTGCCAGGCAATGTCCCAGTGTCACTAGGTCTCAAAGCATTATTGTCACCCCCATTTTACATATGAGGAAACGAAGGCTTGGAGCCCTTAAATGGCTTGGTCTAGGTCACCCAGCAGGCAAAGGGCCACAGCTAAGAGTCAGATTTCTGCTTGTTTGACTCCATAACCTGTGCTCTGCTCTACTTTACCTTTCTCTGCTAAGAAACAAAAGTCCTTTTAAACTTTCCTTGTTCTCAAGAACCTTGAATAGCTTGCTGACTGTTACATTTTCTCAGCTCTTTTGGACCACTATGAACAGAAACCACATTTTTAAAGTGGGGCAGGGAAAGAAGGGAAAAGAACCCTAGGGTTCTCACTGAGGTTGCACTTTGGACATACTTGGGCGCCTTAGTCCCTTTGGTGGGCTGTAGTCCAAGCCAGTTAAGTCAGAATCCCCCAGGGTGGGACCGAGCCAACTGAGGAAGTTAAAGCTCCCAGCCCAGCTTAAGGACCACTGCCCCAGCCTCCCTGGCCTTCAGCTGGTGGTACTCCCTTGAGTAATGGAGGTGAGACGGTGGCAAAACTGCCTGGGATCTTTCAGGAAGACAAGAAATTCAACCAGCCCCTTAGGTACTACCTACGTGGCCACTGTGCTGTCTAATGTTCGTGTTGTCATTAGACCTTTAACTTTTGAGCAGCATCTGAACTCCCAGCCTGGGCTTTTCAGAGACAGATGCTGGAGTATAGGCATTTGTTTTGGTGGGGCCATGGGATATGGTCAGGAGAGTTGTGTTCTCTAAGGTTGCCCACAATGAGGCCAGCTGGTCAAGCTGCTTCCACTCCCTTTTTAAGTGCCTGGGTTGAGGCTCTAAGTGCTGCAGGTGGAAAAGGATATAAAGCACAGATCCAAATCTGCACAATGCAAAACTATGCAAATTGAGTTTTAAAATGAAAGCCTGATTTTGGTTTGAAGACAACTCTTTTACCTTCATGCGGGTATTTCTCTGTGTGCCCCACACAATTGCGGGGAGGCAGCCTGACATCTGGTAGGCCCAGGTTGGATCTGGGCTCTGGATTTATCAAAGTTTCTACCCTTCCTAACTCTGTGCCCTTGCCAGGGTGGCTGTGAAGTTTGAGAGCTTGGATCCAAACTCTCAGATAGGACCAGGCACAGAGTGTACGCAGGGCACCTGGGAATTCTTTCCCCTTCCTTCTCTGCCCTATTTTAAAGATGGGGTGTCTGCTGTTCTGCTGTAGTAAACTTGCAAGTCAGCCCAGTGGTAAATGAAGTCAAACCTCTCAAGAGCAGAAGGGCCCGCCCAGGAGGAAGTATTATTCACAGACTGGGAAGAAAGGGGCCATCGGCATAGCCCGGGAACCCAGGAGCGGGAACGAGCCACTGCCTGCTGGGCTGAGAAGTCCCTCATGGGAGCTGTTCCCACCACACCCGGGAGCGGATGGTGAGAGAAGGCAATGTTAATTTTTAACCAAGTGCCCAGTTGAAAGGCCACCAGGGATGGCATGAGTAATTTTGCCACCCTGGTGCTTTGGTTTCAGAGGACACTGCCTCTCACAGGCACTGTTAGGTGCGGTGTTTTCACCTCACAGGTTCACCATTTCCTATTCAGGGACTTTTTTCTTAGTAATTTGAAGGACCACGCCCACCGGGCTTATTCTCAAGGCCTGTGTCTGCTGGGGTGGGGTCCAGTCTTGCGTTCATCCAGGTGACCGGAGCACCTTTCCTTCTGTGTCCATCCCAGGCACACGCTAGCTCTCTGTGCCTGGCGCGCTTTAAGGCGGAGGGCAGCATGAATCCACATGCACAGAGGTTCCTTGGCTTAGTTCCTGCATGCTGACTTTTCCTTGGCTTGAGTTGCATCTCAGCTAGGCTGAGTCTGTTTTCTGAACAGTCCCTATCACTGAGGTTGGTCTCTTTGCAAATGTTCTTGCAGAAAGACCTGGGTCCCCCTTTTCCTTCTACCCCAAGATGAGATCTTGCTCTCCTTTTTAATAAGCATCATGGATAACTTACTGGATTTAATCATGGTAGAGTCCACTCTCCAGTGACTGGTTCCCCAGCTATTCCTGGACAAGACCCTAAAACATTCAGCATTTCTGTCTTTAGGAGAAGTTTCTGTTCCTCCTGCTGGCATACGCATACCTCGTTTTACTGCACTTCACAGATATCGTGTTCTTTTAGAATTGAGGGTTTGCCTCCGCCAAGTTTATCTGCACCATTTTTCCAACAGCGTGTGCTCACTTTGTGGTCTCCATGTCACATTTCGTTAAGTTCTGTACACTTTTCTAGAAGGTGCTGTTTTGCACTCTTAGCCAACTATGGTATAGTGTGGCTCACTTTACTGGGTTGCTGCTTGATTATGGTGGTCTGGAACACAGTCCACAGTAGCCCTGACATGTGTGCTTCGCTGCCCTCGGGCTGCCTTCCATCTCTGTGCTAAAGGAGTTCTGAAACTCCCATATTGCCTTTCAAATCTCAAAGAATTCCAATTAAATTTAAAGAAGTGAGGTGCTCCTATGGGGTTGTGCTGATTTGGGTGCTGGGTGTGTTTTTCCCTGCCTCTAGCCCTGCCCACCACGCCTCCACTTGCCCAACCCTCCACATTTGTTACACTCCCCTTGCCACTTGCCCTGCCCTCCACACAGTTTGCCCCACCCTTTTTGCCACTCGCCCCGCCCAACCTTCATGCCATACTTCGACTCCTGGGAAGGCCTGGCACTTAAGCTCTCACGTGGTGGTGGTCTTGCGAGTTCTGGAAGCTCAGTGCTCTGTCTTCACAGTTGAAAACTGGGGAGTGGAACTGGGTCCTAAGTGCCCAGAATTGAACCAGGCGCTGACAAGGATCTGTTTGAAGTGTTTGTGCTTTGTGACCAGATCAGAGTTCCAGACATGGGTAGCTATCCCAAGAAAACAACAGATAGCGGGGGAGGGGGAGGGACCTTTTCCCTATTTCCTTTTCTCCCCTGCCTGGCACCGCTTTTCTCTGGTTTCTCCTTAGTTGGCAGTGAGAACAGTTTACATTGATGAAAGGGGGGTTTCAGAAGTTAGCCTCTTAACCCCTTTCCCCAGTAAAATATAATCAAAAGTGCTAACTTGTTCATTTAAAAAGTCATATGTTCATTTGTAATTGGATAAATCCAGAAAAGTATGAAGAAATGAAAATCGTTGATACTTGCCCTGTTAGACTCTTTATCTAAACATTTTTAGACATTGTTTTCATACTACAATCTTAAATATGTTCTTTTGGGTTACTCTGACAAGAAAGAACTTTTCATTCCCTTATCTTCTTTCTCCCTTAAAAACCACTTCAAAAGGGAAGCAGACTATTATTAGTGAAGGTCAATTCCCAATTTTTTTTTTTTTTTAGATCATCCCAAGACCATGGAATTTCAGACGTGGCTTGTATTTTTGAGTTTATGTGGTTAATCCTTCCATTTTGTGGACTGAGGCTGAGAGGACATGACTTGCTCAGGGTGTGTACTGCCTCTGAAGTCCCGCCTCCCTGAAAACGCTAAGCGGAATATGACAGCTCATTTTCAAGTTGGAGGTTTAAAGTAAGAAGGGCAGGGCGTGAAAGAGAGGAAACATGCAGTCACATCAAGAAGGGACATTTTTCTTTGGAATTTTGGCATGTTCTAAGTTTTTATAAGTGAAAACAAGGTAATGTTTTCTAAACTTACAAGTTAATGCTGCCCCCATTGAAAGACTATGCCGGCAAGCGGGAGCCTGGAGAGGCAGCGGGCTCTGTGTGGGAGAAGCGCCGGTTCTGTGGGACAGACGTGGCCTAGTCCCTGAAGGCCCTTGTCCTGACAGCTGGGTGTCTTGCCCCCCTGACCTGTTCTCTGGGCAGCTACCACACTCTCCCTTTGTGAGACCTGACCCCGGGGATGCGCCCTCTATGCCAGCCCTGTTTCTCTGGGGAGGGTGAATCCACACCTCTGTTGTCATTTCCTGGGAGGCCTCTCTCCTCACACAGGAAACCTCTTTCTTGAGAGCAGCCTAAAGTAAGGTCGTTGTGAAACTGAACCAGAGTCAGGTTAAGACTCCTTTTGGAGTGAATAACTCAGCCTTTTGCTCTCTGACCACGACTAATAATGGTATTAAAAATGATCACCAGTGATTAATGCTGTCTCAGAGTATCCCAAACTCATTTTATAGGCGAAGAAATGGATGGGGCACAGACAGCTTGGCTGAAGTCACACAGCTTGTAAATGGGAGAGCCAGGATTCACACTTAACCCAGAATCACTAACGGAGCTAGTTGTCCTCCTGCAAGGGGGCCCTTGCCCTGTGAGGCGGCCCACCCTGAGGGGTCTGCAGCCAGCTGCACAGGGATTTTACTTTCTTCCCTCGGGGTGAAAGTCTGGGGTCTGGCAGCATTGGGCAGTAGCTGTGGTTCCTGTGCCCTGTCCTAAGTTACGTGGTAGGCAGCTTTCATGGTATGGCCTTTTATTTTTAATCATGCTTAACAACTAATTATCATTCAGTTATTGACTCTTTGTCAAAAAATTTTATATAAAATGTTAGAAATACAGTCTTTGTCAGCTTCCCTGTCTTGGTTTGGGTTTGGACGTGTGTGGAGGGGTGACCAGAGAGCGTATTCTGGAAGTGGACAAATCCGTTTGAATCCAGACTCCACGCTGACTGGCAACATAGCTTCTTATTTTTAGTTCCTTCATTAGATATTTTTCAAAATATTCAAATAATGCCTGCACAAACTTGATAGAGCTACTGAAATAATTTATTACGATAATATATTTAAATGTGAAGTTAATCATCTTCCCCTGCAACCCTGTCCCTCTTAATCAGTGCTAGCCTCGTCCTTCTCCTGAACAACTTCCTTACCCTGCCCAAGCTTCCTTGTCTAAAAGGCGATGAGACCAACCCCCCACCTCCAATTTTGTGTGAAGATGATGTGTGTAGAAGGTGCTCCTTAAGTGGTAGTTATGTGGAGGGAACATATGTGCATTCAAGCTGTAATGAGTTGCATTCTTGTCATCGAAGGAGTTCTCCAACTTTCCCACCCATTTGAGTTCTCAGGGCTCCTCCATCTTGCAGCCTCTGGCTCAGCCCAAAGCCAGTAGAGTAAGCAGGCATGCTGGGAGCAGGCCAGAGGGGCCCTGGGAGCACACCTCCCCCACCTGGAGCCCCATCCCGGCTAGGTCTCAATTCCAGGCCTTCTGATGCTGGGGCTGGGCTTGTTTGAGGTTCAAAAGAGGTTAGAGAACAGAGGAGGAAAGAGACTAAACCTCACTCTCCACCCACACACATCTCTCTCTCTGTTACTTACTCTCCTCTCTCTTTCTCTTTCTCCTTCCCTCGCCCCTCAGTTTCTCCCCTCTCAAACAATTCCTGCTTCTCTCCTGCACACACACCTCTTACTGGCTTCTCTACCCAGAGGTCTCTCCCCAGCTTGGTGGCATTTTGCCTGGGAGCTAATAATAATTGAGAGGGGCCAACCTGCCAGGCAGTGAATGGGAAGGCTGTCCCAGCTCTGCTCTTTCACCTCCATCCTGGCAAACTCCTGCCTGGCTGACTTGGTAAATAGCCTTTGTGAGCAGGATAAGCTTTTGTGTATCCTGGAAACTCCTGCTGTCCTTCCCTGAGGGCAACACCCTCTTGGAAGGGTGATGGGGATGCCTTTGGCCTGGAGAAATTAGGAAAACATAGTTTCAAAAAGCCCTAGGTTTCCAAACCCACCTGGGAGCCAGGAAGGGAGGGTTTGTGGGTTTGGGAAGGCGCTACCAAGGTGCTTAGGAGGAAGAAGCGCTCAGAGAGGAGGGTGGGGAGTGTGAGGACCACGTCCTATTTAGTTCTTACCTGGAAGGCAGCACAATATGTTACGTCAGCCCTTTTTAAGATTTTAGAGTACAAATAAGTGTGAAACAAAAAAGTGAAAGAGCTGCAGTTTGCCTTAAAAAATTCAAAGCCTGCTACCCAATTCAGTGGGTTGTTTTTGTAACTTGTTTGGATAAACATTTAGAAATTAAACAATACCTATAACACTACCATAGGTTCTTCTTAAATCAGGGTAGAAGTCCGTGAATGGATTACAAAGAAACACTCTAGATTTCAGGGTTATTGTTCTCAAGCCATTTTGACTAGATAATACCTCTCAATTAGGTGATGCTTTGTGGTTTGCAAAGCATTTGCACATCTTGATTTCTTACTTGGTAGTCACAATAACCTTGGGAGCCAGGCCGGGTACTCATGTTATCCTCCCTATTTACAGATGAGGACGCCAAGGCTTTGGAAGATTGAGTGGCCTGCACAAGGTCACACGGGGCTGGAGACCAGTCTTTATTTAACCATTCTGCTTCCCAATCAGATGAAAAAGCAGGATGGTTCTAGGACCCAAGGTCCCTTTGAATTCTTGGATTAAAAAAATTCACCAGTTCTTTTTTATGAGTGTGTGTGGGCCTGCTGAGCTGCCATTCTTTTCTTTGTTAGAATTTGCATGTGCGAACAAAACCAAAATAACTGACTTCCATGATGCCAGGCCTTGCCTGCCTTTGCATGGTGCTGCAGTGACAGGGGTTAGCCTGGTGGGTGTCCACAAGTGCTTCTCCCTGCCTTGCTTTAAACATCAGAATTACCTTGCAGGTAATCGTGTGTTAAAAGACAATACACAGATGGGAGCCAGATGTTCATTTTAATAAATGGAAAATGACTCAGAACTAGGACCCATCTGACCCTCCAAGCAGGCAAATTAGGCTAAGGGGGATTTGTGGAGAGTCTTTGGATTGGAGAGAATATGGGATCAGGGGACCCCGGTGCAGGTGGTTTCATTTCTCTCTCTCTCTCTACTCCTTCTGAGTGTTCCTGCTTATACTCCTCTGATCAGACTGTAAGATAGTCTGCCAAAATTCATCAGAACTGCAGGCAGAATTTTAAAATAAGGCTCAGAAGGGTGAGTGAGGGAAGCACTCAAGTGCAAGTGTAGCTGAGGGGACCGGGTGGAGGAACCAGAGGTGGGCGCTAAAGAAAGCTTTATGAAGACTTTCATTTTGTTAATAGTGACAACCTGCACCTGCATAGCACTTGAGAGAAACTTCATCTTTATGCATTATTCTATGATCCTCACACCTGCCACGGAGGTGAGCAGAGATGTTAATACTATCCCACTTTATAGAGGAAGTAGAAACCAAGAAGCAGGAAGGTTGAGTTATATGCCCAAAGTTCCACAGCTAGTTAATGGCAGAGTGGGTCTCCTGACCCTCACTCACATTAGTGTTCTCTCCGGTCCATCCCTTTCCTGCCTCCTCCCCTGAGGACCTTCAGTCTCTAAGCAACTCAGTGTTCTAGGGGTAGGGAATGTGATCATGAGAATTTTTTTCAATTCTGAGATGTTTCTGGAAAAAAAAAAAAGACCTGTATCTGTGTCCTGATCTGTGTCTTAGGGTTTGGGGCAATAGGACTGAGTCTTAGACTCTCAAATCTGGAGACTGCTTGTGCAAGAGTTTCCAAGTGTGACCATCTTCTTGCACCCTGCTAATGGAAAGTAGTAAGAGTTCCATTTTCCTGTTTCAAGCAGCGTTTCCCCCTTGGGGTTATAGTAACCACTTCCTCCTCAGCACCCAGAGGAACATGGTAAACACCAGTGACAGCAGAGTATTTGCCTTCGGAGAGCCTCATTGGGTTCCTTTTTTCTTGTCTTTAAACACACACACACGCACATGTGCACACACACACACACACACACACACACACACACACACACCCCATTCTGAAGGATGGCCCTCCCCCTCTGGGTTAATTTTCAGAGGACATGCTGAAGCCGTGGATACAGAAAACTCATACATAGGTCAAATGTATTTCTCACCAAGTTGCTTTGTTAGCTGATGCATTTTGCAGGGAACTGGGTTGTGCTCAGCAGCAAGGTAGCCTACTCTGGGTCATTAAGAATGACAAAGAATAAACACTGCAGCAAGGGGGAGCAGACAGAACTTGACAGTCAGATAAAGAGGGAAGGAAGCAAATAGGGATTCTAAAGAAATTAGGATCTCAAAGAAAATGAGTAAAGTTAGAGTAAAAAGTTTAAACAGAAGTATTCATTAAAAATACTTTAATATTTTCTTTTTTAATATTTGTAATTGCTAGTTCTGGGTTACAAGAAGTTGTGAATCCACCCCAATTTTCCTTAGAGCCTTTGAGACCCTGGAATTCTGCCACCTGAAAATTATTGTGATCTAGAACCAATCACCCCTATTCTGTAAGTGGCCAATGAGATCAAGTGGAAAGTGTGGGCTCAGAGGTGTACATGGGTGGGCTCTGAAGATCTCCTGCTTCTGTCCTGCATCCACGCAGTGACTGAGCCAAAAATGGGGGGAAAATCAAGTCGTGCTTTTTCTGTGCTTAACCTTTATACATTATTAAATAAAACAATAGACGAGCAGGTCCTGAGCCTATCTGGCAGAGATCTCTTGGGAGAATAAGCAGGAGCTTCCTGCAACCCTGACTGATTTGCAAGACAACCCAATATAGAAACTTCAGTTGCAAACAGGCAAACAGGCTTTGTGCAAATAGATAATAAAGCTGAAAGACCAAGAAATAGAACTATGGAACATATATCTAAATATAACTGTATGTTAAACGTCAGTCTATATCTGCAATATCTACAGGTCCAGAAAGCCTTTTGCATATTTCCGTACTTGAAGAGAATGTAGGAGGATTGCTGGCTACGTAAGAGTTGACACTTTAAGGTTGGGAGTTGGCTGAGTGGACTTCAGATACTATCATTGCTTGCTGTGATTTTCTTTAGACGGACCAACACCCTGATATTCACCTTCTTGAAGTCATCCCCACGCCTCAGCAAGTCAGAGCCTGTTTGCACAGCTTCTCCAAGGCAGCCCTGTGCTCAATGGGAATATCTAGAAGGATGCCCTTGTCACTTGGTCCAGTATAAAGCATGTCCTCCACTTGTCAGAAGCAGAATTCTAGTTAGAAAGACCAGTATTCTGAGGGTGACAGACTTGGGGACAGACACCCAGTGTGGGTTCCTATTTGTCTGCCCATGTTCACACCTCTCTTAGGAGCTGCATTCTGAAGGGAGGTGGCTCCTCCACCCAGGTACACCTGAGGCTGCACACCCCACCCCCCCCACCCCCAGACAGGCTCCTGGTCCCGGCTGCCAGACATGCTTCCCTCTTCCCCGTCAGGACCCCCAGGCCTCTGGAAGGCGCCTTCTCTAACAGGGACCGTGTTTCGAGGTTGGAGTGGGGATGCGAAGGAGAAGAAAGACAGCCAAGGTGCAAAGCAGAAGAATAAAAAAAATACATCTGTCTTCCCTGCATCATTACAGCAACTTCAAAACTGATATTTTTTGTTCTCACCTTTTCTCACCTGCTTTCTGCTCCCAGGTCTGCTCTACACACAGCCAGAGTGAGCTTTTTAAATCATAAGCCAGATATGGCACTCTCCCCACCGAGCCTTCCTGTGCCTTCCAGTCTCTCTGACACCCACCCAGAAATCCTAAGTACTCTGCATGAGCTGACCTGGGTTCACTCCACACTCCCCTTTGGCCGCTTCATTGCTGCTCCTGCCAGCTTTTAACACTGCCCAGTGAAGATGGTCTGCCCTCTGCTGTCCCCTGAATGTACCAGGGGGCTCATTCCTGCAGCAGAGGCCCTTGCTGAGCAGCTCCGCTGAGGCAGCACCCTCTTTCCCCTGCCTACTTTTATTTTTCCTCAAAACGCTTACTGCTGTCTGATATACACCATGGTTATTTATTTGTGGTCTGCCTCCTTCTACGTAGAATGTAAGGTCCTTCAAGGGCAGGACCTGGATGGGTGTGCTGCTGCATCCCTGCGTCTAGGTCAGTGGTGTGTGGTTCTGGAAGCCTTGTCCAGCCGTGAATTCATAAGCAGTGGCATTTATCCGGCTCCTTGTGGGACATCCTGTTCCTGGCAGGAGCTACAAGATGAATCTCAAGGTCCCTGCCCTTGATCTCTTGGTGGAAAGGTTGCGCCTCTTCCCCTCCTGGCCCTACCCAGGCCTTTTCTTTTTTTTTTTAAGATTTATTTATTATTTATACATACAAGTTGGGGTACAGGCCAGAGGAGTGGGGCGGCGAGAGGGTTCACCAGAGACAGAGTGGGGAGCAGAACAGGCAGATCAGAAATACGCTGCTGAAGGGAGCAGCGGGCAAGGCAGGAGAGGTCTGCCGCGCCATGTGGGATTCTCCCCGGCCGGGCGTCAAACTCACGTCGCCGCTGCCAACAGCTCCACAGCTCAGCGCTTAACCGCAGCGCCACCAGGGAGGCCCCCAGGCCTTTTCAATACTGGCAAGGCCCCTCACCGAAGATTCGAGCCCTTGCTTATCAGTCTGAGCCTCTGCTAAGGTTGCTAGGCTTGTGGAGTCCCACAAGCCTGTCCCCTGAAGGGAACAGTATTCAGTTTCGACTGAGGGCAAGAAGGCCCCCTTCTTCCTCAATGAGGGACCTAGGAGGGGCTGTGTCCCCAGGTCCATGCAGAGTGGCACTCTGAAGGAGCTGGGAGAGGTGGGCAGTAGTTTCTTCATTATTTGTCTGGCCAGTGAGCTGACGTTTCCTCAATTGTAAAAGTCAACTAACCCTGTTACAGAAATTTCGAAAACAAAGAACATATATCATACTCCTGTCAGTGAAACCATACCGATTCTGTTATTAGCTGGTGAGTGCATATTCATATTCATTCAAAAAGGAGTCGAGGATGCTCACAAACTTACCTGCAGTTCAGTAGACTAGAATAAATAGCTAAGAAATGAGAGCAGAGTCAAGTAGTTTTATTGAATTCAATATAAACTTAATATTCAGAAATGTTAAATTTCCTCTCAGCCTTTTAAAGTACATACATTTTTTATCTTCTGTTGTGCTTTTTTCCTCTCTCATTTCATTATACCACATTTTCCATGTTTCTTTCTAACCCTTATTGTTAAGGACTGAATGATCAATCCCAAGGATGTATCCTTAATTTATTTAATCATTCCTCTATTGTTGGATGTTGGGTTATTTTCAATGCTATTGTTATTATAAACAATGGCATAGCAAACATAGTTGTGCTTGTAACTTTTTCCATGTTTTAGAATATTTCCTTAAGTAGATTTCCAGAGGTAAAATAACTTAATGAAAGGCTCAGACATTTTTCTGGCCCTTGAGAGCTCTCGCCGTGCTACTTTCCCAAAGGGTCGTGTGACTTTGGGGTGCCTGTGTCACCCCATGTCATCCTCAGGAGCCCTTGCATTGATTAGTTGCCTGGTTTCTGCTAATTTAATGGGGGAAATATTACATTATCATTTTCATTATATGTACTTTGAATTAACATGTCTAATGCGCAGGTACGTCTTGGCACCCTAAGAGGTTTTCTTACCCTTTTGTTTGAGTTCTGTGTATGTACCCGGTCTTAACCCTTCCACCATCATTATTTGGTCAAATATTTTCTCCAATTTATTTGATTTTTACTTTGGTTTGGTAATTTATTTGCTTTTGATTCTTAGAATTTTTACATTTTGGATAGTTAAAGCTCTTGATAATTTCCTCTGTCGTTTCTACCCATTTACCGGGAGACTGTAGGACAAGTTCATTAGCCTGACTGTCAAGGCCATCAGTTATCTTGGTGCAGTTCTTTCCAGAAGGCTCACCTTTTGTTTTCCTCTTGAACCTTCTTGTCAGGATGCTGAACCAGGGGTGTACATAGCATATTTGGCACCTGGTAATTTTTTAAACTCTCCTCTCTTTTGTATCACAAAATTACTTTCAGTATAGCCAAGAAATAAAAACAATAATGAAGATGGTCAGAAAGGAATTGCAAACTTTGAGTTTTGTGATAGAATCCTGCCAGTTAAAGAAAGTGGGGGGAGGGGGAGATGGTGTTGTCATAATGGATTTAATGCACATTAAATATATTAATGTATGTTTTAGAAAAAGGGAAGACTTATACTTACATATTGGTCTATAGCTGTAATGAATAATAACATTATAGTTTCTGGTTTGGAGTTTCCTATGTATTTGTCAGGCTTCACAAGAACTGGTCTGCTTATTCATGTTCGGTAGACAATCCCAGATTTATCAGCCTGTCTTTCCTTACAGTTAGTTCATTATACAGAGAGTACTTTTTATTCTAATTTTGAAAAGTTTCTTTCACTTGAAGCAACAGATACATAAATAGAAAAAAATCTGACACATAAAGGCAAATTTGGCAGAAAGTCACAAATTCCCCATTTCACAGTAAATGCTCGAAATTACAACACTATCCTTACCTTTATTTGGGGGTATTGATTTAGTGTCACTACTGTTGAAATTTTTAAACATAAATAAAAAAGTGGCCTCAAAATGTCAGGATGGAAGTAGCTGACGTTCCATTTCTTCATCTTTCTACTGTCTGCTGTTGTTATTTCTGGTCTCAGGATGCCTAGCTGCACAGGATTTGGAGACAAAAACCACCTTGCAAATCATGCTTGAATTACTTGGACCCCTGTAAATTTACTCTTGAATTTCGTGGCGGAGTCTCCACCTGTGCCAGGGCTCGCTTTATAACTGAGAATTCTCTGAATTAACTTCCATGGGGAATAAAACATTTAGAAAGGACAAGTAACTGATAAGCAAGTAATAAGTGAGGATTTGAAGTTTACATATATAGTATGAAAATAAAGCAGTGATGCAGCCATTGTTTAGAATTAGACTAAAGAGGGCCTCCCTGGTGGCACAACGGGTTAAGCGCAGCACTGTGGAGCTGTCGGTGGCTGGGGGCTTGAGTTCGATGCCCAGCAGGGGAGATTCCCACATAGGGCAGCAGACCTCTCCTGCCTCACCTGCTGTTCCCCTCAGCAGTGGATTTCGGTTGATCTGCCTGTTCTGCTCCCCACTCTGTCTCTGGTGAACCCTCTCACCACTCCACACCTCTGGCCTACACCCTAGCTTGTATGCAAAAATAAATAAATCTTAAAAAAAAAAAGAATTAGACTGAAGACTTGGAGGAAAGGGTAATAAGAATATGTTCAATCAGAACTGCCAGCTTGAGATAATAAAAAGCAGATCGGCTTTATTAGGATCTTAAATTCCCTATAGACAATTTACCCTCTTAATTGCTTCCCTCTGGGGCAGATTGCTCCCCGAAACTTGGCCCTTGTGGCTGAGCTGAGCTTAGCTGTTGGCTGTTCTGTATATATTTTTGTTGTTTCTTGGCTTTTGCTCATACTTTTTGAGGTCTGAAATCCTATCTCCACTTTTAACACACACCCGCTGCATGCACCCACACCCACACCCACACATGCACACACCCTACTCATTTTTCTCATCTTTCAAGACTTAACTTAAATGTTGCCCTTTCTATGAAGCTGGTCTCCCAAAGTAACTGATTCCCTGTCGCTGAGTATCTGTGCCTCTATAAAGTAACTTACCATTTTCTACCCTCAATTATAGTTATTGAGGCCTGTGTTTTTCCCCCTTAATGGACTGTGGGCTCCCCAGAACCTGGCACTGAATCTAGTACATAATCTAGTATGTTATTGGAGTTGAGTGGTTACCTATTATCCTAAATGGTAAAGTACAAAAGGAGGGGGAAATCGCAGCAGGGCCATTGTACTTTGGATTTCATAGAAAGAAGAAATGATTGGAAGCTATTTTGGTCAAAAGTCAGCCTGGGGCCTGGTGAGGGCACAGCAGGACTAGCTTGCTGTCAGTAAGGATGGTCCCCTATGGAGGGAGGTGGCACAATGGTGGAACCAGCGGTATTGGCTGGGTATTGGGAGGCCTGGGCCTGCTGAACAGTGATCAGGGCAAGTCCCTTCCCTCCTCTGGACAGTCTCTATAGTCATGGACCTGGACAGGGTATCCTAACTCTAGTTGCTTCTTGCTCAGATGTTCCAAGTATCACCCAAGGTGCCCTGGGGGGCTTGTCTCCCCTACTCCAGCTGTGTGGGAGAAAACTACCCAGCATGTTAAATGCAGCAGGGCAGTGCTGGTGTCAGAAAGTATGAGTGAGCTGCTGTGGGGGAAGGCCTGGGAGCCAATCCAGGGTTGTCTCCCCATGCCTAGTTTGTGGTCTTTCCAGTCTCCCTCTCTCCATGAGGGGCTGGCCCTGGTGGTAGGACCTGTGCCAGGGTCTCCCACGTAGCTTGGGTCCTCACTAGTGCAGCACAGTCCCAATAGACCTGCTGGGCCGGAGGCCCCAGGTCCAGCATCATCCAGGACTCTGCACACGCTCTCTGTGCAAGAGCCCCTTGAGGCCCAAGCTCCTGGAAGCTACAGCTGAAGTGTGGTGAACAGCAGTGGGCTCTTGCCATTGGTGGTGCTTTGCTGAGGAGAGGAAAGGTGATCTCTTAAGAGCTGCACGCTAACAGCTCTACCCTCTGAGCAATTCTGGCTCCATATTAGCCACTGGGCAAGTGGGTGACTGCCTCCCTAAGCTCTGGGCCATCACACCACCTCACACCCCACCCAGGCTCCCCTTCATGAATCACTCACCAGCCTGCCCTGCAGAGTGCCTCTGCCCTCAAATGTTGTCTTCAGCATGTCAGCAACAATGGTGCAGCTTGTGCATTCATCATTTAAACCTCTCCTTGGCTGGCGCAGGTCACCACTCACCGTGCACTTGGGGTGTGCTGGGGAACACCCCACGGTTCTCATTTTGCCCTGGCATGTTGGGTGTTGAGGTTTATGGCCAGGATGTGCTAGGTATGCTGGCCCACCACAGAGGGCTTAGAGTTTCCTCTCCCAGTCTGGGCCACTGTTGCTGTCCCGGATGCCAGATGCCCCCAGTTCAAACTTCTGCTCTGACTGATTGAAAGCAGAGGTCAGCCAGCGCTGGTTCTGTTCACCCATGACAAGGGACGTTCTGCTTCTCCACTGAGCAGACAGCGGAGCCAGCAGGGCCTGGTGGTTCGGCAGTCTCGGCTGTTGCGTGTTTTGGCTCCTGTAGGCAGGCGACCACTGAGCTCTCGCTTGTGCGCCTACGCTCCCTGCTCCCCTCCCAGCCACTCACCTGGGCAGAGGCCGCTTTCTCTGAGCATTTTATTTTAGCCGTTAGACCTGAATAGCCATTCAGGTGTTCAGGCGCGTCCCTTGTTTTCCTAGTCATCCCTGCCACCTTACAAGAGGTGAAAATGTGGGACGAAGCATTTCCCTCTCTGTTTGCAGATGGAGAAACAGACGCTCAACAAGGACGGTGACTTGCCCACACTTACATGGCCAGTGAGCGGACTCCGAGAGCGGCAGAAGCCCTCAGGCTGGGCATGTGCTCTCCTCCAAGGCAGGGGCTCAGCTCAGGGCCTCAGGGCCAGACAGATGACAGGTGTGCACGGGGCCCAGGGCCGGAAAAGGGAAGCCCATCTCTGCCACGGATGGACACCAGTAGGGGTGTAGGCCGGTGTTTTCAGGAAAGCTGGAAAACCTGAGTTTTGTGGTGGATTTTCTATAAATACAGGGAACTGGTCAAGAAAGAAAAAAATTATCACCAAGTAATGTAAGTCTGCAGGCCCGTGGACCCTGTCTTGTGTCATCTGGTCATTGTCACCAACTGGCTTTAGCCTGGATCTGACTCAAGCTTGAAGGGAACTTCACCCACTGACTTTAGTGTTAAGGGGAGGAGAGAAAGAACTAAGTTTGGGGAAGAGAATAGGAAACAGTTTAAGGAGCTGTCCATGCACTGGCCAAGCACTATGGAAATAGGTCAGCTGCCTGCGTTCCCAGGGCAAATACTTTCCATTTTCCTCTTGGGTCACCCTGAATTCTGGGGTTCTATGGTGGTTTATCGCCTCGCTTCCTTTTCCAAAGATTGAAATGACGACCGCTTAAAAATATTTTCTTCAGTTGGGTTTTTCCTTGGTGACTTCACTCAGAGACAGATGTGCCCTAATAATAGCGTTGAAAGTTAAGGGGAATAAATCAACCAGCTGGTTCCGTTCCCTGGAAGTGATGTTACGGTTCCTAAATGTGGCCGGTCCCCAGAGACCTTGAAGAGGCCCAGCCTGCGAGGGAGCCCTGGTCACCGTGAGACTCCCGAGCCCCTCTCTCTGGGACAGAGGCCTTGTAGCATTTTGCTCACCCAGGAGGGCAACTCTCACGCCCTGTCCAGGCTCCCAGCTTCGCAGCCCCTCTCTCACTTCCTCTCTGGACAGGTGCATGTTGTCACTGCACGCAGGTGGACATCTTGTGGGGGCCTCGCTCCCCCCAGACTGGCAGACCAGGGCACTCAGCTCTCGCCTTCTCCTGTGCCTGGAGGTCCAGAGCTTGGCGAGACCCACCCCAGCCTTCCTGGAGCAGTAGAGCCTTCAAGCACCCCTATAGCTCCTCTGGTTCACGCCCTCAGGCTAGAAGGACTTTGCAAGGTCATGAACCCCATTCCTCACCCGGCGCATTCCAGAATACATTTCTTCAGAGAATTCACCTCGGATCCATCCTGTCTTTTTCCCGCGTTCCATTAGGAAGGAGGCTAGGAGGCATTCTGGAAGCTGTGCGGGCAAGAGAGGGAGCTTCTGCTGGTTGGTAGATGGGCACTGCTGCTGGGTGGGCCACTGCCCAGGGTAAGAATTGGAGCAGGACCCCGGATCTGTGCCCTGGTTGGGACATGAAGTGGCGTGAGTCCCTTTGTCCCTTCTTCCTCCTCTGGGGTTGGGAGACTAGCCTGTCGCCTGGCTCTCTGGGGCAGCAGGAGGTTCTAGCTACACAAGGAAAGTGCTAAGTAAGCACTTAGCACCCCCCCCCACACACACATACACCACCACCACCACTACTACCATCACGATGTGCAGGGAAGGGCGATGAGTCAGTCTGTTTATGAAAATCACCATACCCGTACACACGTCAGGATGACCCGGGGACAGCTGCGTTCTGGGAGCTGACGAGTCTTGCTCATACTTGGGGGTTCACTGGTGTGTCTTTTTGGCAACCCATTTCCTGTGCCTCCAGCAGTCTACACGTGAGCAGATGCTTGACTGCCTAACTGAGACCGTTTGAACAGCTCTGGTCGGGAGAGGAAGGCTGGGTGACTCACAGCAGAGCTGGGGCTGTGTATCAGCCACTGGTGAGCAGGGCTGCAGAAAATAGCTCCCTACTTCTGATTCTCTCGGCAAGCTGCCCCCATTTGCTGAGCACTTTTTAGCCGCAGAAAAATCAGTGTAATCTGTCAGAAATATAATCGTGCCCACGTATCTTGCTTGGGAATTATTTTCTAAATATAGCTAAATATTTGATACTGCTTGTAAGTTCTATGCGGTATTCAAGCTCTTCCTGAAAAGTTTCCTTGTTAGAAATTCCTTAAGTGAGAGTTCCCAAAAATCTGACTTTGAAATCGGTCCAGAGTAACCCCTTACCAAGTCTCTGTGAGCGCTTTCTGGGTTCTCAGAAGCTACTTAAAAGGCAGTATTTTGTCTGTGAGTGTTCTTGCCCCATAGAAGTAAACTTTTGGCATACTTGAGGAAATCTTCTCTCTTATACTACATCCAGTGGCAATCTTAACTTTTCGAAAATTTATAACTGGAAGATTTTCCATCTTTGGAATCTCAGAAAACACAAGGGAAGGAGTGTGGAGGTCGCTAACTCCGGTTATAAGCGGGGCTGTGCTGCCAGAGCTGGGGGGGTGGGGGGCGGCTGATGCCGTCTTAGATTTCTACACATTTTGCAGAAAGCTTCCTTGATGATTCCTGGCTTTTTAAATGTCATCTTCCAACATGGGATAAAGACCTCTGTTTCCTCATGGCCACCAGGCAGCCTCCCGGAGCATGCATAGGTCCCCTGAGAGGATTGGAGTGGGAGGGGAGGGGCTTCAGGAACCGGGGTGCCCCCTGTGGCTTCTTTGCAGAAACGCCGTTGGAGGGCAGCCCCAGGCTCCTCCAGGGTTCACTTCTGTAGTGAGGAGCGGGACTGATAGATAGCTGGGGACCCACTTCCTGCCAGCCGTGGGTTTTGTCCTCTGCACTGTTCTCATGGGAAGGAAGATGGGATTTGAGGGCCAGGGCTGGGCATGGTAGAGGAGTGATCAGACCCTGCGAAGCCCACACAGATCCCCCTCCCACAGGTTTCATCCCACAGGCCGGGCCTGGCCTCCTGGGGATGATGGAGCAGCACCGGGAACACCTTTACAGAATGCTCTGTCCAAACAGCAGGAGCTGCGTGCAGAGCATTGAATCCTCACATCGCCCTGCAGGGCTGGCAGTGTTCCCATTTGATAATTGAGGAGGAAACTGAAGTCCCACAGATTCAGGACCGTGCCTAATAGCCCCAGCCAGTAATAACAAGATCTACATCTGGGTTATCTGACTCTAAGGTTACATATTATAAATGACAAGAAATGCAGCAGCTGGCAGGGTGATAAAGAACCTGGACCTTGGAGCCAGACTGCATGGTTCAGGTCCTGCCTGTGCCACTTACCATCTACGGGACCTTCTGCAAATTGTTTAATCTCTGTGCCTCAGTTCCCCCACCTGTAAAATGGGACGAGAGGATTTTTGTGATAGAATACTCATATTATACCTGCATAATACTTACCGAGTACTTGGCACCATGTACGGCTCTAGTCAGCACTCAACACACATTAGCTATTTTTTTGGCTACCTTATTAGAACAGCCCATGCCACCTCCGTGCGTCCCAGGCTCTTAGAACTCTGGGAGCGGAGAAGGAGAAATTAAGTACCACTAGTCCCCAGGCCACAGCACCTGAAGGTGCGGAGACTGGAGTGGCAGTGGGGTCATCATGCTGAGTGAGGAGCCGGCCAGGGAGGAGCACTGTGGGAGGAGCACTGTGGGAGGAGCACGGGGGCTGCCCAGTGGTCCCAGAACATCAGTGCCAGCGGTCTGCCGGCCAGTGAGGCCCTTCAGTAAATTTCCAGCCTCTGTAACTTGGCCTTGTTGTTTTGCAGTTTACCAAAGTAAAAATAAAATCTCTGGGGAGGGATGGGGGAGGCCAAGGGAGGGAAGGGGCCCGGTGTATGTTGCAGGGGTGGCCCTGACCGGCTGGGCAGAGCCCCGGACGCCCTTTCCCAGAGGAAAGGCTAAACCTTTCTGTCCAGTGAGCTTTGTCCATTAGGAAGTCAGCTGCTCGAGGCTGCCACCCCGAGCTCCCCCCTCACCCAGCTCTTCCCCAGCACCGGCCACTCCCTGTTTCCTCCTATTGTTGGCCCCCCAGCCGCTGGTCCCAGTGGCCTTGGAGGCCCCACAGACTACTGCGTTCGAGGTAGGCTAGGCCTCTGTGTGCCCTGAAGCGCTTCCTGTGCTTTCCACTGCTTCCTCTCTCTCGCCTCTTCCCTCTGGCCCTCCATTATTTTTAGTTCTTAGGAGAATGGAATCTGGGACGGAGGAGGAAGGAGGAGCCCAGCTATTGACCTTATCGATCAGAGATGGAACTTTTGCTGGGTCCTGTCTGGTTGGGAGGGCTAGAAGCATTTCCATTTGGGCGAAGGATACCTCCATTCTTGGGTATCCAAAAAAAGCCAGATTTGGCAAGATTGTGGGCCCCCTTTGATGCCAGCTCTTGTAAAATTAGGAAGAGAAAAGGGGGGAGAAGAGGATCTGGAGTAAAGAGTCATAGTGGGAGTGCTTTCTTTTCTGGGTTAACTCACCTGAGTGAAAGGGGGGCCCTCCAACCCGTCTTGTGTGAAGCTCTCCCCTGGCCCCCTGCCCCCAACCCCGGGCCAGCGCTGGTCATGCTGCCAGAACTGGGGAAGATGGGGGTGTGAGGGAACCCGGGCGGATGGAACAGGAAGTTCCTGCAAGCACAGGCCTCCTGCTCCCTGGAGATGTCTCCGGAAAAATCCAGGCTTGAGCAGGTGAGCATGAAGAGGTCTGCTCTGGCTTAGGTGTATTCCGTCTTCCAGGGGATGGGCTGTGGCAGGACCTGACCCGTTGCCGAGGGAGTGACCTGTAAGGTTTTCTTAGCCGTCAGCTGGCTGGTAATAGTGCGTCCAGACTATTCGTCCAGTCTGCGGCCAGGCAGCAATGTTAGGACCCATTACTATTTCTCAAGGAGCTTACCCGCTGCCGGGACACAGTGTCGTGTGCGGGAATCAGGAAGCACTCAAACCCTGCCCTGTGTGGGGAGGGTTCTGGGACCGCTGTTGGCTGGAGTAGTCTGAGGAGCTTTATGGAGCAGGTTAGGAAGGCCAGCACACAAGTTCCAGCAGGGTCAACGGCAGGGATAGGCAGGAAGTGGACCAATGGAAGGGAAGAGGGAGAACACTGCACGCTGGGCACCTGCAGCAGCAGAAACCTGAGGTGGGGCAGGTGTGGGGCAGGAAGGTAGCAGGCCCTGCTGGGTGGGAGCAGGTCCTGAGAGAGTTCCTGTGGGAAGGAGGGTGAAAGGTCTGCCCTGTGTCCAGGGCTGCCCCGGTGGGCCCTGCTTGCTTCTGTGGGAGGTTAGGGAACACTCACTGGGGCCCTGCCCTCGCTCTCTGGGCCTAGCTGGTCTCCCTGGGAGGGGTTCTGGATGATGGAGGGGAGGGAGGGTGGTTGGCCATGAAGGAGGATCCCCAGCTATCAGTCTGGGTGCTGCCCTGGGTCTAGAAACTGGGTCTGTCATTGCACCAGGAAGAAGGCAGCTAAGCTAACCAGGAAAGGACAGCTGGGCAACCAGTCAGGGATTTCGTGGCTTTGGCCAATGTGCCACTGGTCAGTTGCTGACCAAGGTGGCATCAGGTGGCATCCCTCAGAAGGGTCAGCCCAGTTCAAACACTTATATCAGGAGCTCCCATGTGAAAATTTTGCAGCTACAGCCCAGGTCCTGTACTCCAAGCCCAGGGCATAGCAGACTCTGGGTGCCCCTGGGCATAGCAAGGACAGGGCGCTGCAGTAACCGAGGGGTCGGATCTGCAGGGATTAGTGAGGCCTGACCAGCATTGTTCTGCGCTAGACCTGCTGTGGAAGCTGAGGGAGGTATTCGCCCTTCGCACAATCCACCACCCTTGGCACAGTTCCCTAGGGGAACTGCAAGGAGGTTCTCTAAGGGACAGTTGAGCAAAAGCTGTGACGAGCATGTGACTGGGTGGGGAAGGCTGGGAATTCAATTAAACATCACACAGGTCTGTGGCGAAAAGTGGTTTTGCATTTATTTTTTAGGGGATTTTCTGGTTGATGAAAGGGGGAAGACAGTTTGTCACATTTAGCTGCAGCTGCCCGCTCAGTTGAGTTCTTGGGCTTCATTTTCCAGATCCCTGGTGTCTTGGTTTTGCCAGACCTCCCCTTCTCCCTCCAAGCTTGTACCTCACTTTTGGCAGGGGCAGGTTTCGCTTTTGGTCCCAGCCAGGTTTCTAAGTTGGACTCCAGGAGGGAGCAGTGAGCCAGGGCCCCTACCTGCCTGGGCTTGCACCCAGCTGCCTTCACAGCAGCGGCCTGCCAAGAGAGCACAATGAACAAAGTTGGCAGCCTCCCCTCTGCTGCTGGGAGCAGCAGTCTTTCCCCAGAGGAGGACAGAATGATCACTAGGGAAACCCTAACTGCTTGTTTAGAAAGACGGAAAAGAAGAAGAAGGAGGAAAAAACCATTTTTTCCAAACACTCTTGCAAGAGTAGCACAAAGGCACCGACATGGAAGAACCTTCGGGCAGCACTTTGTTAAATGGGCCTTTCCTCAGTGTGTGTCCTGAGGCTGTTCTGGAAATGGACTTAGACGGAGGGCTGGGCAGGGCAGGTCTTTATTCAGGCTTCTCCCATCTGAAAGGTCACTCTTCTGACAAAGCACTTGCTGTTTATTTGAGGTGATTTTTTACTTAGGGGAGAGACAGTCCTTGGTCATGGAGAGAGTGTGGGGGCCCAGTTATCCTGTTGGCTGAAGCAAACAAAATCCTTGAAATTAAATGGCATGAACCAGGAAACTGTGTTACCTTGGACAATTACTTAACTTTTCTGAAGATGTTTCATCATTTGCAGAGTGGAAATAACTGCATCAGCGTCCAGAGAAGATTTTTATGAGATACTAGCATAGTGCTCCATAATATTATAGGCATTTGTCCTTCGTGTCTTCCTGGCTGACGAGGCAGTTTGTCACCACTGCTCACTGGCACACACAGGCACATGCATACAGCATGCACATGTGTGCACTAGCGCAAAGAATTCTGGCCATATTGTTTGAGAGAGTCACAGGGCAGGTGATTTCATTCCCTTTTCTAGTATTTTAGATATCTCCACTCATCTCTTTTACTAAAAAAAAAGAAAAGACACTTTGTGAGTCTCTAAAATTAAAAGGCAAGTGATCAAACTGTATAAATAAAAAGGGCAAAAAGGCAGAAAGTTGAAGAAACAAGTTAGGTGGGAAAAGGAGTAAGAAGAGTATGTCAGTCTCTTGTCTAGAAGGAAATTTGTTCAGCAGTCTCACTACTTAGCACCCAAATACTGTTCTGTGGAATCTAGTGGGATTCCATATGAGAAATGGGGTTATTTGGGAATGTCTGTAATCTCCTTTCTTAACCAGCAACAGGAACACCTGGGCCCTGCCTCTCGCTGAGTCACTGAACAATCATGGGGTGGGGGGAGCCCCAACTGCCGTGAGCATCCAGGAGAAGCTTTGTAGGCAGTTCATCACACGATTAGTTCATCTTACTGCCACCCCGCAATGATTTGATCCTCTGGAGGTGCCCAGCTGGATTCTTACCAGACTTCTGTGCCTTGCAGGAGAAAATGACTTCAATTAAAAAAAAAAAAATAGAAGTAAAAACAAAGTGACACTAAGGCTCTCCTGTCCCATGACAGCATATGGCGCCTGCGGACATGTCACTGCCTCATCGCTTCTCACCAGCGTGGGGTGTGTGGGTGTTGCCGCTTCCAGGTTACAGCTGAGCACCCTGAGGTTGGGAAAAGTTCCGTCTCGTTCACAGCTGCAGCTGGAGGTGGCAGAGCCGGGGGTCATCCTAACTCCCGACTGGACTCTGCTTTGTGGTGCTGCCTCTGGAAATGAACCCCAAGGCTTTGGCCTACTTTTCCAGTCAGATGGAGGATTCTAGAACCCAGACAGAGAGGGAGGAGTGTGTCACCTCAGCTTTAACATGCAGAGAGGTGAATGGTCAGAGCCAGTGGGGAAGGACGCTGGAGGAAGCGTGGTGGGTGCCCGTGGGCTGGCGAGAGCTGGCGTCAGGCCTGTGGCGTCGGGCCTGGCTCTGCTGTGGGGACTGGAGAGGAACAGCAGGGGCCCTAGTAAGAAAAGGAGGAGAGTTCGAGACTGCCCCGGACCACAGCCTGCTGCAGGAGGCTCTGACCAGGTCCCTATGGGTAGCACAGCCCCTTTCACGCCTGTTGGACTTGGTGTCCCTCTTCCTGAATTGTGAGAGTCTCAACTTAGCCTGCAAGCCCGATTATCCCTGGTGACCTGTCGGGGACCCCCAGCAAGGGCCGTTTGAGTGCCTGGTGGGGTCAGCTTCTGGGGAGGCTTACAATCACCCAGATAAGAACTGGTAGGAAGGTGTAACTAGGGCCCTTTGGGGACACCCAGGAGGGGCCGCTAAAGCAGAGGGAGGACTTCCCGGGAAGAGGTATCTGAGCTACTTAGGACTTAGCTAAGTCCTGTACCCCTGCAACGATTCTCCTGAAAAATCCCTGATGGCACCCTCGTAGGTGTAAGGGTGAGTGCGGAGAGGTGCATGAAGCCAAAAGCTTCCTCAAAAATCTCAGACCTGAGAGCGTATGTGTTCAGTGAACTGCAGACCTTTCCATGTGTGGATGCAGGTGGTGAGGGAAGCACTGGGCCTGCTAAACATTCTGAAGTATGTGAGGGCGGGAGAGCAAAGGAGCACCTGTCTCTAACTCCTCACCCCCTCCACACCAACAACGTTGGTTTGGGGGCCAGGCAAAGAGTAGAAAGAAGACAGAAAGTGGACCCCATGGGGTACTTACTGAAGGCTGAGGTGAAGGGAAGATAGCACTGGCCCTGACAGCTCCCCTCTGTGGGGAAGCTGAGCTGTCACTCAACTCAGACACCATTGGGGACCCACTCACCCTCAGGGGACCAGAGAGAGGACTTCAAGGAGGGGAGAGAGCAACACCTGAGAACCAGCCGAGGGTGAATGAAGGCAGAGCTAAGGACTTGACCATTCTCACTTTTCTGCCAAGCTTTTTTTGGGGTTACTGAGAACCCTCCAAGGAGCACTAAGGACCCCTGTGAGCTCAAGCCCTCCTCACCCCCAGCAGTGAAAAGCAAAGGGGTCGCCAGTTGTCCCCAGAGGATAAGCAGGTCAGGACACAGAAGGCCCCTTAAGCAGGGTCACCGGCCACCACCAAAGAGTGGGGCCATTTTCCACCCCTCCCCCCTTGCCCCCCTTTTGCCTTCCTCCCTGCTGCTCTTACCCTGCTTCTCATCCTCGTGCTCCTTGTCTGCTTCCCTCTCCTGGTCCTTCCCCCACCACCCCACCAGTGCTTTTTGCCGGTTTGATAGAAGACAAAAACTAGACTTTGAGGTAATCCCTCGTAACCTTTGTTTAAGACAGTGTTTCCCTGCAGCCTGGTGGGGTGACAGGCCTGGAGAAGCAGCTCAAGGGCAGCATTTATCCGGGAGCCATTAGCATCACAGGGAGACTTGGAATCTGGTCTGGATAAACACATACCTGCTGAGGCGCCTCCCTTGGGCTCAGCCTGGGCACCGTAACCCTACTGGCCAGAGCTCTATTTCTGCCAGGGACTCTCAAGGGCTCAGGGCAACTCTGAGTCCAGGGGCAGAAGAGGGGTAAGGAACCGCTGAGGTTCCACATTCCTCCCCAGGAACCCCCTCCACAGAAACCGGTGTGCTCTGATGCACCCCGTGTTGAGCACAGGCATTCACCCTATGTAGGTGCTGGCCACTCGGAAGTAGAGTCACACCTGCTGTGAGACCAGAAGTCTTTGGGGGGACAGGACGGGCGAGGCAGGTTATATATATGGTCTGTGGGGTCAGGCTGGCTGCTCAGAGAAGGCTCAGCGGGTGTTGGCTGGTTCTGAGACTCCCTTTCCTGTGACTTCTGCTGCCTCAAACGTGCAGAGGTTTGGGGTTATTTTACCAGTTTTTTTCCCCCCACTATCAGTCTTTGCATAGTCTCTGAATATTTTAGCTCCGGTCAAGTCAGGTACCAGGGAGGGATCCTCCCAGAACCACTTCAGCAACCCCGAGTCTCCAGGACACTGAGGCCCACTCTTAAAGGACTACATCTCCCCACTTCTGGCTGTTTTCTGATCCTTCGAAATGACTCTGGGTGACTTGGAGTCCTACCTTCCCCTCTGCAGCCAGAGTGCAGCAAGAGACCCCACCTCTTAGAGAGCAAGGTCAGGACTGTAACCAACATGAGAAAAGCACTGGCTCGCACTCGGGTAGAAGGTGAGCAAAAGCAAAGCCAGCGCTTATTTAACACCAGGGTGTGGCCATCTAGGGATTTGGGTAGCTGGGTCTCAACCCATAAACCCAAGGTTTCACCTGAAAAAATCCCTCACTTCTGGTCTTCAGTTGGCTTAACCAGGCAGCACAGAAAGGAGGCTAAAGCCATGTGTCTCCCGCCTACCCCTCGGCCCCTTACCTGTTGGCAGGTAATCAGCTTTGTTGTGCTTTCCTTTCCCTTGAAGTGCTCCCAGGAATGTCCCAAGTGCAGAGTCCAGTATAGGAGCCTGTAGCTAGCTGATCGGACCTGCGGGATGGCCTTGTGTTATCTGGTAGCTGAGCCAGAAGCGGCTCCTTCCCAGCCCGAGAATGGCCATAGGTGGAGTTTTGGTGGCCGGTTAAGGATCATCTCCCAGAGGCGCTGGGGTCCTCTGCTAAAGGGCCAGCCAGAAAACTCCCCCTGAGCAGAGGACCTGCGAGCCCATTGTTCCGGCTGCCCAGGGGAACCTCCTCGAAGAAATCTTGTTGTCCTTCCTGCCCGATCTTCTGTCTCCCGTCCTGTCCAGTGTTCTCATTGGGGGCCTTGCTGGCTGGTGGGCTGGTTGGGTGAATCCAGTCGAGGTTTCCAGGTGAGCGGTCACTTATTGGCAGGGAGAGAATGGAGTGACTTTAGAGACAGCAGTTTCAGTTGCTGAGTCTTGGAGTCTCATTTTATAAAGCAAACACTCGTCGATCATCAGATGGTTGTGAAGATCAGAAATGAGGCCTGGCACTGAGAGCCTGTAAATGCTGCAGACCCCAGGCCCCTGAGGCAGGCAGGTCAGGCTGGCTGGAGCCCTCCCAGCTCGGGGGTGACGAAAATCAGGTTGCAGTGAGTTCTGAGAATCATTCCATGAGCATGGCAATGCTCAGCGTTTAGAGAGAACACCCCAGCTTGCCCACAGAAATACTGGCCCCCAGATTGTGGGTGAATAAGTAACATGTCGGAGTAGAACTTGCCCAAATCATCTGGCCAACTCCTCAGATTTATGTATGAGGATCCCACAGCCCAGAGAGGCCAGTGGGGACCTGTCAGGCATATGGTGCTTGGGGGCCACTTCAGGAAGGGTCAGCTGAAGGTGTCCAGATGCCCCTGATGATTGGCAGGTGGTGAGGGAACAGAGCCAGTGAAGTCAGTAGCTACCTGGCCCTGCCCCCGGGGAGGAGACCAGGTGCTCTTTGCCACATCATGTTCAAGACCTTTGAGAACTTTCGTATTTCACAAAACTGGGCTTGATAAGTTGAAGACCTGGGTCTGATTTCAGAGAAGTGACTGAGGCTGCTGAGAATTGCCTGAGCTAAGAGTGAGCAGGTGCCCGGGTTGGGATTCTTCCAGGTGTCAGGCTGCCCTCCTTGCTTACCTTGTCATCTGCTGGAATGGGGACGAGGCCTCACAGCTGTCTCTGAGGACCATGGCTTCCTCCAGCTAGGGGCTTGGGGGGAGACTGCTGAGTCTCACCTGCCCTCCCCAGCGCATGGAAATCAGGTCCTGCCTGGAGAGGTTTGGTTTCTAAATGGCAGCTGTGGTCTCTGGGCCACTGGGGGTGTGGAGGGGATTGACTCCTGCTCTTTTCCTTTTCTCCACACCTACGGGCAGTGGGTGGAGAGAGTGGCTCACCCCCCTTTCCTGGGCCTGAACCCGAACCTGGAAGTGCTTTTACTGTTTAACATTTGGCAGTGACATTAGGCACTGCCTGGGTGCTGCTATTTAAAAACCACAGGAAAACCCCTGCGTGCTGCTGCCAGCGAGCAGAGACGTCCCCTGATGAGCAAACCCGCACAAGTGGAATATTCCACCACCCTCGACCTCGCAGGGCAGCCTTGGGATGGGAGGACCCTGGCGATCCTAGCCAAGTAGGGCCCCGTTTCATGTTGAAGAACTGCTTCCCCATGGAGGAGGTGTGCAGCAATACTATGTTTGCATGGATTTCAGCGACACTGGGAGTCTCTTGGACCTGTAAACCATCCGAGGACTCCTGCCCGGCAGCACCCCTCTCCTTTATGGCTGCAGGTCTTTGCAGAGATTTGGGGCTCTTGAGGTTTCACAACTTCAAATGCCCTTGCTGGGCCTGAGCCTCACTGTTTTCATCCAGCTCCTGGTCCCTCCTGCCTCTCCCAGGCCGTTGTGGGACCCAGGCGCTCTCCCTAGAGCTCCATCCAGCAGGGGTCTGACCCAGCCTGATGCTCCCTGGTAACTATTCCGTAGAAGCCATGGCAACACGGCTGCTGAGCTCTAGACTGACCCCCAGGGATGACTCCAGGGCTCCCCGCCATGACCACAGAGCTAAGACTTCCGCAAACAGCCCAGACCCCACAGTCTACCTCCTGGGATCAGAAGTCCAGGTGTTACTCCCACTTTACAGATAACAGAGCCCCAAGGAGAGTCAGGACTTGGTCAAGGTCAACCATCAATGGCATCAAGCCAGGACTCAGGCCCAGCTTGACCTTTCCCTCCCATCCCACACTCCCTGAGTCTGGGGCTGGCTCAGACCTGGTCTTGCCTGCTTATCGTCCACTGTTTCCAGCTCCCATCCACAGATCTGGTCCCAGCCTCTGTCCCATGGGTCCCCAGCCTGTGACAGTCTTTCCTCTCCCCGAGCCTGCCTGCAGGCTGCCTCTGTGGAGTGCAGCCTCCTTGAGGGCTCGCCCTCCCAGTACTCATCGCCCAGCCCAGTCCCTCCAGGACCTCGAGCCCTGTGCTCCCAGGGTCCTCTGTTGCCACTATGTCTACAGATAAAAAGTGAAGTGACACACTGAGCTGAGAGGGACCCTCTTCAGCCTTTCCCCGAAAGGCCATTGCTATTGGGGAGTGTGAGATCACTTCCCAGCATCCTGGAGCATCCATCAGCCCAAGGAACCTGCTGGACCAGCTGTCCATCTCTCCCTAGACAGGGGGAAACTGAGGCCTTGAGAAGGGGCATGCAGAAAGGCAGTACGGGGTTAGTTATCCATGATAGGGAAAGGGCACGGGATGGCTCAGCCCTGGATTGCCCCTCCTCCCCTAACATGTCAGGCCCTTGTCCGCTCTGAGTTCTCCATGCAGGGACGTGACCAGCACACGGGAGCTGGCTGCACACTTTTCCTCTGGACCTATCTTAATGTCTTCTGCATGAATCCCAACAAGCCACCGCTTGGCTCATCTCATGTAATTAGCTTTTTCCATTGTGGCCCTAAAGCATTGTCTTCCCTGATTGTTTCTGCAGTCTTCTGGGGACTGAGATAAGAAATGCCCCAACCTTCCTTAGCCTTCTTTGGCAACTGCCATCAGAAGGATCTAGGAAAAACACCCTTGTCAGTAAAAGCCCGGCCCTATTGTCACGTGGCCTGGCAGAGTGCTGCCTCGATTCAGGATAGACTCAGTCTGGAAGGTGGGCTGCAGGCTTCTGGGCCAGGGATAAAAATGGCCAGATTTAGTAGGGAAGAATTCTCCTTCAACAAATTTCAACTTGAAAACTTGATGACAGAAGCAGCTGAGTCTCAGCAAAGAGAAAAAAAAGAAAGGAGGCAGATTTAACCCTGGGCTCCAGCAGCCTCCACAACTTGAGTTCATCCAGTCTCTAGGGCAACTGAGCAGCAGGGATGGGGACGTGTATCTTCTGGGGTGCCCCAGCCAGGGCAGCTCCTCCCTCCCCTCTTCCCAGCACACAACCTGGTGTTTTTCTCTCTGTGGTTTCAGTGGCCAGTGATCCACTTACTCAGGAACTGTGCTTTCCTGTCCAGGGGCGCGTGTGACTCAGGACACTCGATCTTCATCTCTGTTTCCATGCTTATCAAAGTGAATGGAGAGAGATTTTTTCCTAGAGGAATATTTACTGGTGGGGGAAAAAGTGGATTTTTCTTAAAGTAGTCATAAGGTAAGGGTTTAAATGTCAGCTTTAGCCGTTACTTCTCTGGGGCTCGGGTTCTACAAATGGAATGGAAATAGCAATAGCAATGCTTGTTGTGAATATAAATAAGAAGGCACCCAATAAATGTCAGTTCTCTTTTCTGCCCAAGGGAGTACCTCTCCTACACACACACTCAAACACACACACACACACACACACACACACACACACACACAGAGAGAGAGAGAGAGAGAGAAAGAGAGAGAGATTACAAAACATCCTGAGAAGGAGAAGTACAGAGCACAGACCTGTGGGCCTGCCCCCCTCTTGTGCCGGAAAGCTGGGGGGTGTGGGGGTAGGGAAAGCTGCCCTTTAAAATCTCACCTCAAATTAGTCACAAGCAACCAAGGGCTCTGTTGCCGCCACATCTACAAATAAAAAGTGAAGAGACACACAGCTGAGAGGGACCCTCTTCAGCCTTCCCTGGAGGGGCCATTGCTATTGAGGTGCATGAGATCACCAAGGAACCTGGTGGACCAGCTGTCCACTAGACAGATGGGGAAACTGAGGCCCTGAGAAGGGGCATACCAGAAAAGTAGTGTGGGATTAGTTGTTTATGATGGGGAAGGGGCTCAGGATGGGCTTAGCCTGGATTGAGAACACGCGATGCTCACACCCTCCTACCACCTCTTGAGCCTGTCTTGCCCTCATCTCCAGGGCTCCCCTTGCTTCTGTAAAGGGCCAGAGCATCTCCCACACACACACGCAGGTACGGAGGTGAGGGCCTTGGAACCTTGAGTGAGTTTCCATGCTCTGGATTCATCCAAACCACAAAGTAGTGGCTCTTTGTCTAATGTAGCCATTTTCCTTTTCTTGTTTCTAGAGCAAATCATGGAGGAAAATAAAAAACATGGTGCACTGGTCTCCCTTTGTCATGTCCTTCAAGAAGAAGTACCCCTGGATCCAGCTGGCAGGACATGCAGGTAGCTGCATTTCTCCCCACTTGCCAAGGGAAAGGTGGGCTCTGGGGAGACGCCCAGCACACGTGTGGGGTGCTGAGCTTGGGAGCTCCCAGACAGGCTTTCTGAGACCCGCTGCAGTTGTACGCATGAGACATGCCCCAAGACCACCTTGCACATGCGCAGACCACTGCCCTCTCCCTGCCCTGTTTCAGCCTCCCCTCAGATACTCACGTCCCCACCCTGTCTCTGTTGGTCTTTCTCTCATTCGCAACTTCTCTTCCAATTTAACTGAAAACAAAACAATAAAAAAACCCTATGAAGTCATCCATCTTAGAGCTTGCCCACCATTTGTCATATAGACAAAGAGGCGACTCTAACCACTTCACTGAGCACCTACTGTATTCCTGAATCACAGGGTCTTGGGGTCACAGCATTAATGGAAATGTAGTGTAGGGTTGGTGACAGGGGACAGTGACACAGCCAGTCACTGCACCCATCCATTCCGCTGCGGGCGGGAGGGCACCGAGCCAGGCCCTTGCGCTGGCCGGCACAAGTGCCCTTTGCTGTGCATCGTCCTCCAGCAATGTTCCAGGGGCCCTGTGGCTTGCCCTTCCCGACTCAGGCCAGCATGTTTCTTTTAATATCCTCAGCCACACTGGCCGAGCCTGTACCTTTCCTAAATACTTCCCTGAGGGCGTGGCTGGGAAGGAGCATAGCCCAGGGTGCCACTGAGGATGGGGGTGCAATGGTAATAGAAATAGAAAGGGGGTGAACAGGTCCGGCACAGGCTGCCCACTTAGCCCTGCAACCCCTCCGACGGTGAGTTCTGGTGCTCCTCCCATATTCAGATAAAGGGCCCAGGGTCAGAGAAGTTGGGGACCCAGCCTAGGGCTGTGGTCAGTAGTGGGGGGTAGTGGGACTTGAAGAGCTCTGTCCACAGATGTGAACTTGGGCACACCTCAGTCCTATGCTTAGCACATGGACGAGTCCCCAAGAGGCCAGGCTTTGGCTCAGAGAGAGGAGCAGCTGAGGACCAAGGCCCTCCCCCACCTTGCTCTGCAGGGAGTTTCAAAGCGGCCGCGAATGGCAGGATCCTGAAGAAGCACTGTGAGTCAGAGCAGCGCTGCCTGGACCGGCTGATGGCCGATGTGCTGCGGCCCTTCGTGCCTGCCTACCACGGGGACGTGGTGAAAGATGGGGAGCGCTACAACCAGATGGACGACCTGCTGGCCGACTTCGACTCGCCTTGCGTGATGGACTGCAAGATGGGCGTCAGGTGAGCCAGGCTCTCCGAGTGCTCTCTAACCTCGGCGCTAGGCCTGGGCGTGCGGATACTGACAACGGCACCCAGGGTTTCCTGAAGCTGGCCCCCCGGGCTGTCCCCAGATCTTCGTGTGTATAAGGGCAGGCCCAAGGGTCAGGGGGACTTCAGGATCTGTCCCAGTCGTCTCACCATAGATGCAGAGGGCACAGAGACCCCGGCTTGCCCATGCTGGCCTCTCCCCTTCACTGCAAGTTGGGACCGAGGGCAGGAGTCATCTGCCCAGAGTGATAGGCTGGGACCCAGGAAGGGAGAGAGACAGGGAGAGCGGGCAGAGGAGACAGGCTGAGCAGCAAGGGCCTGAGACCTGGCCAGCCTGAGCCCGCACCCTGTTTTGGCTGCGTGGCTTATTCATCGCCTCTCAAACTGGCCATTCAATCCCAGGAGCCACCCTGTGGCTGTTCCCTTTCGGGGCTGGTGTGGCATCGTCCTAGGAGGCCAGTGGGCTGGAGGTGCCCACATGGGACAGCCAGCGCCGGGTCCTCCACCCGGGCCCACCGGTGAGATCAGGCTGAGAAGCGGGACTCAGGACTGAGCCTCGTGTCTGCTCTGGGTGGTTTAGGCAGCTGGTTCCTTCTAAGGGGAGACTGAGAAAGGGGGATGTGTGTGTGAGTGAGTGTGTGAGAGGAAGAGAGGGAGAGGAAGGCCAGGGGAGAAGCGGCCCAGTTTTCCTTTCCTCCTCACTCTTCCTGGGAGCTGTCATAAAATCAGACCCAGCACAACTGACCCCCGGCCCTCAGGGCATGGACAGAGGGTGGGGACTGACACGGCTGACTGTTCGCGCTCCCACGGTCCATGGCTTCTCTATCCATCCAAGCCCTCCCCTGCCAACAGCGAGGAGCCCGAATGTCCCACCACCAGCACTTGGCCACTCTTCCTCCTCAGTCTTATTTCTGTCCCCGGAGGTTCTCCACTGGCACCAGGACATGCCCTCTTGAGGGGAGACATGTCTCCTCCACCCCCGTGGCCCCAGAATCCAGCCTGCCTGCTGAGGAGGAGGGCTTGGGTTGCAGCACAAACAAATGGAAAATATTCCAATTGGTGTTCACTCAGACCGTGGCCAAAAAGAGTACTGCTTGTTTGAAGAGCACATGACCAGGCTGTCCTGAGATGCACAGCCCTGGGGTCAGGCCGCCTGGTGCTCATGTGCTTGTTTCAACCTGGGAGGCTGCTCGGGGCCTGCGAGCCCCAGGGCTGCACCCTCCTTTCTGCCCTGTGCCCCTGCGCCCCGCAGCTTCTGTCCTGCTGCACCCCCGGGCTCTCAGGAGAGACCTGGAGTGACCACCAAGGTGGGGCCAGATTTAGCACTGTCCCAGGCAGGGCCTGAGGGTGGATAGAAGGGGGTGAGAGAACGCCGTGTAAGCATGTGTTCGTCCATGGCACATGTGGACGCTGGGCTCCTCCGGCCTGGCCCGCTGGTGAGATCAGGCCTGACAAGCAGGACTCAGGCCTGAAGCCTGTGTCCGCTCTGGGTGGTTGAGGCAGTAGGAAGGCCCAGCCAGTCTCACGCAAGCTCCACTTTTCTCATTGAACCCAGGGACGTCCCCTTCCTCATGGCCCGAGGGAGGTGGGTCTTATTCACTGTGAGCAGGAGGACGTTGACACCAGAGTTAGGTCGGTGCCCTGCAGCCAGGCGGTGGCATAGCCGCCTCTGCACAGGCCTCTGGTGCAGGCAAACCCAGCCTGAGTGCAGCCAGTACTTCCCCAAGGGGCTCTGCCGGGAGAATGGCATTTCCGCAACTACGTTGACCCAGAAAACTTGGCCTCAGAGCCCCTCCGGAGCCCATTGTCACCCTAGAGCGTGACCTGTGCTTGGTGGTCGAGGAGGCCAGAGCCCAGGGAACAGACACCGAGTCCCCAGGGGTTCACACTTGGCACAGCGGTGGGAGGGCTGATCAGCAGATGCAGCTTCGGCTGTGATCGGAGCTTCCGAGAAGGGGATGCAGCCATTTGTGGCGTCTTAAACAGGGACATCTTGGGCCCCCAGTTCCTTACATTTGGGCCTGTAAACCTGAGTGGTTCGTCACCTGCTGTGGAGTCAAAAGGGCCTTCCTGATATCCAGGCCCGGGGCTGGGCACCTCTGCCCCCTGGAAGCCGGGGGTGGGGGAGGGGGCTTTCCTGGAGGCCCCATTACCTGGTCCTTTTCACCCAGAGGCTCTGCTCCCGTGTGCGGGTGGGGCGGCCCGCGAGGGGAGGCCCTGTGACTTGCCTCCCCTGGCCTCCAGCCCCACTGTCCTGCTGGTTATCCTTCTGGGCATGTCTGCCCAGCCCCTTTCCTCCACCAGGAAGTGAGCAACTCTGCCCGGATTGCACTGTGGGGCCCCTTGGAGAGAAAGAGCCTGTGAGCAAAGGGATTTGACACCAATGCCTGCTTCCTGTTTAGGGAGCTCCAGAGAGCTCTTTGCAGAAGTGCAGCCGCCTGCCCACCCTGCAGGCCCCTAAGCGCACTGGGAGTGGCCGATGGGCAGCCGCTCCCCCAGGCTGCACACACAGGCCAGGCCACGCCATCCAAACGACCCAGCGCCAAGGCGTGTGCGCGTGTGCAAGTGCATAGCCAGGCCCCCCCTCACAGGCTCCACCACCTGGAAGGTTGTAGATGACCAGACCCAAGTTCATAACCAAGGGCTTGGGCTTTTCTTCTGTATTGGTTAATACAGTGGTTTCTGAAGGGAACATCGTTTTAAAACATCATAGCTTTGATGGCCAGTGTATTCTGGAAAAAGTGGGGTGGGAGTGGTGGGGCCAGGCCCAGGGACAGACGGGAGTGCGGAGTGGTCTGGCTCTGTCACAGCGGCCGCTGGCGGGTGGCTCCCACCCACGCTGAGCCAGGGGCTGACTTCCCTCTGCTGCAGCAGGCCTGGGGCTTTCTGTTTCATGAAGAGTCTTGGCAGCAGCTGAGCCTGCTGTGGGGGAGCCAGGGGGGTTTAAAATGGGAGCAGAGAAGAGGGGAGTATGTGTGATGTGTTGCTGTCGTGTCTGCATCCACCTCAGCTTGGTGACAGCGAGGAAGGCAGCCCAGGCGCCAGGGACTCAGCCTCGGGCTGCTCAAGTCCTGCTGGCCCAGCTCCTGCTATTTCTGGGGTACCCACCAGTCCAGCCGTCAGGCCCAGGCTGCTTGTGCAGAGGGCAGGCCAAGGAGCAATTCAGACATTCTTTTCAGGCTGGAGGCTGTGGTGTAAGGAGCTGAGGGTTGGCCGAGGCCTGGTATCCATGAGGCAGCAAGAGCTGGTCAAACAGGTCAAGGAGCCCCACAGCCTTCCTTCCCCATCATGGGCTTCTCCATTCAGCACTGTGGCCCCTTCCAAGGCCACTTTCTGTCCTGACCTTTGTGTTCAAAATGATTTCTTTGGAGAGAATCAGAGATGCCGAAGGCCCCGCCCTTCGGCTCACCTGGGAACTAGGGAGATGGATGGGATGGGGGGGCCCAGAATGAGCTCTCCAACCCGCACAGGTCTGACTTTGGAGGCCCTGACTTTGTGGAAAGGTCCCAGGCAGACAGGAGGGGACAGCTTGGGCCTGATGCGCCCCACCCTCAGCACACCCTCCCGCTCTCACCCAGCAAGACGAGGGAAGGTACAGCAGGGCAAGCCGCCGAGCTGCCCTTCTTCCTCCTTCGCTGGCCCCTGTGAGGGTCTCCCTAGAAGGAAGAGCTCCTTAGGCTTTGTCAGGCCTTCTTGGTGGTTTTGGGATGAAGCTGCTCCCCCCCAGCAAGACCCACCCGCATCCTCCTGAGTCAAGCCCCAGCCCAACCCCACCCGTCCTGCACCAGCGTGATGTGGCTAAGTTGGCTGAGGCCCTCTGGCGAGGTGAGGGCTGAGCTCTAGCCGGTGGCTCTGACACAGCCTCGCCTCTCGCACAGAACCTACCTGGAGGAGGAGCTCACCAAGGCGCGGAAGAAGCCCAGCCTCCGGAAGGACATGTACCAGAAGATGATTGAGGTGGATCCCGAGGCCCCGACCGAGGAGGAGAAAGCCCAGCGGGCGGTGACCAAGCCTCGGTACATGCAGTGGAGGGAGACCATCAGTTCCACGGCCACCCTCGGGTTCAGGATAGAGGGCATCAAGGTGAGGCCAGGCTGACCTGAGGCTGCCTGGATGGCGCGCCCAGGTGGGAGCGGGACGGGAGTTTCAGGCTCCACTCACAACCTCCCCAGGGCCCGGGCTGCTCTCAGGACCCTTCAGAGACTGTCCGCTTCCTCCCCAGGCACAGGATGCGCAGTCATCCCAGGACAGACATTTGGGGAAACTGGCCGACGCCTCAGTCTGATGCAGGTGGCGTGGCCATGTAGGGGCGGGGCCTTGGAGCTGTGGGTGCTGGTAGTCCGTTGGCCCAGAATGCCCGACACTGAGAACCCCCAGGAGCCCACTTGTGGAATGCCAGCGCTCGTGGCCAGAAAACCAGGGACTGGCAGTGAGCCCCAGGGGCTGGCACGGGGACGCGCAGCCGCTGCCCATGACATCGGAGCTGTAGCCCGGGCTCCTCCCGGGCAGGCAGGACCGAGAATCCCTCCTACTTGTCACCAAACATTTGGGGGGAGCCTGTGCGATCTTCGGACCGCGGCTTTCCCGAGGCGTCTAAGAATTCTCCCTCTACACAAGCTACGCGCCTCCCTTGATGTTAGACTTGAAGGGACAGCTCAGGTGTGGGCTGTGAGGCGCTGGGCCCCCGGGGCTCAGGCAGCTGTTCCTCCAGAGCAGATGGTGGTGCCCCCACAGTGGTCCTGGTTTCCATCGCCTGCTCTGCTCTTGACCCACACTGTCCAGCCCTGGAGTCGGGGTTGGGCAGCTGGAGCCCCAACTCCCCAGCAGGCTGCAGCTGGAGCAGGCCCCAAGCCCGTCTGCAGATGGCTGAGGTGTGGTGTCTGCCGTGGGCACCACCGCTGCAGACGGTGACATGCGGGGTGGGGGCAGCAGGGGGAGTTACACCTTCCCAGGGACCACTTCTCCGAGAGCCCTGGGCTGAAACAACCACTTGCCCCTTTCCTGTCTCCTAAAACCAGCCTTCTCTCTTTTTGGCCTCTAGCTGTCAGACCCCATACAAATTATATGCTGATCCTGTATTGTTCATTTTCCTTTCTTTATCTGTTTGAAGCAGTCCCCTTGTACCTCCGCCTCTGCCCGCGAGCTGCTGTTCTGGTCTCTGTCCATTGTCAGGCAGCAGGAACAGCCTGTCTTCTGGGGCTTAGGGCCACCGGAGCTGCGAGGCGCCTACTGCCTTCACCAGCAGCCACACCTCGCCTCCCCTGCTCTGGGTCCAGGACACGCCACAGAGGGGGCCTGCTGCCCCGGCTCTCTCCTCCCCAGCCCCCCCTTGATCCCCCTGCCCACAGTTCCCCTTTTGGAAGCAGCCAGAGTGTTTTAACTGATCTCTAGCCTGGTGGTGCACAGACCCAAGTCTGGGGCTCCTGCTGGGGCCCTGCTGTCTCGTCCTCTAGCCTTTAGCAACAGGTTTGCTCTCAGTTGCTTCACTTTCTGCCCTGACACAGCTTAGACACGTCCAGGCTCCGAAAATGGAGTGATTCCTTGCACTGGGGGATGTGGGGGCAGGGAATGGAGCTGAGTTTTCAGGGAACCTCCCACAAGAGACCTAGGGTAGGGCGCTGCCCTCCGGGCTGCGGTGAGGGAGGGTGTCTCTGGATGGCAGGGACCTGGGGGGCTCTCAGTTCCAGAGACCAGGCCCGGAGTGGGAGCCGAGACCTGGCCATCTCCCTTACCCCCGCTGTCCTCACAGCCTCCTCTCCATTCTCGGCCAAGCCCCCCCCACCTCCGGGCAGGCGCAAAGCTCCTCACTCTGCCGGCCAGCGGCGCGGGCCTCCCTGCTCTGCGGTCAGCGCCCGCGACCAGCTCCCTCTGCGGTGCCGCCGCCTGTGCTGGCCTTGCAGCCACCTGCCTCCTGTGCCACACGTGGGACCCCGCTGCCCAGGGTTCAGGGTGAGGCCGGGCTGGCCGCTCCGGGCTGCGCTTTTGGACCATTGGGCGGGTGTGTGCAGTGTCTGCCTGCAGGCCTTGCTGACCCCTTCCTGGGCGGGGGTGTCACCTCTTCTTCCTCAGAAGGAAGACGGCTCTGTGAACAGGGACTTCAAGAAAACCAAAACGAGGGAACAGGTCACCGAGGCCTTCAGAGAGTTCACTAAAGACAATCAGAACATCCTGGTGAGTAGGAGCCTGAGAAGGACCTGGGCCGCGGGGTGAGGGCAGCCAGGCAGGATTACCCGTCCTTCTCTATGGAGTCCCACTCAGCCCTAGGCAGCTGGGCCACGCCACTGCGGCCGTGCTGCCCACACAGAGAACCCAGACTTCTCCTTGGAAGGTGAAGAGGAAGGTGATGTGGTTGGCAGCCCCATTCGGAGGGTAAACAGGGAATCTGAGCACTCACTTTCTCTCTCAGCCTTCACCGCACAGCTCCTGCAAACCTTCCCCACCCCCTTAAGAGAGGATATTTGCTGAATTTCTTCAGTCTGCACTGCCTGCCAAATACTGGGCTAGTAAATGTTCTTCCAACCCTCACAGCCTCTCGGCGGGTGGGACGGTAGACGCTCTCGTCCCTGTTTTACACAAGAGTCCACCAAGAGATGGAGGGCACGAGGAAAGGGGGGGCTGGGCTTCACGCAGGTGGACCTGCCAGTCCCTGTGTCCCATGCCCCGTGTCTTCCAGGCCTGGCCAGGCCTCTACCAGGCCGCGGCACTGGCGAGGCAAGTGGAGCTGGGGGTCCACGTTGTCCTCCCTAAAGGGAACCGGACAACTGTCTCTGCACCCTGGGGGTGTAGGTGGACTAGCTCATGACACAGTGATTTCATGTTGCTGCTGCAGAGTGCAGGCTAGACAGATGCTCTGACCGCTGGCTCAGGGCCCTGCCCCGAGCTGGTTGAGCCACCATGACCTGAGAGCGGGGCACTCTGGGAGGCCCGGCATGCCTGGACCCTGGGCCCACGTAGCCTTCTCTCCAAGGGCACGCAGTGCCCACGGACCTGGAGACCACTCTCCACTCCTCTTCTGACTGAGGAGGCGTCCTTTGTCCTTTGGCTCCTGACCCGTGCTGAGGCTTCAGTCATGGGCTCTGCACCCCAACTTTTCCAAAGCCTGAGTTCCCTGGTTCCTAGGTCCCCTGGACAAGAGGGTTTACTCTTGTGCTGGGCTCCAGGCAGTGACGCCAATGCAGGGCACTGAGGGACCCACCCGTGTGCCTGGGTGACGGCTTCTCCAGCAGGCACCCCCAGGACCAGCGAGGCCACTGGCAGAGAGAATGGTGGCTCTCCCGCTCCTGATCTGTCCCTTCAAAAGCCAGAGGCTTATTTCACTGAACATGGGTGGTGGGTTGCCCAAGGGGAATACACAATGTAAACAATATAAATAACAATAAAAAAATGCCAGGGGCACTGACGTTTGTATTGGGGAGACCCCATCAGCGCCAGCTCTTCAGACGCTGCCTCGGAGCTGCTGGCCTTCCAGACAGCTTCAGCCTTGAGGGAGGGACTCCAGGGCTGTGGGCAGGCCCTGTCGCTTTGCTTACCTTCTGCTCATGAAGCAGAGTAGTGGAAAAACTCAGGACCTTGAAGACCTGCCACCCCATCTTCTCTGGGCCTCAGTTTCTTCATGTCTGGATGAGGAGACTGGAATAAAACATCAAGTTTTAAGGTCTCGTCTGCTCTGATGTTTGGTGACTCTGTTGGGCTGAGTGGGGCTTAAAATCCACCCCACCACTAAATGTTTACAAATCTGGTCATATTTCTGTTCCTAGATCGCCTACCGGGACCGGCTGAAGGACATTCGCGCCACCCTAGAAATTTCTCCCTTCTTCAAGTGTCACGAGGTAACTATTTCACCCTCTTGGGTAGAGAGCTCCATGACAGTTGGGCCTGCCCACCTGAGCTGCAGGCACACTCCACTCCCTCAGGCCTGCCCATCCCCAAGCCCAGGCCCTCTGTGTGTGGGAGCCACACCCTAAGGCATCTGGCCCAGCTCTCACGGACGGCCAGGCAGATTGTCCTGAGTAGCTAAACTCAGTTCTGTAGTCGCTTCTCTCACTCCAGCTCCTTCCTAGCTCTAAGACTTACCTGTCCCAGGTGGGGATATGACAGGTTTTCTATCCCATGTTACCCAGAGGACTTAAGGCAGAAGTTCTCTTGAGCATCTAGGGTAGCCTAGTAACACCTCCCCCCCCCCCCTGCCCCCAGATCTTCAGGAAGGCAGGTCTTTCAGGTACTAGTCCTAGAGCAGCTTGGATCCCTGGGGGCACGGATCTGGGGTGCTGGGGACAGGCCAGTAAGCAGCAGAGACCCGAAAGGAGGGTTTTTAAGATCTGCTAGGAATGTCACCACCATTCCAGGACTTGTGGAGCAGAGGCCACCCCACCCCTGGAGACTTGGAGCTCTTTCATGAAAGCAAAACCTCCAGGGGGTCTGGTATGGAGGGAGTCTTAGCTTAGCCTTGTGTGGAGGGAGCCCTGCCCAGAGAGGCCTGTGGATCCAGCAGAGGACATGATTCAGGTGGTCCCGGGGTACAAGGCAGGGGGCGCTTCCCCAGGCCGGGGGCAGGCCCTACTGCTCTCATCACACCTTGGTGCAGACCACACACTGCCTTACCGTTGAATTTTATCCCCGACATGCCCTTAGGCAGGGTACCCTCTCCCACTCTGTGCGGCCGCCCTGCTGGTGTGTCGAATGGCGCCATTGTGATAAGGTGGGGAGGCTCAGGGCAGACTGGGCGTGATTGTTCCCTGAGCCCCCTCACTGGGTCTAGGGAACACTCTTTACTCCCTTGACCGTGCCGAGGCTGCGTCCCCAGGTCCTCCTGGGCCTCTGTGTGCCCAGTCTTTGTGCCGCCTCCCAAGAATCCCTACAGTCCTTCTCCAGAGGACAGGGGCTGCTGGTCACCTTGGGCCGGGAAGGCCTCAGGGCCGTGCAGCCCCGGTGACTTCCTGCTCGGCAGCCCTGGGCTTCCCCTCACAGCTCTGCGCTTCCCTCTTCAGCACCTTTGCCGTTAATTCTTGAAGACAAAAAAAATTTTTGCTAGACTTTCTGGAGTTTCACCTAGAAACTTCAGGTTTAGAGAGGCCAAACTAATTGAGGCTTCTGTTGCTTTCTACCTGGGAAGAAAAAGCCCTTCTCTGGGCTTGGTCAGCCTTTATGGGGGTCAGTCCTCCTCTACCCTGAGCCTGGGCACTATAATGGCCCCTCCCACACCCCCAGTCTCCTTCTGGCCCCACACAGGTGACCCCAGAGGGGGTCTGGAGGATGTGTTCCTATTTGGGAGAGGGCCTTATTCCCAGGTGTTGCTCTGGCCCAGCCCAGGGCAGGGAGGGTCTTCGGTGTCGCTGCCCTGGGGAAAGCTTCAACAGTCTCAGCCACCTGTCCAGAATGGGGTGAACTGGGGCTCACACCTGCATCCCGCTGGTGCCGTGCGTGCATTTGGACATGCACAGGGCCCTTTCATCTGCCCCCCTAGTTAGGCTGAGAATCTCCTCGGCATCTCCCCCTTCACAAAAGCACTTGCCCTAGGTGTTGGCGAGAAATCAAGATCTAGGAGGCCCCAAGATTGAGGTGTGGCCTAAACCGCGCAAAGTGTCCAGGCTGGAGTTGAGGGGACTGACTCTGGGGGTCGTGCTTTCCCCAGCATGGCCACTGTTGGGGACTACTGCCTAGATGAGAACGGAGGACAGAGTTGCAGGCTCGGGGGTGCCTCGCCTGAGCTGAGCTCTCCCCAATTTTTATTCAGGCCTCAGGCATTCCCAAGTTCTTCAGGTGCCATGTTGCAGTGTGGAGGACAGGGAAGGGGCTCCGGTGTCCCCTGCTCACCTCTCTGTCCCCTGCAGGTCATCGGCAGCTCGCTCCTCTTCATCCACGACAAGAAGGAGCAGGCCAAGGTGTGGATGATCGACTTTGGGAAAACCACACCCCTGCCCCAAGGCCAGACCCTGCAGCATGACATCCCCTGGCAGGAAGGGAACCGGGAGGATGGCTACCTCTCGGGCCTGAACAACCTCATAGACATCCTGACGGAAATGTGCTCAGGCACCCCGCCCGCCTGAGGCCGCCCCGCACCCCACCCCCGCCCCCACTCCCAGCCTCCTTTCCTCTGCCTTTGCTTCCCTTCTCTTTCTTAACTTTTCCTGCACTTCTACCTTGTTCAAGCCCCGGAACTGACCCTCCAAACTGCACTACAAGACACTTTGTAGAAGAGACAAGATAAGATTTCTAGCTACTTTCCTTAATTGAAGGCCTTGGTGGTGGAACTTCCATTTCTCTTTGTAAATAGGATCTTACTACAAGAGAAATGTCCAGGCTTTGCTCCGGGGGTGTGGGCAGGGGAGAAAATGAGGGCCTACAGAGGGTGTGCTTCTTGCTTCCAGGTACCAAGTAGGACACCCCCCACTCTGCATACCTGGGCTTCTTTCATCAGGCCCAGCGCCCCCAGCAGTTACAGGCAGCGCTTCAGGCCAGCACCAGATCAGGCCATCTCTGTTGGGCTCAGATCTGGAGAAAGCTGCAGGTGGCCATGGGGTTCCCAGCTACCAAGAGGGACCCTAATAACAGCCTGCACCCTCTGGACCTGCTATCTGTGGGGCCCTACTGCCCCCTGGTGGCTGATGCCATTAGCACCACTGCCAGGCACAACCCATTTCTGCCCCATCCTCCAAGCCTGGGTTGGGGGCGGCAGGAGGGCGTTTCAAGAACCCCATGTGTCTGTAGGTGCCAGACTTGCTGGTGGTTGGGGCACAAACCCACTGTGAACCATATGTCTACCATGAGTAAAGTACCCTCTGCTTTGCAGCCCCAGGGCTTCCTTTGTAGGATCGCTGAAGTAGGGTCCCACCCATGTATCAAAACTTCGGCTTTGGGTCAGACCCACGAGCCAGAAAAGGGTTGGAGCCAACCTGGCAGTGCTCTGGGAGGGGCAGGCAGTAGCTGTGTTCCTCCTCTGTGATTATCACCCATTGATTAAGAGGGAGACTTGTAAACCTCAACTTCCAGAGATGCCTCCCCCAATGTCCCACCCCTCAAAGCCACTTGTGTCTCTCACTCCCCACCTTGCTTTGGTAAGGTCCAGGGGGCTGGGGCACTGTGGGCCAGGGCATAGCCAGCACTGGGGAAGAAAGTCAGGCCCACAGAGGGTGCTCGTCTCACTTCCCGGGTGCCAGGAGGCCGCCCCCTGCACACCTGGGCTCTGTCATCAGGCCCAGAGTTCCCAGCGGTTACAGGCAGGGCATTGAGCCAGCGCCCTTCTTCCCCCTGAAATAATTCTTAGGTCTGAAGGGCTTAAGCCCATGTTTCATGAGTTTCCCAAACATGGTAGGGGCAGCTTCCAGCTGTGGGGTGGGTGCCAGGGATGTTACAAGCATCTCCAGCTGGAGCCTCTAGATTGCGGGGAAATTTCTGGGGAACCAGTTTTAGCCCTATTTTAATTATGAAACAAGTAAGTTATTATTATTGAGAATGTAAAATTTGCTAGCTTTTTAGAGCAAAAATCGCAGCTCAATGACCATTTGGAGTTGTGCCCCCAGGAGCTCCCCTTTGTTGTGGGAGTTATAGAAGTGGGCTGCTCCCCAGTCAGCAGGCTCTGAGGCCAGTTGCTCCCAGGAAGCTGCTGTGCAACAGGGTAGAGGGAGGGCCCCAGGTGTGTGTCCCTGGAGGGGCCAGGTCGGGCTTCCTGGGCCACCCCCTATCACTCCAGGGCCTGGAGGTGGGGGGCTGTCAAGTCACCCACGTGACGTTTCCGTTTCCCCTTTCACGCTGGGTGAGTGACTGTTGGTGGGGGTGGAGGGTGGGACCCCATGAGGATGTATAAGTACAGATTTTAAAAAAGGAAATCACTTTGAAACTTCCTGGCTCTTGTACAAAACAGCAGCACGCTCCTGTGTAGGCTGACTTGCTAAAGATCAAGCCCCCCCCGCCCCCCCGTGGAGACCTTATGACTGCGTGTGGCCCTGAGGGAGGGGTCACAGCTGGAGGTCACAGCTGGGGGTCCCAGGCTGGAGGTACCTGTGAGTGGGGTCCCCAGTGGCCTGTGCTTCCTCTTCCTGCAGGGAAGCAGCATCAGTAATTCAGACATAAAGATCCTACAATGATGGGCTGGCCAAAAGTGATGATTCTCTTTCTATCTATGAAAAAGGTTCATTACTGCTATGAACAAAAATTACAGGGGACCAGCTTAATCTCCTAAGAGAACAAACTTTCCAAGCACTTTAAGCTGGCACCAGTTGTTTGCAAACAGTGTGCTAATATATTAGCAAATGATTTGCTTACTGGAGGAGGCCTGGGAGCTTCTAGCAGCAGTACTTTGCTTTGGGTTCCTGAATATGTGAAAGCATCTTTTTAGGGTCATTCTGTGACTTAGGGGCTTGAGGGTGGGGTTTGTATTTACCATGCTAATTTCCCTCTTCAAGGCTTGCTCTCTCTCAACTGCTTCTCCCCTTCGTCCTCCCACTGCTTTTCCTAGTGGGATAAATGGGTCTTGAATGGAATGTCCCAGAACCCCCGCCCAGGTGGTCCAGAAGACCTCCCCACCCACCCAGCTCCCAGCAGGGACAGCTTGTGTCCTGGCTGTGCAGCTGTCGGGGGAGTGGGGCGTGCTGTGCACACCTACATACGGGGGAGGGAGCCCCCTTCCTGCCTTGGCTGGAGTGAGGGGGGCACCCCAGGGAGTTCTTGGTGTTCAGCACTGCTTAGCATTTAAGGAAGGTTTCTCACCTGTGTGTCCCTGACTTGCTTTTAGTGTCATGTAAGAAGATTTTAAGTTATATTTATTTTGTTGTTTTTTTAAATTGCACAAAACACTAAGACTGAAAGGCTGGATTCTGTTTCTCCATTAAAACTTTGCCTTCTCTCTGGACTTTCTTTCCTGCTTGGTGGGAAGAGCCCGGAAGCAGCCCCACTCCTTGAGATGGACTCTTTCCTCCCTCAACTATATTTAGCTTTGAGTTACTCCGCATCCGGTCAAGCCCAAGTGTGTATTACCAGGTGCCTGGCTTCAGAAGGGCCCCAGACTGGGGAAGAAGCAGGGTGTTCACCCCCCGCCAGTGCCTTTTTTCTAGAGGAGGCTCTCGGAGGGTTCTCCCTCCCTCTACACCCCTCTGCCCCTGACACCGGAGAAAACTGAACTGTTACAACCACCCTCTCCTTGCCGCACGGTGCCTGCAGACTCTCTGTATCTTCCTAAATAAAGACCCTGGAGACCATAGGCTGCCTGCGGTGTGGTGCTTCTGACGCAAAGCCGGGAGCAGTGTCTGAGGTGGTGGGGGCGTCTTTGGAAGCTGGAGGTTTGCATCGTTATGTTATAGCTATGATGACCTCCTGGGAATGGGTGTCACGTGGGCTACATGTTAATCTGCAAGGATTTTAAAACACTCTCCAAAGGGAGCCCCTTCTAACCTCCACAAAACGGATACATGGGAGCTCAGGGACTTAGAAGAGCAACAGCAACAGCTGTTGGTTATGGAGCTGACTCTGTACCTGCCAGTGTCTGTGGTCCTCTTCGATCCCCACATCAATGTGAACAGGCCGTGCAGTCTCCATTTTACAGATGGGGAAACTGAGGCTTAGCTCAAACAACTTGACCTAGGTAATAGTGGGGAGGAGGGGTTGGGACCCAGAATTTTCCTGTTTCAAACCTAATTCTGCCCTGCTTGTATTTTCTTGGGCCTGGATCCCAGGAGCTAAGCACCAGGCTGGCACACCGCCACCCAGCAAGGGTTTGGTGGACCGATGAGACACTGTGTGGCTGACTGGGCAGACACCCGCATCTGCCATGCTCTTCCCTTCAGCTTCCCCCAGCACTGAATCTCCAGTGCTTCACGGCAGAATTTGAATTTATTATTGTGGGGTTGGTGCATCCTTCCTTTATTTTAAAAAGTCACAGGAAAAAGTACAGAAAAACCACAGGACTTTTGCACCTTTTGCCTGTGGTGTTCAACCCAGGTTATCTTGTGGTTAACAGTGCTCACTCAGGTGCCCACATCCGCATCTTGTCCATCAGTGCTTCAGCGGTTCTGTCCAGTGCCCACAAGTCGCCTGAGCTGCTCCCAGGCCACCCCTGCCTTCCCTGCAGGCTCTAAGCCCTGGGATCCGCTAAAGATTGATTATTGACCGTCAGGTACACTCAACAAATATTTTCTGGCAGAGCTGAGTCACTCCCTCTACCACTTAATCCTTTTCTCTGTGGTTACCCCTCAGGGCTCTATGATCTCCCCACCTCCCCAAGTGCATTTGCAGCCCCTGCAGTCATCAAACACTGATGTTTGATGTGCCCTCAGATTCCCCTGTCCTGTGCCCACTCCACAGGCTAACAGAGACTGTACTGCAGCCAGCCCATCCCCCAACGTCTCCTTCCCACCTGGGCTTTGGCTACAGCTTGACTGGAGGTCCTCTCCCACACTGCAGTTGGGGGGCCGGGAGCACCCAGGCCTTCCCAGCCTGCTAAACTGGACAGGACCCCACACATCCCCTAAAGTTCTGGACAAGGAGAAAGAATCAGCCCAGGCTGTGGGGATCAGGGCACCAGCCCCCTGGATGAGGAAGAGTGGGCCTCGGGCTCAGTGAGAGGGTCTTGAGTCTCCTTGCCTGCAACAGCAAACTCCAGTAGCCAAGGCTATCCACCAGACCCCACCTGGCCTTGGGAGAGGGTACTGGCGTGAGCGCCAAATGGGACTCTGGGAGCTTCTGCCAGCAACTCTGGCCATGTCCTGTGCAGAAACCTCAGGGCAGGGCAGGGAAGTAGAGGGTGTCACTCAAACTCGGCCCCACCACCACAGAAGGGTCTGATCTCAGTCCCACCTCTCGCCTTAGTCACGTCCCATGAGGCCTGGCCGCCTGGGGTTCTGTGGCAAACAGCCTGGAGCTGTGAGTCGGGCTCACAGGTCACTGGGAGCATCTTTACTTCTTAGGTCAGGAGTGAATGCGAGTGGTCAGCAGCAGGTAAGCCCATCCTGTTTTACTTCTGGGAACCAGGGCAATAACCACATGTGGCTCTGTGTGCGTGCCCCTGGGCCACAGTGAGATGGATTTGAGCCAAAGCTTTTATCTCAGACTCCAGGACCCCTCCTGACTGGAGAATCAGGTTGCATCTCAGGAGGCATGGTCAAGACAGATCCCAGAAGACTGACACTGCAGACCCTTCCAGAACTATCTCAGGTCCCAGACCTAAGACTAAGGCGTGAAGGCATGCACCGTGCTTCATCTTCACGTGCACCTCATTCCAGTGAACCTCAGTGAAAGCCGAGGTGACTGTGAGAGCCTCCCTTACTTCCTTCCACCAGTGCTGGAGCCCCTCTTTAGGCAGGTCAGCGATCCAACTTCCAAATCCCAGCCTGAGGTTCTGCCTTCTAGAGGGCCTACCTGTCTTGTGTCCGGAAACCTGATTGCTCCCAGGGGCACCTCAGACTCCACCTGCCTACCCCTAGGGCCCCAGGGAACAGAACCATTGATAATAACTACAAGCTAACACCTTATTGGGGAACATGACCCCAGGGGCAGGCGAGTGGAATGGAGGGGAGGCAGGAGCGAAGGCAAACGGGAAGTGTCAGTGTGCAGGCCACTTGGTCTCATGGACTTCAGGCTCCTGATCTTCAGAGATGGGGGAACTCGGTTCCTGCCCCTAGGCCATTTGCTCTGAGGTGGCAGTGCCAGCCTCTCTGCACAGGTGCGTGCCCCAGCTGGTCAGTGTGGCGGTGGCAGCGGCAGGCGATCTGGCTCCGGCCCGTGGGGGCCGCACCATCCTTGCTGAGTTGCCCTGATGCTCTGCTCTGCAGCCACACGAACCGCATCTCCCTGAGCCTTCTTCATTGACAACCTGCAGGGCAGTGCTCACCTGGCCCCAAACCTGGCCAGTCCTTCATCCTGCCCCATGTACATCCTGGCTGAGGGCCTTGTAGGACTGGGCAGGAAGCCGGGGTCACATCAAACTTCCCTCCAATTCTACCAAGTCTAGGGAGAGATGAGAAACAAATTAACAGAACTCCCCAGGAGGTCCACAGAGGCTGGCTGGGAGCACCTGATCGTCTTGGTAGCCGGAGGGTGTCCCAGACCCAGGACGGGCAGAGAAACTCCTGGAACAATTCGAGAAGCAGCAGTGAGGGGGAATGCCTGGGGAGAGGGACCCCAAGACCCAAGCCTGTCAGCCCTGGGATCTCCCCACATCTGTAAGGACCTCAAGGTTGCCAAGGGTCATCACTGACATCTGGGGGGTCAATTTAACACAATGTTTCTTGACCTTTTGGGGATCATAGATGTCTTAGCTCATTCAGGGGAAGCCATGAACTCTCTCCCCCCCACCCCCAAAAAAACTGCCTATATCTATACATGCAGTTTTATATACAAATTCAGGGACTCTTAGACACTTGTGAAGCACCTTGATAAATCCTCAGATGGAATATGGCCCCTGACTTAAGAATTTTCATCTTGGACTAGCCCTTCTCAACAACACACGACAGATGTTTGGCCCGCCCCCCACATTCTGTGGACCTCTCTGTATTGGGCACCTGCCTGGCCTCACTGCCCGACCCCCAGTTCTCCTCCTTTGGTCACTGGCCTTCTGAGCAGGCATCACCCTAGAATTATGGGGGCACCTATTTTTGTAAATAGAGCTTGTTGGAAGTAGTGTGTCTGTCCTGTTACGTGCTGTGTTGGCTGTTTAGGCTGTGCAATGGCAGAGGTGCGTGATGGCTGTAGAAACTGAATGGTTGCAAAGCCAAAAATATTTACTACCTGATCCCTGGCAGAAGTCTCCCAACACCTGCCATAAAATAACAGTCATCCCTGGTAATGGGTGATTGCTTTCTAGGCACCTTACCAGGTGATTTAGGGCTAAGAGGTTTAATTCTTAAAATTCTGTGAGATGAGTTTTGTTAACCCCATCTTAGATAGGAAAAAGCAAAGGCACAGAGAGGGTGAGCAACACATCTAACATCACACAGCTGGTAAGCAACAAGCTCAGACTTTGATCTTTCAAATCTCCAGATCTTTCCATGACTGTCGTGATCCTGTATGATCAGCCTTTGTCCTGGCCCCAGGATTGCTGGACAGCCTGTTGTCGAGTCACGAGACCTGATTTTGGTGATTGTCAACCCGGCCAGATCCTGGGAATGCTGCTCCCGAGTATGGCTTTCTCCAGAGGGTGGAGGCCAAATTACAGAACCCAGACCTTGGCTCTGGCCCTTAAAAACCATGGGTAAGACTTGGTCTGTGGCCAGCCTGGGGTACATGGGGCCCCTGGATCAGGTGCTCTCTCTTTGCTCGGTAGGGACGTGCAATCCAGAGCTCAGTAACACACACACTCAGATCTGCCATTGCCCTCCCACCCCACCCAGCCGCCAACAGACCCCACAGAACCCTGCTGACTTGCCAGCTCACAGGCCCGCTCATACGCCCATCCACAGAAAACAGCTCTCACAAACACCAAGAAACAGCATGCGTGTCATTTTTCTCTCTTTACTGTGACAGCTGTGGCTTGTTCCTGGCATTTAGTGCACTGCGCACAGGCCCAAGATGACAAATTCAACAGAGATGTGAAGAAGGGAATGGAAATGCAGCGAGAAGGATGGCATGCTTTAGCAAGATGTGAGGGCCCACAGTTTTGTTTTATTTAACAAGAAAATAACTAGTTCTATATAATACCAACAACAATCATGCTATGAGAAGGAGCCAAACTGTCTCCCATGAATAGGTGCCTGTCTCCTTCAGCTCGGGCTGCCCTAACTACATACCACAGACTGGATGGCTTAAACAACAAAAATTTATTTTCTCACAGTTTGGAGACTGCAAAGTCCAAGATTAAGGTCTAGCCCTCTTCCCAGTTTCCAAGCAGCCACCTTCCCACTCTGTCCTCACATGACAGAGCAAGAACGCTAAGGCTGAGGCTCCTCCTCTTCTAATAAGGGCACCAGCCGTATTAGATTATGGCCCCACTGTTATGACCTCGCTTAATCTTTACCAGGTCCTCACAGGTCTTCAAATTCAGTCACATTAGGGGTTAGGCTTTCAACATACAGACTCGGGGAGGACACAAAATTTTAGTCCATAATGGTGCCCCCTGTAGCTGAACACACCAAGTTTCCAACTCCACCTTCTGTCCTGTACCTTCCAAGCTTGTGAATGAATAAAGCAGTTTTGGTGGGGGAGGGGGGAAGTGCAATGCTAATTTCTGTGGTTTTCCATGTGGCGACATATATTTGGGTTGCTTTAAAAATAGTTTCTGCAAATCATGGACAAACAGTATCTTACTGAGACAATTTGCAGTCGACAGCAGTCCTGCTTTATTTCAATGGGAAAAATTGCCCAATTTTAGTCATGCTTTCTGAGAACACATGCCTGTGTGAAAAGAAGAAGCTGCCCACTGAGGCCGCTGAAACAGCGAGGCTCCGCCAGGGGAGGCTGCCCCCTTCTGGAAGGTCATGTGCATTGCAAGGTACCTGACGAAAGGAAGACGAGGATGAGGTCTGACTGCAAAGGTGTGCAGTGAGCCTCCTCTGCTGTTCCCCCGTTATGCCCTAGGAAAGAGAGACCCCTCTTCCTTTCATGGCTTCCTGCAGCCGAGCTACATCTTTGTCTTGACTGTGGCTATGACTATGGTGAAGGCACGGAGGGCTTCCTTGTTTGTGGCACGGTGGCGAACACTGTCCATAGTTAGCTCATTTAATCCTTCAATAACCAGTTGTTCCTATCATTATCCGTGTTGTATAAATTAGGAAATGCTTGGAGCAGTTAAGTAATTTGACCAACGTCACACTGCAAGTAAATAACACAGCCAGGATTTGAACCCAGGTGAGGCATGGTATGGGTGGGCAGGTAAGCGGGCATGTGCTGTGCAAGTGAGCAGTGCCATGATGGGGTGAACAGACACTCAATGGGGGTGCAGAGAAGGGCTCCTGACCCAGAAAAGGGACCACGAGGCCAAAAAAACACTCTTTGCAAAGGAGGGACCAATCGAGGCTGGTTTACATGCTGAGTCTGAATTATCGGACAGGGGCGGGGAGGAGGGGGTAGAACATGCGAAGCCACAGACATGCCGTCGCTCCAGGTGGCCAGAGCAGTCTGTTGGGGCTGAGGTGGGGCTGGGGCCCGTGAGGTGGGTGAGTCCGATCACCAGCCCCGTGTGCCTGGGCAGGGCCGTGGACCTTCTCCCAACCACACGCTGCCCTCCTTGGAGGAGCCTGGGCGGGGCAGGAGGGCATCACATTTGCACATGGTGGGATTGCTTGGGCTGTTGGTGGCTTAAAATCAGGGAAAATGAAATGGGAGACTCATGAGGAAGCTAAACCAGAGAACTGGGGTCCTGAAAGGAGGCCAAGGTGTGGGCTGCGAAGATGTGGAAGAGGTGGTGTGGGTGACCTCCCATTCCTGGCTCTGGGAGGGGTGGACCTGAGTTGTGGGAAATGACCAGCTAGTAGGTTGGGGGCAGAGTGGATCCACACTCAAGGGGCAAGGTGGGAGGAGAAGCAGGATTAAAGGGTGTCTGAGAGGAAAGACGGTGAGTTTAGTTCAGACACGTGAAGTTAGATGTACTTGAGGGACACCCACATGCAGAGAACGTTCAGGGCAGCTGGACATGTGGGCCTGGAGGTCAAGAGCAAGGCCTGAGCAGGAAGTACTGCTTCTGGACACATCAGGATAGTGTGGGTGGCTTACCCAGGTCAAGAATGCTCACACTAGCACATTGAGTGAGAAAAGCAGAATTTAGAATTATATGCAATTTAGCCAAATTTTTTACAGTTAAAAGAAAAACATCAGATTGTAAAGAGTGGTTTTTTGGATGCTAGGCTCATGGGTGTTTTTTATTTCCTTCCTTACAATTTTCTGTTTATTCAAAAATTCCCCAATAAGCATAATTGCATTCCATGATCAGAAATATGTACATGTGTAGATCCTTTAGTCACTACCCTTGTGACCAAATCATCGGAACCCTCCTGGCAGAGGTGGGTGCCCCCTTCTGAGTCCCCAAACCCTTCCCTTTGGGTGCTTATCACACACTGTTGTGAATGTTTAACTGTGGGAGGGTGTGAGTCTTGGTCAGCCTGACGTCCACAGCTCCTGTCCAAGGCCCAGCACCTGCATGTGGCCGGCAAATGTTAGTTGCATGACTGGAAAAATAAGATAAGACTTAGAAGGTCAAGCACAACCTGAGTACCCCACAGGCAGGCAAGACCTCAGGACCCCTGGGGCCCCCAGGACCCCTGACAGTGCCCTTGTCAGGATTTCAGCAACTGCTGGCGTGTGCTGTTCATGGAACTCACAGATCCTTGGAAAACGCCAACACATAAATAAATGAGCTCATTAAAAAGTGATGCACTTTTATAGGGAACAACGTGGAGACAAAGATTCTAACTTTGAAAGCATGTAAATGCCGATCCAGCAAAATGCTCTAGCTATTTATTTACAAATTTTATAGCCCACATGTCAAATGACATTGCAACAAGGACATCTGTTCATGGACAGCAAACAATTGTCATCGTGGGGACCAGTTAGACACATTGTGATACAGCTGTTACGATGACTGGAACAGCTGTTAGTGCTGAGAAGGAACATGCTCCAGAATGGATCCTTCCCTGGGAAAAAGTTAGATGGGTAAGAATATAGAAAACAGCTTTGCTCAAGTAATATTATTTTGTTCAATGTCGTTTTATTATAACATTGATGAGGGGGATAAAATGTGATCCCCAGCCACGGTCTGTGTAGCATTTGTACATTCTCCCCAAGTCCACACGGGCTTTCTCCGGGGACTCTGGTTTCCTCCCCCATACCAAGGTGGGTATAGAGGTGGATTGGTGTCTCCCTTGCCCCAGTCTGAGTGAGTGGGGGTTGGGCCGTGCGCCTGCCATGGAAGGGGGTCCTGGCTTGGGTAAGTTCCTGCCTTGTGCCTTGAGCTGCTGGGTTGGGCTTCAGCCACCTGGAGACAGAACTGCAATAATCAGGTTGGAAAGTGAAAGAATAAATACAGATAATTGAGAGTGGAAGTGTTCTGGGGTCCTCATTTAGAAGATTGGTGATATTTTTATGACCAGATGTGTACCATAGGAACAACTCATATTTCCATCAATCAGCCTGTCAGAAAGTTGGTTTCATTATCCATTCTTTCACTCAATATCGAAGTTCCCAAGCACCTTGAAATGGCATTAAATGAGAACTTACTATATGTGTGTGTTGCGTGGAATTCTCTGGTAATAACACTTGCTTCCAGAGAGGAGGGCTGATGGCAGAACAGGGGACCAGGGAGCACTTATCACAGCCGTGTCTTTTTGTTACTTTGAATTTGGTACCATGCTCAGGTGGTACATGGAAAACTAATAAAATACTACTAAAATTCCTACATGGAAAAACTAATAAAATAAGATAAACATTTCGTGAACCAGAACTTATCACAGGCTATGGCCAACATGCATTTTAAAATATAGCATGTCAATTGTATTTTATTTCCCTCTTTTCCAATAAACTTCCTCCAGAAGCAGCAACATCTCCAGTTCTCGGGAGGAAACAGCAACACTGTCCTTAGTTTTTCTCTTGGAAAAGTTTAGGTGAAGGTGCTGTCTTCTTTTTTTAATGAGATTATGCTGTATCTGAAGGTTTTTGCTTTTTTTTCTCACTGCTAGTCCCATGAAGGAGCTGAGGACCCGAAAAACAATGGCTGGACTGATGGGAAGGTGGGGCAGGGCTTGAGGAGTCATGGGGAAGCCACTGAAGCCCCATCCACCCAAGCTCATCAGCCTTCTCAGTTCACTCACGAGAAACAGTCCACACGGTGGGGTGGCGCGGGCCCGAGAGCCTGAGGGGCGGACACCACCACTCTGAACTTTGCGGTCTTGATTTCCCTGTGACATGCGATGACCCCAGGCTCATAGGACCAAGAAGGAGGGAATCTCTGCTCCTCCCGTGCGGCACAGACATCCTGGGATCCAACAGGGCCCTACTCCGCCAGCCCCAAATGGACACCCATTGGCCTCTGTGACTGGTGCCCCCTTAGAGCACGCCACTTGAGCCTCTGGGTCTCATCTCCAGAGACCAGAGAGCCCAAGGACCACCCCTGAGGGCCTGTGCTAGAGGCTGCTCAGATGGTGGCCCAGGGTGTGAGATCAAAGGGAACAAATGTGACCAAATCCCCCGCGAGTGGGAGGTCAGTATCCACAGAACTGACCAAAGAATGAGTAGGACTGAAACAGTGTGGGCTCAAGAAACAAGGGCGCACAGGAGCATGAGGGGATGAGCCCAGGGTTAGGGGCTGGGGGTCTGGTGGTGCTGCATGTTGGCTGAGGATAGCCAGCCTAGGCTGCCTCTTAAAGGTAAAGGCCATGCTGAGAGGAGAGGATTTTGTTGGGTGCCACAAAACAAAGTGAAAGCTGCTCCTCAACATTGTCCTCCTAAAAAACACCTGGAATCTTCCCTCAGGGCCTCCTCCCACCCTGCTGAGGCCTGGGGGGTCTGCGGCTCCCCCAGCTGATAGAGACAGATGCTGTGATTTACATGGGCCTTGTGTCACTAAACACCAGCATCTTCAGGGAAAAGCAGTAGAAATTTGTGATTTTGGAGTCTGTTTGGGCTTTAATTTCCAAGACCTGTGCTTCAGTAGGGAGCCAGGGGCTCAGGGCTGGTCAGATTGGGAAATTCAGGATACTATTAAGTGCACCAACATACATGAAGGAGCATATCAGAAGGAAAGAAGAGAGTAAGAAGCAGACAAAATGTTTGAAGATATATGGATTGGAAACTTCCAAAATTTGATGCAAAATGCTAATCGACACATCCGAAAAGCTCAAACTCTGAGTAATATAAATGCAAAAAGATTCTTACCTAGATGCTTCAGAATAAAAATGCTGAAACACAAAGAGAACAACTTGAAAACAGTAAGAGAAAAATATCTTATCACATAAAAGGGAACCTAGTAAGAATATAGCTAACTGCTCATCCCAAACAGTGGGGCCAGAAGCAGTGGCATGACCATCCAAAGTGATGAAAGAAAAAAAATAACTGTCAATCCAGAACCCTAGACAACCCAGACATTCTCAGCTAAAACAAGAATCTGTTGCCAGCAGATCCATCTCATAAAAATATACCTGCCAGATTGGGAAGAAAGATGTACAACTATCTCTATTCACAGATGGTGCAATCTTGGATTTAGAAGACCCTTTGGAATTCACTAAAAAACTGTTTGAACTAATAGATGAGTTCAGTCAGGCTGAAGGGTGTAAGATCAATATATAAAAATCAACAGTGTCTCTATACATTTGCAATGAATAATCTGAAATTAAATTCAAGAAAACAATTTTATTTATAGTAGCATCAAAAAGAATTAATTAGGAATAAATGTAACAAAAGAAGTGTAAGATGTGTCCTCTGAAATCTACATTATTGAAAAACTTAAACTCTAAATAAATGGAAAGGCACCCAGTGTTCAAAGATTGGAAGACTTATTATTGCTAATGTGGTAATACATCCCAAATTCATTTACAAATCCAACAGAATCCCTATTAAAATCCCAGTTGCCTTCTTTACCAGCCCTAAAACTCTTTTGTGAGTGAAGGGACCTGAATAGCCACCAAAAAATCTTGGAAAAAAGAAGAACAAAGTTGAAGCACTGGACACTTCTTGATTTCAAAGCTTATTACAAAGTTAGAGTAATCAAAACAATGTGGTACTGGCATAGGGATAGACATATAAGACAATGCAGTAAGAATTGAGATTCTAGAAATAAACCCTCACATCCAAGGTCAACTGATTTTCAGCAAAGGTCCCAAGACAATTCAATGTGTTGTTCAGGATGTTGATAAATTGGAATCCTCCTACACTGCTGGCAGGAACATAAAATTGGGTACTTTCTTGAGAAAACAGCTCCTCAAAAGGTTGAACATAGAATGACTATATGACACATCAAGAGAAATGAAAACATATATCCACATAAAATTTCATACACAAATGTGCATAGTAGCATTACATATAACTGTCAAAAGTGGAAACAATTCAAATTCCATCAACTAATTAATAAATAAAATCAGCATGCCAGACAATAGAAGATTATTTGGGAATAAAAATGAAGTACTGATGCCTGTTCCAAGAGGGAACCCTGAACACATGGCATTAAGCAAAAGAAACCAGACACAAAGACTACATATTGTATGATTCCATCTACATGAAATGTCTAGAATAGGCAGAACGTAGATTAGTGATTGCCCGGGACCGGAGACAAGTGGGGAAGAGGTGGTTGAGAGGAAATGGGGAGTGCCTGGTAATTGATACTAATGAAACAGTCTAATATTGACTATAGTGACTATCCTCAATAAATATAATGGCAGATGCAAATTAAAATAACAAGGAAATACCACTTCACACCTGTGAGAATGACCCATATCAAAAAACAAACAAGTGCTAGAGAGGATGTGGAGAAAAAAGAACCTATTGTTCTGTTGGTGGGAACGTGAACTGATGCAACCACTATGGAAAGCAATCTGGATTTACCTTAATAAAAGTGGAAATACTGTAAGACCCAGCAATGTCACTCTTGGGCCTCTATCCATAGAATATGAAACCATCAGCATGAAGCCCATATGTTCCACAGTGTTTATAGCGGCATTATTTACAACGGCTGGGGCGTGGAAGCCGCCCGAATGTCCACTGATGATGACTGGATTGAGAAGATGTGGTGTGTACACACCACGGAGTGCTCTGTGGCCATAAGAAAGAAGGAAATGGAGCCAATTTCAACAAAATGGAAGTAGTTTGAGAGAATTATATGTAGCAAAGCAAAAAAAACACATACTGAACATTTACAAAGATGATTCAATAATGTAAAACACAAAAGCCAGAGGGCATCAATAAACTTCCTGAGGGCTTTGAGGTTAAGAAGTTGGGGGTTGGGGGGAGAGTGGGACAAGGAGAGGTAAGTGATGGTTATGGGGGCGGAAATGGGGACTGCAAGCTTGGGGAACAGTGGGGGCAAGTGGAAAGAGCTGATGAGCCCTAGATATTTGATACTCACATAAGGGATGGGGGTGGGGAAGAAAACACATACATACATACAGACAGACAGACAGACGTACATACATACATGTATCCTTTAAAAAGATAATAAATATTACAAATTTACACTCATAAACTTAACTAAAAAAAAATGTATAAAGGCGTAAACTATCCTCACTCAATAATGAGTCAAGTCGGGCCTCCCTGGTGGCGCAAGGGGTTAAATCTTAGCACTATCAAGCTGTCAGCAGCCACTACAGCCACTGCAGCCACTGTAGCATGAGTTAGATCCTCCCCGGCCAGGGAGCCAACCCACATACGGGGCAGCAGACCTCTCCTGCCTCGCCCACTGCTCCCCTCAGCAGTGTATTTCATTCAAGCTGCCTGTTCTGCTCCCCACTCTGTCTCTAGTGAATCCTCTCACTGCCCCCTCCCCCTGCACCTCTGGTCTACACCCCAACTTGTATGAATCAATCAATCAATCAATCATTAAAAAATGAGCTTTAAAAAAAGAATGAGCCAAATCAATAAACAGAATAATCCTACATTTATTAAAGAAAGTAAGTTTGTAGTTAAAAACTTGCTACCGAGAAAATTTCAGATCAAGATAACATCTTTGACAAATTCTACTAATTGCTGAATTAAAAAATACTGATTCTATACTTTTTTCTGTAAAATAGAAGAGGAGGGAACACTTTCCAACTCATTTTATGAAGTCAGCATTACTCTACTACTGAAACCAGACAAACACAACATAAGCAAATGACACACCAGTTTTCTTCATAAACAGAGGCACCAAAAATTTCAACAAAATATCAGCAAATCAAACCCATCAATATGTAAAAGCATAATATGCATGGGTCCTTTCCTGCATTGGTTCCAGATGTGAAAATTAATGATTGTAATTCATCCTATCAATAAACTAAGAAATGGGCCTCCCTGGTGGTGCAAGGGTTTAAATCTCAGCACTATAAAGCTATCAGCAGTCACTGTAGCACGAGTTCGATCCCCAGGCAGGGAGCTTCCCACATGGCACAGTAGACCCCTCCTGTGTTTCTCCTGTTTCTCCTCCCCTCAGTAGTGTACTTCAGTAGATCTGCCTGTTCTGCTCCCCACTCTGCCTCTGGTGAATTCTCTCACCACCCGCCACACCTCTGGCCTACACCCCAGTTCTTGTATGCATAAATAATCTTAGAAAAAAAACTAAGAAGTGAAAAACTATATGATCATGTTAATAAATACTAAAAATTATTTACAAACTGCAGCATCATTCAACATTCAAGCCTAGCAAAGTAGGAATAGAAGGAAACTGCTTAATGGGATAAGGATTTCTACCCAAACAAGCCCCTGCAATTAAACATATTTAATGGTGAAAGATTAAATGCTCTCCTCCAAAGAGTGGGAAGTGGGCAAAGATATGTCCTCTCACCATGCCCATTCAATATTGTGCTGGAGGCCTTATCCACTGAAGTAAGTCCAGAAAAAGAAATTGAAAACATACTGATTACAAAAGGGAGAATAAAATTTTCACTATTTTTATAAACCAATTTGACATTTTCATCTACTTAAAAAAATCAAAAAGAGCCTTACAAAAAACTAAATGAGTTTAGCAAGGTCTCTGGATTCAAGGTAAATAGGTAAAAATCAACGTAGTTTTATATACTAGCAATGAACAAATGGCTATTAATATTTTAAAACAGAATCATTTATAAAAATGGCACCAAAAACATAAAATACTTGGGTATAAATCTAACAAAATATGTGCAGGATCTATATTCTGAAAGCTCTGGAATGTTGATGAAAGAAATAAAAAATGACTAAGTCTATGGGGTGTTTTATCATGCTCATGATTGAGCCTGATTTAATCAGTTGAAAAGCTGTAAAAGCAGAACTGCTTTCCCAGAAGACATTTCACTTGTGTATAGAGTGGCTTCTCATTTCTACTTATGCCCAAGAATTCCAGCCTGGCCCCAAGTTCTCTTAAGGACTTGCCACAATTGTGTAAACCAATTCCTTGACATATATACATATACATAAACATGTATATGTGCATGTGCACATATACATACATGTATATGTACACATACATATACACATGCATGTACACATGCACATACAGGTACATATACTTTCCTACTGGTTCTCTGATTGAGCCCTGAATGATACACCCAAGCTCAGAGAAGTTAAGGAGTATGTGTATAAGCTTACTCAGTTTACTCAACTCAGGAATAGCTCAACGAGTCTCATTCTTCCCCACTGTGTCACCCCACTGAGAGCAAAAACCTTCAGGGACCGAAGAAAGAAGCATTTTGACTTTAGTCTCAGTTTAAAAAAAGCAAGGGTTGGGATCCTGTCCCCTCCCACATTATTCCATTCTTTCTCTTATTTTCCTCTGCAAAATGCCAGTCAGTTCATTCTCTCTGAGATCCCTTCCTCATTTTTGTCTTTCCCTCTTGCCTTCTCCCTGTCTGTAGCGGCAAGAAAGATGTCAGGAGCACGGGTTCGCTGTGGAGCTGCACAGAGGGGTCAAAAGGGAAGGAGTTCTGGAGTAGTTGGTGGCTTTTGAAAGCTTTGAATGGTCTCTTGTAGAGAGGCAACCACGTACAGGGCCGGCAATGGGGCCGGGGGGGCTGGGAGGTTGGCAGGCCTCCAGCCCCCGGCAAATCTTCACCTTCTCGGGGGTTCTCTGGTGGTGTCTCGTGGCCTCTGCTACTTCTGCCACTGCTGCTCTACTGCTGCCGCTGCTTCCTCTGCTTATAAGCCCAGTCTCTGGCCCAAGTGTGCCCACTCACACAGGCCCACAGCCTACTCCAGGTGCCCGCCATCAGGGATGCGTGTAGACCTCAGAGGTCCCACTGAGGGGAGGGCGGAAAAACCTAACAATTCTCATTATCCTACAATCCACCCCCTCAGGTTTTTTTGCCATTCAATTTTCAATTTACACATTTCCCTCAGCAGAATATGAACATAACCCAGTGCAGCAAAATGTAACAATGAAGCCAAATAACAAAATACAAGTAAGCCCAGGCGGGGCACCAACCTATGGGTGAAAGACAAGATTATTGGCACCACCATATAATCCACCAATTCGGTTGCCGAAGGCACTGCTCATTCAAGGTAGGGGAACCACACTGCATCCACCCCCAGGATGCACACAACTCTTGAGATTGGCGATACTCTTTGGGGGGTAGTTGCCCAATCCCCAGGGGTACTCTCTGCCGTCACTCCAACATTCGGCTGTCACAGCCACCAATGTGACGCGCAGACCCTGCACTCAGGCCAACCCTTCGCACACGCACAGGGGTCGGGGATCCGCGGATACAGCTCCGCATGTGGCTCTCTTGGGTCCCCTCTTCCGCTGTGGTCTCCACCACCAGCCACGCTCCCCACCCGTCCCCCAAGGACGGGCTCCTCAGCATCTCACCCTTATCCAACAGTGAACAGGGCACCACACAAAGGTGATTTTAAGAGGCTCACTGGCCTTCAGCAAACTTTCAGCTGCTCGACAGCTGCTCAGGGCTTCCCAACCTTGGCACCAGCTTTTGCCTTAAGTTGGCTTTTACAGCTCCTCTGCCTGGCTGCAGAGAACCTCACACAAGCTGCTCTCATGCCTGCCCCTTCCTCTACTCTGGCCATTGCCTCTCTGGGCTGTGGCTCTGGGCACACAGGCTGCTTTTGGCCACTAAGGCCCACCCGCCACCCTTGATTCCCATCTCCTGGGGTGTTACAAAAGATACATCCATCCCCAGGGTCCCATAGTCATAACTTAGTCCATCAGTGCTTTACTGGCTTGATGAGTCTGCTGCCTTGGGTTCGTAAGCTGGTCCTTGCCGGCCATCTCCTCCTCCATCTGCGGTCTCCTCCCACTGCTCCTGGACCTTGTCCACCTCCTGTGCAGCTTTTTCAGGTCTTCTAGAAGCTCCTGGACTCTGGTCCACCTTCTGCACCTCTGCAGCACCTCCAGCGTTGTCCAGCTCGCAGTCTACCACCTCTCAGTTCCTCCTGAGGTTTCTTCAGAGGGTTCCATACCCATCTGTGTTGAATCATTCTGCCAAAACTACGCCAACTGTAATGGCAAGAAGACTCAGGAGCACAGGTTCGCTATGGAGCTGCACAGATGGGTTAAAAGGAGGAGTTCTGGAGCCTTCAATGACTTTTTAGGTTTTTTTATTGGTTTCTTGTAGAGGCAACCAGGTACAGGGCAGGCAGTGGGGGCAGAGGGGCTGGGAGGCTGGCAGTTCTCCCAGCCCCCAGCAGATCTTTGCTCTCTCGTGCTCTCTGGCGGCGTCTCATGGCCTCTGCTTCTCCTCTGTCTCTGCTGCTTTTTCTGCTGCTGCTGCTTCCTCTGCTTATAAGCCCAGTCTCTGGCCCAGGTGTGCCCGCTCACAAAGGCCCACACCCTACTCCAGGTGCCCGCCATCAGGCATGCGCATAGGCCTGCAGAGGTCCGTCATTGAGGGGAGGGCAGAAAAACCTGACAATTCTCGTTTACCCTACACTGTCTCACAGTCCAGCCTCCCCTTCACTCAGGTCCCTTTCCTGGTGAAAGAGTCGCATTTTGTACCTGTAGGGCAAGTGAGAACTGTCAGGTTTTTCTGCCCTCCCTACAATGATGGACTTCTGCAGGCCAACACACATGCCTAATGGTGGGCACCTGGAGTGGGGTGTGGGCATGTGTGAGTGGGCACAGCTGGGCCAGTGACTGGGCTTATAAGCGGAGGAAGCAGCAGCAGAAGCAAGAAGCAGCAGCAGAGACAGAGGAGAAGCAGAGGCCATGAGACGCCGCCAGAGAACCCAGAAAGCATGAAGATCTGCCGGGGGCTGGGAGGCCTGCCAGCCCCCCGGCCCCCCGGCCCCATTGCCTGCCCTGTACATGGTTGCCTCCCTACAAGATACCATTAAAAGACTAAAAGCCTAAAATGCCACTGAGGGCTCCAGGACTCCCTTCTTTTTGACCCGTCTGTGCAGCTACATGGAGAACCTGTTCTCTCCATAGACAACCTGTGCTCTCAGTGGTCATCCTGCCTCTACAGTACTGCTGAGGGGCTGGCGGTTCTCTTGCTCCACAGAGAAGCTGGCCTCCCCTATCACCCATTGCTCATTTCCGACCCTACCTCTGCCGGCTGCGGAAGCGTCTCCTGACGCTGAGCACTAATTGATTCCATGGGTGTCTTCAGCAGTGAGGTGCCCACTGCGAGGACAGAGTTCAGAGGCCCTGGTTCTTTCCTCATCTCAGGCTCTGCTGGTGGCAGAACTTGCATGTAGTTGGTGAGCTGCCCAGCGTGCCCACACATGCAACACACATACTCATGGACGCTAGGACATAGGCTCTAGGATTCCTTGATCAGAGCTGCGGCATGTCTGGTATTCAGGCCGCGGGAATGGTGGTTGGAAGAACCAAAGGTATTTTACTCTGCAGAAGAGAAGGGGAAATTGGATCAAGAGAGACACCTGCAGGTATTCAAGGGATTGGTTGACATATGGGAGGGGCTGTACAAAGTGTGCTCTTAGTCTTTAGTTCTAGAAAGAATGACTGGGCATGATGGTGGCAGTTAAGGAAAGTAGGTTATGACTTGGTCAACGTGCCGCTAACAAATTTTTCTGTCCCACCAAGGAATAAAGTAGTGCGTCCCTGTCACTGGAGGGATTCACACGAAAGCTTCAGGACCACTCACCTGGGAGACGAGAGGGAATTCTTAAGACTGAGGGCTGTCGTCTTGGCTCCCAGTTCTGAGATTTTATGATTCTGCAGAAGAGCTAAGTGACATTTAAAAGCAATTTTCAATCAAAAGATATATTTTTATTTTAATTACTTTTTTGTGCTCTCCAGAATATACTAATGAAGATATATTGCTGTTATAGTAAACAAAATAAAACCAAAAAAACCATTTTAAAGCTCTATTTCATTGCATCAAATCCTGCAAAATCAGATGAGCTGCTGGTTCCTGAGGAGGATGGAGTAAGCGCATGATTGGCAGGAAGTGACTGCAGAAAGCTCTCTGGGGAGGCAAAATTTTGAGCTGGATGGCCTTGAACTTTACCCCATCAATCCAGACTACTGTTAGTTAGAAAGAAAACAAGACCTTGACTCTAGATGCACACTCAGGACAGGCTGCCTCCATGGGGTCCGATCCCATGGCTCCAGGCCCTGGGAAATCTTCTGCACTCTGGACCTCAGGCCAACGCAGCAGTCGAGGTCTGTCACCAGCAGTGACTCCTTCCTTCTGCTTTGCCTGGCACACACAGCATCCCCACCTTTGCTAGGTGCCGCTCACATACATGCTTCCAGACCTGCCCGCCAATAACCCGGGCTCCGGCTGCCTAGAGGCCACATGGAACAATGCCCCCTTGGGTCTCACCACAAGAGAGAACAAAACCTGTAAGTTGAAAGCTTGTCAGTGCTTTTGATGACTTGTAAGACCCCTTGGATATTCTGTCCAGCCTCCGGAGCCACCACCCCTCCTGAGGCTGGTCACTTTCTTCCAGATACTTGCTCTGGTTCTGCTGAGCTTCCTTCAGGCCCACATGACGTTCTTGGTGCCCCTAGACCCATTAGTTTAGCCTTATTTGCTTGGCTGAGTAACCAACACTTCCCTTGGGCAGGAAGCCAATGGAAACAAACTGCTTCTATACTAGGAACAGAAAGAACTCGTCATCAAAGATTTTCCATTTTAGGTAGACAGTGGGAGGCGGTGGGGAGCAGGAGCCATGTACAGGTGTGCTTCCTCTTGCCAGCTGCTCCAAACCCATCTTTCCTGTGCAATGAATTCTGCCTGGAACAGTGCTGGGGGGCACAAGGGAAATAAAAATATCATAAAAGCTGGCACTATTTGGGAGAAAGTTTCATGTCTAAGAAACCTGATTTCCCCTGTGAAGTGATGTGGGCTGTAGGTTTTGTGGAAATTTTAGCAGGGCAAGATGGTGGGCGAGACACTCGCTAAGGGAGAAGACTGGCAGAGAATTGCCAAGAGCTTCGGAGTGGGAACCTCTGGGTGCGGTTTTCATTAGGGCTCAGACATGTGGAGAGACTAGACCTCGCCGCTGGGCCTTCAGCCTCTGTTTCTCATGCTTTGACTCCATGTGAAGTAGCTCGCCACTCCAGCCTGCCTGAGCTGCTTCCCCGAGGGCCCACAGAGGCCCTGTACCCACCTGCCTGTCCACAACTGCAATGAGGTTGATGGGAAAAGAAGAAACCGTTTATGCATGTTTGCTGATCTTTTTGGACTTTTCACATAAAAAGTTTTAATTGAAGTTGCTGTGCACATCTACTTTTTTTTTTGTAAATACTGTTCTTTATTAATTTTGATTGAGATAAGAGGACACATGTAGAATGAGAAGATGGTAGGAAGGGATGAAATACTTTGTAAACTTGTAATATTGAAGTGCCAAGTACATCACTTGCCATACAAGGAAAACAATTACACATGTGGCCAGACGTGGCACATAAAATATGTGTGTGCATCCAGGTGTGTGTGTGTGTCTGTGTGTGTGTAAAGACACAGACACTACTCTGTGTCCAGCACACTGTAGAAGCTGGACTGGTGTGAGTTATTGTAATTAGGTGGGAAGAACAGTGAAGACAGAATGAACCAGGAGAGGCTTTTGGAGCAAATATTCAGCAAAGGTTTATTTGTTCTTGTTATTAGTAGGGGAAACACAACTTTCCAGTTTATAAAAAGGAAGAAAGGAACAGAGGGAGAGCGGCTGATGGAAGGAAGGAAGGGAGGGAGAAAGGGAGGAAAGGAGAGAGGAACAAAAGGAAGGAAGGAGGGAGGAAACAGGGAGGATAGGAGGGAGAGGGAGGGAGAGGAGCACAGATGGCGATGCACCTAAACTGTGTCCTGGGCAAGGCTAGTAGTGGCCTTGGGGGGGACAGGAATAAGGCAGGATCCTTCCATCTCTCATCTCTGCCCTTTTCTATATGCTGGTGTCTTGCCCCCCCCTCATGTCTCCATGAGATGGGAACCTTGTTCAGAAGGAGCTTCAGGTTTGCACACTGCAGGAAAAAGAACTTCCCTGTAACTCCAGTTAGGAAGGTCTCAGGAAAGACCCATGTCATTGCGGGACGCTAGGTGAGGCGAGCTACTGGCCTGGCTGGGCTGGGTTCTGTGATTGGCAACGTTTCTCCAAATCCCTTGGGCCAGTAGCAGAGGAGCTGCCCCTGCAACCTCAGGTGGGGCACAGAGCAAACAATACCACAGTGTTGTCTCGCCCTCCCCTGCTGGACACAGTTCTTGAGCTGGGCCTGGGAGCCAGGGAAGATTTCAACGGGGAGGGAAAGGATGTTTGCTTTCCACTCCGGACAGCGGCGGTGACAGCACCATGTTGGGGGCAGGATGCCCAAAGCAACGTTAATTTCTTCTTAATAAAATCCACACATCACTACCTCCGCTTCTTCAAAAGATTGTAGACATGTTTCAAGTTTCCAGAGACGTCACAACGGAAGTGAACACACCATCCCCTGGCGGTGGGCTCCCCTCCTGGCCTGGAACCTCAAGCTTCTAAGAGCTTACAAAGTGCTTGTTTCCTCCACGCTGAAATTCCTACTTTTAAAAGTTTCTTTTCTTTCTAGAGTCTTTTTTTGTAAAACATAACTACTTTTGGACAAAAATATAAATACTGCTTCTCTGACTGGAGAGAGAGCTGCAGGCTCCTGCTCTAAGCACAGGCCCTTCCTCCTCTGGTAACTCTCCCCAGAGTCAGAGCTCTTCCAGGGCCTCAACTCAGTGTCTGGCAGGTGGAGGAGGCACTAAGCCCGGGACCTTTCAGGTCACCAGGTTTACCACAGGACAGTCGGGCCATAGGCCACAGGCACAGCTGTGCCTCTAGAAACCTGGAGGTGAGTAGGCATCGAAAGTAGCTTCAGCACCCTGGGTATGGGACAAGCTGCTGCCCCTGAGCCAAAGAGGTGTACCCATTCACTGACTCCAGTGGCTCTGTCTCCTCTTTTTTGTTAGGGTGGGGGTTTCCCCTTTTCCTCCTGCTACCAGCCAAGTGACCATTTCAGTAACTCCTGGGTTATGTCACTGTGTGAAAATATTTCTGGCTCCAGCTGGAGGCTATCCTCTGGCTTGGCACTGGAATTTTCCATTCTAGTGCTTTATGAGGAGTTGGGCGATAGGTCATAGGTCTGGGCAGAGAAGATGTGTGCACAGGACACATCTCGGAGCATCCTGGGCCTGCTACTTCCTCAGCAGAGGTCCTCCTTCCCTTCTTCCCATTCTTCCTTTCCATAAATGACTCAAGTCGAGTTTCTCTCACTAGCAATAACAAATCCTAGCAAAGTACTCACTCCAGTTCACTTTTTGCCTCACGTTTGAGCTCTATTTCTGCTCTGAAGGCCAGGCTCCTTCAGAATAAGTTCACAAACTCAACCCTGGTCTTCTCCCGCCAACCTTCTCTTCCCCGTGTGTCCCGCACACACCCTTTTCTGTGACTGGCCGTGGGCAAGCATGAGCCTTTCTCCAAGCCTGAGGTCTGAAGGTGCAGGGAATTCTATGCAGCAGGTGGCTTCGTGTTTGTCACGGCCCTTCCCCTCTGGGTCTGAGGAGAGCTCTCTCAGTAGGGAACACAGTTACTCATGCTCCAGGAAAGTAGTAGCAGACAGCTCAGCCACACTGGCCACGGATTAGCAGATTGGGTGGGAAGGGTTCCAGGGGGCCTGAAGGGTTTCTTTTTTTCACATGTTCTGGATAGAGGCTTATGCTACCTTTATCACTGATCATATGGAACTACCAACCCCATCTGGACAACTCTGAATTTTCTGCCCAAGCCTTTCCTGGCACAATTGAACACATTAAATATTTGGAGGCTGCACAAGATCAAGAAATTCACCCTGGGGTATCCGGGTGACTCCGATAACACTTCAGGTCCTTATGCTACCTTGGGTTTTGAGGCCTGGCTTCAGCAGTGACTAAAGTCTACCTGAGACACAGCTGCCACTTCTGGAGCCTTGAAGGGGTCATTGTGGTAGAACTTGGAGTCTCACAGAAAGGTCGGACTTTGAAGTGGGTTCACTCTTTTGGGTCAAGGGCAGCATCAAGTCTCTTGAGATAGTAGCATCTCAATAGACACAGGGCACCAGGACAGTACGTCTTTGAGTGTCCTGACCTGAGGAAATGGTCAGAGGGGCCTTTCCCTGCAGTGTGAGTAGCAAATGGACACATGGAGATGCACCCCTCCCGGCACTCAGCTCTGAATGCAATGCTGCAGCTGCGGCCTTGTGACTGTGAGGTAGAATATTTGCACTGAGCTGCTTCTTTTCTCAGGAATGTGAGACAGGAGAGCAGTAGCCACAGAACGGGACCCAAGTGGCTGTTGCTGAGATGGCAGCTGAGTGCCACGCGGAATAAAGAGCTGCATGCGAGCGTGCCCGGTGCACGAGGGGAACTTTCGCAGATTCCCATCGAGACTCCACCCTGAATGCGTGATGTGCCAGCCCCCCAAATAAAAGGGAATCTCCTCCCTGAAGCTCAGGGGAAAGGTGTTTGTTTAGTTTTTAGCATGAGTTCTTTTTCCATTGCTTGTCAGGCAATAAACTTCTTAGTCTACTAAACCGAGCCTAGTTCCTGAATTTTTGGGTTTTGGTCACCGGCAAACGAACCCTCTCTAAGGGGGTTCAGTAACAGCTTTGTCCTAGACCCCCTGCCCACTGCGCCTCATGCACCTAAAGTCCAGTGATCTGTTCTGTCAACCACCTGGCAGTGCTGATGGCGAATCCTGAGTGTGAGGGAGGAGCGGATGTTTCTTAATTCCAAGCACTACTCTTTCATTTAACACTGTTGGAGTTCATCTTGTTAGATTGCTTCTGCCTGTTAAAGATCTCCTTGGGTTTTGATTTATTCATCTAAAAATTTGTTTCCTTGATAAGCTCCCTAGGTCTTCATGCAACGATTAAAGAAAATGTTAGCTGGGCCTTGGACCATGCGCTGCAGTTTCTTCTGAGGTAAGAAATTGTCCAGTTAATCCCTAGTTATAAATTAGCAGCTAGTTGTAAGCTTTCCTAATCACTCTTACTGCTCATTTACATGGGAGACCTTGGTAATCACATATGTCACACATATTTCCTCTGTCAACCTGCCCGGCAATCAAGAGAAGGAAATGAGTTTCATTTTACACTTGTTCTTGGTAAACCCAGTATAGGTCCTGATGCTCAACTTAGTGTTCAAACTCCAGATACGAAGGGGTCAGATTACCAAAGATATGAGCCATTGATGAATAACTTATCCAAGTCTCCCAGGAAAAAGGGAACGTGGGGAAAAAGGTTTGAAGAGGGGCATTCACGAACCAGTCGGACATCTGACCCATTTAAAAGACGAGAGGACACAGGGACTGGAGAAGCCACCAGAAAGGTCACATGAATGTTTATTACATAGAAAAGAGGGAGAGGAAGAAATTTTTCTAAGCTCTAGTTCCAGAATTAAATAAAAAAAAAAAAAACCACCACCACAAACTTGGAATGCCAAAGAGTTGTCATGCTTTATATATTTATAATAGGAATGCATATGTATATATAAATATGTACATGGAGCTATGTACATTGGTTTTTATTGTCATACATGGTGTTTTTCATTACATAGACAGTAATGCTGCTTAAGTTACGAATTTTAAAGCTGGCAGAACGCTGGAGAAATTGGAACACTGCTCAGCACCTAGAGGGCGCTGTGGAGACCCGAGCAGCACTAGGCAGAATGTAGAGCTTAGGCTTGGTCCTGAGGGTGGTGGGACAACTGAGCTGCAGACAGGCCTGGAGGCCAGACTGCAAAGTTTGGGCCAAGCCATGTCTGGAAGCTTCCCTAAGTTCCTACTATTAGAGTTTCCTCTTTGGAACAAAGGACACCTCCAGTCAATGATCACTGGAATGGACTAGAAAACCCCTAGGGAAGGAGGATTTGGGGGATGGGCTGGCCTCCCAGTGGGTTTGGGTAAAAGTGAGACAAGAAAACCCTGGGAGACGAGAGAGTGCGTCTTATTGGAGGACAGTAGAATATATAGCAATTAACTAACAGAAAGAAGAGAGACCCAAACAAAGGCAATCACAAAATCAAAAAATTGCCAGTTACAACACAACACTCATCCATAGTTAAATCCAACTGACACGCACAGACCCAGTCTTGTTTTAATGTATGTTATTTAAAAAAGAAAGTTGGCACCAAATACAACAGCATAGAACTTAGCCTGTGAAGATGTTCCCCAGCTGCTCTCACAGGATGTCCCAGCCGGTCACACTCACCCAGTGGGATGACTTCTGTCCCCCTTCTCTCCTCACTGGCACCTCTGCTGGGGCAGATGGGAGGGTTGTGGGATAGATAAGGGCCTCGGAAGAGAGGACTGTTTGCAGCTCCACAAGAGCCCAGAGACCACCGCTCCCTCCTTTCTGGGCCTCCCTACCTCGTCCCTCCTGCAGAAGACCAAGCAAGGGTGCAGGGGGTGAGCATAGGGTAGGGGTTCATGCGGTGGGGGTGCCGAGCCCATGGGCCATGGGAGGAATATATCCAAGCCCAGGGACCCTGGAGAGAGGATCGGCGTGTGCATCTGGACCAGGGCAAAGTGAACCACACCAGAGCTCATGCTGGAAGGAGCCAGGCCTGCCTGAGTGAAGAAACTGAGCCCCAATCCCAAATCTCTAGACCAACTACCTCCCTCAGCCAGTAGTCAGTGAGAGGGTGTGTGTACAGACACATGTGATTGTGTGTGTGTGTGTTTGTACATCTGTGCACTTGAGGGTAAAAGTGGGGTGGCTACCAGACCAGCCTGGGTGGTTGGTAATTTGGCAAATCCAAGCAGGGAGGGAGAGGGGTTGGGGACACATTCTTCAGCTAAATTCAAATTGAGGGCAAACCTGTACTGAAAACTCACATACAAGTGGGCCACATACAAGTGGGATCCCACTGTCAACCTCCTACCCTCTGTGACAGGATCTGCAGGGAAGAGTAGAGCGGGGTGGGGGAGGGGTGGCGTTGATTCTGTTTTACTGGAAAGCCAGGGCTGCCTGCCTCTGAGTCTGAGACCGGCGCAGAAAAGAACAGCTTCTTCTCCTCCCTCTCCCATTCCCCATCTTCCTCCTCCCTCAGCCTCTGCCTCGCTCCCTCGTGAGAGATGAGATGAGACTCATCCTCCATCTCTTTGCTCTTTTGGAAATGAGAAAAATGCTAGGTCCCAGGCCCCTCCTTGTTCCCAACTTACAGGGCTGTTAACCGAATCACAAAGCAGTAGGAGAGACAAACAAGCCAGGATTTCACCCTTAGGCCTGGGGGGTAGGGAGGAAGGGACATTCAAGTTCACTCTGGCTGGGGTTTCCCTGCCCATCACCAAGGGCTCATCCTATCTCCACTTAGCACACAGGGAACTCTATGACTATCTGAGCTTCCACACCTCTGTGATCCTGTGAATATTCCGAATAACTAAGAATCTAACTGGAAGAAAACTGATGACAGTACAGGACCCCGAGGCCGCCCACCTGCTCAGCCTGACCACAGCCGCCCTAACCCTGGTCAGACTGACCTCCTCTTTCCCCACAAGACACACAGAGCCCTCTGGAGGGGGAGGGTCCAGCCTGGACCCTTGGAGAACCTGTGTCCCCTTTCCTACCTGTGCTCACCTTGCAGTTTCACCTGTGAAGACATGGGATCTCTGGGTGTGACGTCAAGGGCTTGGCTGCTCGAAAGATCTTTGATCTGTTTCTCTGAGGCTGTGCCCAGGGCCCATTGGCCCACAGCACTGCCCACTGAGTCCTTGCTGATGCATGAACACAAAACAGAAGCCACACAGGGGGACTGCTGAGAGGCAACCCTGCCTGTTCAACCTCAGTCCTGGGTTCCATGGTGGCAGTGTCAGCAGAAGGTAGAGGGTCAGAGTCTCTAGGGAGGTCAGTGTGGCTTTGAAAGTGCCCATTCACCTCCAAACAAGGCAGCAAGAGGAAGTAATAGCAAACAATGTCTGCAACCATTGGATGGAGAATTTACATTTAAATTATACACACACAGAGCCGTTCACACAACGCAGGTTTCCTTTGCCAACTGGATGAAAACAGCCAGTGTGGTGAAAACTTGAGGTGGGCCCTGGAGCCAGGTGGGACCGTTCTGGCCAGGCCCAAGGACCCAGGAGGACCTGGCCCCAGGCAGAACTGAAGTGGCCCTCGCAAACTCACCCCATCTGGGCAGGGATGGGGGTTCACTCAAGAAAACATTAGAGATTGCTTTTTTTGGATCTTAAAGGCTGTGCTAGTCCAGAGGAACCACTGTCCGTTCAGTCTTCATCTTCCTCCTGGAGAACCTGAGGCCTGTGTCTGTCTCCTGGTCCTGGGGTTCAGCCCCACCTTGAGCTGGCATCAGGGCTCTGTGTTTGGGGTCTATGTTTGGTGTTTCTTCTGAGTGAAGGGCCCTGTTCCCTCCAGGGGAAGTGTTAGCTATGTGACTCTCTTTTCCTTCTGCGCTTCCTTTATACCCAGTTCTCCCCACTGCTCCTCAGACCTCAGCATCTGCATGAGGCTGAACTCCAGGGCCTACCTCGCCTGGGTCAGAGTGACCAGAGCCCTAGGTGGGGACAGCGAGAGACGGTCCTGTGTGCTAGGACCAGGCAGCCCCCAACACCAGCCAGTGAGAGCTCTTCCACGCCAGGGGCCGGGGTGGGGGGGTGTTGCGGGGGGGGGCACTTCGGGCCTGCCCTCGAGAGGGGAGGAGGGCTTAAGAGCTGCCAGGATGCTGAGCACAGGGTGTGTTGTTGAGGTGTTCAGGTTCTCTCTCAGGTTTTTCATTTGCTTCTGAGTGCCCCCCAAGACCTTCTCGGCTCCCTGTGCGCCCCTCCTCTCCCAGGGCAGGACTTTGACACAGACTGTGGCTCAGCTGCACCCCATGTTTGGAGCCTCGCCCTCATTTGCAGCCTGACACTGCAGAGTGTTCTGCATCTGAACACTCAGCACACTCAGTGCACGCTACCCCTGTGTCGGGCTGTCGGTGGGGGTCATAGGAGGTAAAATGTGCCTCACTGTGCCCAGGCAAGAACCCAACATCTGAGGGCTGCCCTGGGCACTGGGCTGTCAAAGGTCTGCCACAGCAGACCGAGGGCATCTTGCTCAACTTCCCTTAAGAGTCTGGCTCCATTGTCAGGCTGGCTGCTGGTCAGATGGGGACTGGGGAGGGCCAAGCCTTATGGCTCCAGCCTGCAATCCCCAGCACCTGGCAGGCAGGACATTGGCCATTGGCCTCCTGCTGCTCCCACGGGGCCCTGGCCTTCCTGGCTTAATCCCTGGCTTCAGAAAAGACTCAGAGCTAAATTCCAGGTGAACCGTTTCTGCTGCCCACAGGACACTCACAGGTTGCCAGGTGGTGCATTTTTGCTCCAGGGTCCCACTCCAGCCCTAGGAAATTGCCTCTCTGATCCAAGTGTCACCGTTGGGTCCGGAAGCATCTCATTCACTGTGAAGTTCTCTGCCTGCCTGTGAGCCCTGCCCCGAACACCCGTAGTCAGGGAACGTGCTACAGAACCCTGGTGGATGAGAGGCCAAACTTGAAAAGCGCCCTGTGCCTTCTGGACCATTGCCCACGTGCTGTGTCATCCAGCAGGCCCAGTTCTGCCACCAAATGGCTGTGTGTCATCCAAGAGCTTGCTGGCAGGACAAGCCTAATTTCCAGCTGACTGGTATTTAACAAATTAATTCTGACCACCTCGCAGCCTGGGTAGATAGCTCAGACCACCCGGAATCCACTAGCCATTGACCCTTATCTAATGAAGACAGGCCTGCTGAGACCATCTGCTGGTCTAATTTAGAGGTTGCCATTTTGAGCTGGCAATCCTCACAGATTCAACTACTCAGAAGACAGGTGGGGGGTCCTCTTGGTTTGTTCAGCATCAGTTACCTGGATGGGTAGGAAAGAAGCTTCTCCCTGAGGCTGGTTCTCCTCAAGTTTGGAGAAGCAGCCCACAGGTGAGGGGAGGAACTGGGGTATGGGTTTGTGGATCGGAGAGGACCTTCCCGGCACACAAATCCCAATATTAAGCCATCCCACACTGGGACTCATGGTGACAGCTGTCACTCAAGAAAATCCGCTCTGTCTCTGGATTGTGTCACTAAACATGCAACATAAATTGCTATCTCTTCTCTACCCCCTCAGCCGCCACCCCCAGCCCAAGCTAGGAAAAGAAGATCCCCCTCTCTCACTCGTGGGGGCAGCCCCCACCTGAAGCCTGTCATCACTGCAGGGAACAGGCAAACTCAGGGAGTTGTTTGGGGTGAAGGGCTGTGGGCTGGTGGGCTGTAGGAGGGGGACTGGGCTTTTACTGCTCTCAGCTGGAACTGCTTCATCTGATTCTTGGGGAGGCTCTGTTCTGATGCAGCTTCCTCAAGAGCCTGCTCTCTTCTCAGCCTGAGACACCGTCTTCACACAGAGAAGGGGTTTAGCTTTCTAAACAAAATCAGATCTGGTCTCATGCCTGAAAACACAGAGGCTTCCAAACATGAGGCCTAGGTTGGGGTCGGGAAGAAGGGAGGACAGGGAGAGATAAAGACATGGCCAGCTGTTCTAAAAGTGCAAACACGCCCCAGATAGGAAGCGGGACCAGCTGTTCATTAAAACTAAGGGGCGGATGGCAGAGTAGGCCAGGCCAGGAGCAGGGAATCAGCATCTGAATCCTGGCCCACGTGTGGGGGAGTGCCTGGAGGGGTTCCCATCTCTGTGGCTCCTCAGGCCCAATTCCTGTCTGACTGTGGGCTCTCCAAACATTCCCATCTAGCATGGAGAAAATGACCACACAGATGTGACTTCTCCACCTCTGGCTAAATTGAGTCCCTGACAGGCAGGGAAGCCAATAGCACAAGGTCCAGTGTGGTGGGAACTTGGTTCCTTACCAGTCTCACATTTTAGTGCCCTCTACATTAGACTGAAACAGAAAATAAATTACCATGTAAATGTCCACCTTGTCGCTGTAGCTTTAGATCTCCTTTCTCTTAATTTCAGATAGACACTTGATCACAGTGGTCTGGACAACCTCTGTTGGCTCCTCCTTGCTTTGGGTTCAAGCACTTAGAGGCACCTTTCACACCCTCTGCAGAGGGAGCAATTCCTGTGTAATCCCAACAATGTCATCCTAATATATCTGTTGCAAGACAGAGATCACAACCCCACAAAAATTTTTTCCCTGTAATTCTAAACCCTCCTGAAACTCCCAAAGGTGCATTTTCTCCCAAAACTTACATAGTGGCAAAATCTGACCTGAACTGAGGTGAGGCTATTTAAAGTTTCTATAAATCTCAATTAATCTGACTGTTCACATGTTTTTGCACAGAAACTGTCACATGTTTGATGTCGGGGAGCGTTCCCAGACCTGTCAGGCTGTTAGGGAATATAAAGTGAATGTCTCCCGTTCTCTTCCTAACACCCAAAATGTCTGAATTCAGAGACATCCAGCCCCAAGGATTTCACACAAAGGACTGTGGAACAGAAATTGTGTTCTCTAGAATGTGAAAGGTTGCCAGCCCATGTCTAGTCAGATCTGGATTTGTGTGTGTCCGGCAGTTTTTGCCCCACTGGCCTCCTTCCCAGGGAACCAAAGCTCAAAACACACAAAGGTAGGGCTGCAGTGAGGGAGGCCGGGGCCAGAAGACACCCCAGGGGATGGCCCCACCCTGCAGATGAGCATACAGTGGGCCTTTCCACACGGGGCTGGAGTCTGTCCATCCACACCCCTGCCCTGGTGGATGACCACTCTGGCAGGCCGGGGGTCCCAGAGGGAGTGTCCACCACAGCCCTGCCCCTTGGTGAACCCCCGCTGGCAGCTCCCGTGTGCCCTTGCAAGGCAGGGGGAGGTGGGGCAGGGCAAGCCAGAGCATCCCAGCCTCTGTCAGCACCCCCGTCCCCACCACACTCCCTACTCCACTGGAGATGCTCTGGGTGCCTACACCGGCAGGGTTTTCTGGAGCAGGGGGAGGGGCTGACAGCCCTCAGCCTACTGATAAAAAAGATGCATTTTCAAAATTAGTAGTATTTTTTAAACCCCCCTTTCCACTCCAAACCCAGGAAACAGCAGAGGAAAATATGTAAAGGTCCTTGCGTCCATCGCTGCCTGGTGCCACCTTCAGGGACTTTTTGGCGGCTGCCCCAGGCTCACAGCTGTTGTGGGATGCCTTGCTCCTTGTAGCCTGTGGTGAATAATCAGAGGAGAGATAGTTAGACACTGACTTCCTTCAGGATTTCTCTAGTAGGTGCCCCAGATTAGAATATGCTCCTAAGACCTTATTCGCACTAAGATTGCCAGTCAGAGTCCCAAGGGCACTGGCTTTCAAATGAGAAACAAAAAGATAAGTGGAGAATTGTGAAACTTTGGGTTTAGTGGGGGTATGAGAAGAGGGTGTCTGTGGTGCAGGTTCGAAGTTTATTGGTGTGCTCCCAAATCCACACCCTGAAGCTACCACACCCTGAGGCCTCTGCACAACAGCGGCCCCACTAGGCAAGCGTGGTATGGTGTTCCAATGCTAAGTCTTGGAAACAGATGCCAGGCGGGCTTCCCCGGTGATGGGAATCTGGTGTGTGAGGAGGAAGACAATGCACCGAAGGGCATAATCCCGCTTATGTGTTGAATCAGTGGGACATCTGCAAGCCTTTAACTTTGCTGATAATTATGAGACAATTGGGAAAATTTGACCACTGTTGCTAATTTATTTGGGTGTGAAAGAGCATTGTGGTTACACTAAAAAAAAAAAAAAAAAACCTGCTGAAATATTCAGGGGCGAAATTATGAGTCTGGAATTTACTGCTCAGTTACCCCCTATTGCTGATAGCATAGCCCCCACAGGGGTCTTGCTGGGCTTAACTCGCTTTTTCTCTTCATTTACCAGATGATTCATCAATTTTAGGGGCTGGGGTTAGGAGCAAGTGCAGGAAAGATGGGAAGTGGTGATACATGCTAGACAGTGGCCTGGAGCTTAGTTGAGGCTGATGTGGGTGTTTAGGGGCTGATTGCACTAGGTGCTCTACTTTTGTTTATGCTTAAACATTTTCCAAATCAAAAAGCTACAAATAAAAACTTGTTGCCCAACTGGGAAAGGGGGTGTTTGTGTGAAAGGGGCACCCTAGTGCGAGACCATGTCATTCACCAACAGACTCACCTTGAGAGACTTTGCAGCAGCACAGGGATGTGAGGTGGCGTGAGCAAGAGGAGAGAAAGGAAGAGAGAAAACACCGTCTGAAAATAGAGGCCAGAGGGACTGCCTGAAATATTAAGGAGGGAGGATGCATGTGCGGCCTAAGAGATGGGACAAGTGTCAGGTTCAGACAAGGACAGCCCAGGATTCAGTGACCAGCCCCTGTGGCCAGCCAGCAGTCAGCAAGGGCCTCCTCTCCCCAGGAGACACTGCCAGGAAGTCCTCTCCAACCCAGCCCTGCCCTCCGTATCTCAGCCAAACCCACACTTCTACTACCTGCTCCTCACTCTTTTTTCACCCTCAGCTCATGTTTTCCTTTAGATGATTCCAGATGAACCTGAGAGAAATAGCTACAGGACAGGTTTAGTGTCTAAAGTTGCTGACAAGGCCTGTCCTGCCCAGCTCTCTCTGAGCCATGTGATTCATCCTTTATAGGGACATAGCCGCGTATAGCAAACCTAATGTTTTGAGAAAGATGAAGATTCTATCTTACAGAAAGCCTGAATCAACTGGTAGTGACTCCCTGAGCCCTGTGTTGAGAACAAGTGAGGCTGCTGAGCAGAAAGTGTTGTGATCGGCTAGCAATGTCTGCCGTGGGCATGGCACTAGAAAGATGCTACTGCAGAGCTATCAAATAGTGACTGCTCCATGACCTGGTCAGACTTCGTTGTCCATTATTTGTTGTTACTAATATGAATAGAACAGTATGCAAGTAAGTTCCAGATTGTAACTTCTACTTCTGTTTCCATTTCTCTAATTCTCCCCTTCAGAATTTTTCTTGATATGTTCTTGGTGATACCCTCAACAATGCCATGTGAAAAAATTATCCTGTGTTGTTATAATGGGAAAGTTTCCCTTATTTTTACAGGAAGGGGCTGGCATGACACCAGAAAGAACAACCCCTATCCAAATACCTATGAAAACAGACAAGTCAGCTGTGGCCCTTCCTTTCAAAAGCAGTCACCGCTGGACACACAGTCTGCATTGCTCAGAATGGTCAGCCTACCACAGCATCTCACGATCAGTCATCAATGTTCACCCTTGAGCATGAAAAGGTGCAGTGGCACCTCCTCTTGATGAGGTGGGTGACCGAGTCTGGGGCCCAGGCAGGACGAGTGGGTGGCAGTGAGGAATGTATGGTTTTCTTGTGCATTCCTCAAGTCCCTTCCCCACATCATGTTCTAGAAAGTCTGACACGAGATGGGGAAAGACAAACACTATGATTTCACTCCTGTGTGGTACCTGAAGAAACTAAACAAACAAACAAAAATGAACTCAAAAAAATAAATACAAAAATTTAGATTATTAGATCAAGTGAGTGGTTACCAGGAGGTAAATTGGGTAAAAAGGGCCAGTTATATGATGGAATTGGACTTTTAGTGATGAACTCAATGCTGTGTATCAGATGTTGATTTCAGGTGTTGATGCACACCTGAAACCTACATGGTGTTACAATGAAGATGATTTCAGTGAAAAAGTAAAGCCTGAAACAAAACAGCATCCCTATAACCACCGAACCAACATCCAAGTTATTGACCTTGACCCACAGTGAAGACTTGAGGTAGGGGGAGAACAAAGGGCTGGGAGGGTTCTCACACTTGATTATCCTGTAGCCCAGTTATGCTCTCCACACCAGTCATAGAAGAAGGGTTTTTGGCTGAGTCGAGAGCTTGAGTGATAGAAGTGAGGGAGGAGCTACACATTCTCAGGGTCTCCATTTTCTAAGCTCTTGAAGTGACTGCTGAGATTTAGGTCAGGTGGTTCCTGGTTATTGAGTATGACTAAAGGCAAGAATGCCGGAACATGCTAGAGGTCAGATTAGGCGTCAATGCACATCTATTGAGACGCGCCTGGACATAGTCCTGTTCCATGGGAACAGGAAGGTTCCTTACTAAAATGCCCAACCTGGGGCCTCCCTGGTGGCAAAAGGGTTAAGTGCAGCCCTGTGGAGTTGTAGACACCCACAAAGTGAGTTCGATGCCTGGCAAGGAGATTCCTGCATGGCACAGCAGACCTCTCCTGCCTCCCCACTGCTCCCCTCAGCAGTATATTTTGGTTGATCTGCCTGTTCTGCTCCCTACTATGTCTCTGGTGAACCCTCTCACCGCCCCACACTTCTGGCTTGCACCCCAGCTTGTATGCAAAAATAAAATAAAGCTTTAAAAATATTTTAAAAATGCGCAAGCTCCTGGCCAGACTTTGGGTGCAATGAGGAGATGAAGCAGTAAGAGGCTTCAGGACGCATATTGGGTAGAGACAGACTTCAAAGTCCTCCTGACTATTGCAGAGGAAGCTTCTGAGGGCAGATGCCCCTTCCAGGTTCCAGCTGGCGCCAAGACTGGGAGCCTGCAGGCTGTCTTACAGCCCTAGGGAAGCATCAAATTTCCTCTGGGAAACTGCCAAACTTTGTCACACTTTCCTCTCTGCAATGTTCTGCATCCATCTCCCCATCTGGAAATGGCCCCTGGAAATGCCTACTGAGTGAAGCCTCTATGTGGGACCTGGATGGGCCTGAATTAGTCTCTGTCTACTCTGTGGGACTCACTCCTAATATCCTCCCTGATGGGGCAGTGTCTTCCCTGGAATCAGGCCATCCCTCAGCCACTGGCCAGGTTGGTGTCCCTCACCCCCTTCTCTAACTGCCCTTGATTCCCAGCAACTGTTTGGTTTGTTCACACTCTGGGATACCCTGGTAGTCCAGCTGACCCACTTCCTTCCAAACTCTGCTGCTGGAGTCACTATTTCGAAGCGGCCTGTCTGATCAACTTGCTGGTTCTGCTGCATCTCATTTAACCCTTGAATTTTCTCTGGCCTGTGGCTTGACTGTCACTGACCTAAAGCCTTCACTGACCCTCAGATGAGCCTGAATTCAGGCTGAGTTGGCCAGGAATAATCCTGGGTCATTCCAAGGCTCCCTGAAACTCTGGGCTCCCCCTTGTGCCTCTGCGGTCCTTACCTTGCACAGCTTACATCTGGCACTGACAATTCCACCTATGAACAGTTTCATGTAGTGTAGGACAAAATGAGGAGCATGGAGTGTGGATAGAAAGGTGCAAAACCTGAGGAGTGTGGCCCTTATTAGGACTAGTGAGGTAGCATAACACAGGAACATGGATCAGGGCAGAGTGATGTACATGGCTGCTTGAAAAAGGTGGTGTCTGTTTTAAGACCTTGCTAGGAAATTTTGAAAATGTTAAGTTATCTTTGGTAAACTTGATTTTGTGACATTAAACCCTTTCACAAAACAGTTTTGTGTCTAATCAAATTTATGTTAAATGACTGGTGAAGTTCTACTCAATGCAGTGAACCATGAGATTGGTTAAAAGAAGCAGACTACACAATAGTCCAGGCAAAACTAACAGACATATCAAGAACATTTTATCCAACCGCAGCAGAAATACACATTCTTTTCCGAGACTAACACAGAACATTTTCTATGCTAGACCATATGTCAGACCACAAAACAAGTCTTAGCAAATTCAAAATGACTGAAATAATCACAAGTATCTTCTCTTGCCACAAAACTAGAAATCAACAGCAAAAGGGAAACTAGAAAATTTACTGGCACATGGAAATTAAACAGCATTCTCCTGAACAACCAATGAGTCAAAGAAGAAGTTAAAGAAAGAAAGTTCCTTGAGACAAATGAAAATAAAAACATAAAATACCAGAAATTTTGGGATGTAGAAAGCAGTTCTAAATGGAAAGTTCCTAGAACAAATACCTATATTTACAGCACTGTATCAAGAAAGATTCCAAATAAACAACCTAACTCTACAACTTACGGGACTAGAAAAAGAAGAATAAATTGAGCCCAAACTCAGCAGAAGAAAGATTAAAGCAAAAATAAATAAATTGCAGAAAAATGTAAAAAAGAGTAACCAAATTAAAGTTGATTCTTGGAAAAAATAAATGAAATTGACAAAACTTTATCTAGACAAACAAAGGAAAAAAAAGAAAAGACTCAAATCAACAAAATTAAAATTAAAAAGGAGACACTACAACTAATACCATGGAAATTCAAACAATCACATAAGCCTGCTATGTACAACTGTACATCAACAAGCTGGACAATCTAAAAGAATAGAAAACATTTTTGGAAACATACAACATGCCAAGACTGAACAATAAGGAAATATAAAATCTCAATGGACTAATCACTAGTAAGGAGAGGGAATCAGTAATCAAAAATCACCCAACAGAGAAAAACCAGGACCAAATGGTTTCACTGATGTATTTTACCAAATGCTTAAAGAAGAATTAACACTGATTCTTCTTAAACTCTTCCAAAAAATCAGAGAGGAGGGAACACCCTCAAACTCATTTTGCATGGTCCTTATTATCCTGGTAGCAAAATCAGAAAAGAAATCTATAGGCCAATAGTATTGACGAAAATCAATGCAAAAGTTCTCAAAAAAAAAAAACAAAACAAAACAGCAAACAGAATTCAGCAGCATATTAAAAAGATCATTCAAAATGATCAAGTGGATGCAAGGATGGCTCAACATCCACAATCAATCAGTGTAATATGTCACATTAATACAATGTAAGAAAAGAATAATACGATCATCTTGATAGACCCAGAAAAGTACTTGACAGAATTCCACTTTCACTGATGGTGAAAGCTCTTTAATAAATAAGGCATAGAAGAAACATACCTCAACATAATAAAGATCCTGTAGGGCAAAATCACAACTAACACTGTACTCAATGATGAAAAGTTGAAAGGTTTTCCTCAAAGTTCAGAGACAAGACAATAATACCCAATCTTACCACTTACATTCAACATAATACTCGAAGTTTTAGCTAAAACAATCAGGCAAGAAAAAGAAATAAAAGATATCAGAACTGGAAAGGAAAATGGAACAATTTCTCTATTTTTAGATGACACGATTTTATATGTAGAAAATCCTAAAAATTCAACCAAAAAAATCCCATTAAATCTAATAAATAAATTCAATAAATGAAGTTGTAGGATACAAAACAGACTTACAAAAGTCAGTAGTGTTTCTGTACACTAACACCAAATTTTCAAAGAAAGAAATTGATTGTACTTATAACAGCATCAAAAACAATAAAATACTTAGGAGTAACTTTAATTAAGGAGATGAACTCTCTACTGTGAAAATATAAGACACCGAAGAAAGAGAAATTGAAAAAGACACAAATAAATGCGAATGCATCTTGTGTTCATGGGTGGGGAGAATTAATATTGTTAAATATCAATATTGCCGAAAGTCATCTAGAGAGTCAATGCAATCCCTGTCAAGATTCCAATGGCATTATTTACATAAATAGAAAAAATACTCCTAATATTTATATGCAACCATGAAAGACCCTTAATAATGAAAGAAATCCTAAGAAAGAAGAACAATGCAAAAAGCATCACACTTCCTGATTTCAAGTTATAATATAAAACTATAGTAATATGATATTAACATAGCAACAGACAAATATACCAATGGAACAGAATCAAGAACCCAGAAATAGACCAATATTTGATAAGGGAGTCAAAATACTCAATAAGAAGAAGAGAGTTTCTTCAATAAACAGTACTGAAATAGTTGGATATTCACATATAAAAGAATGAAGATGAACCCCTATTTTACCAAACTCACAAAAATTGACTCAAAATGGATTAAATATTTAACTGTAAGAAATGAAACTCATACAAATACCACAGAAATACTGTCCCCTTCTATGGGTCTTGCTAATTATTTATTGGATATGATACCTAGGACACAAGCAACAATATAAAAAATAAACAAGTGGGATTACATTAAATCAAAAAGCTTCTTCGCTGCAGAAAAAGCCATCAACAAAGTGAAAAATAGCCTATAAAATGGGGAAAATATATCTGATAAGGGGTAAATATCCAAAAAATATAAAGAACTCATATAACTCAATATCAAAAAAAATCAAATAACCCTACTAAAACATGGGCAAAGGAACAGACATTTCTCAAAAAAAAGCATATATATATACGGCCAAATACATCAAAAGATGCTAGTCACTAATCAATAGAGAAATGCATATTAAAATCTCAATCAGATTTTACCTCACACCTGTTAGAAGGGCTCTCATCAAAAAGACAAAAATTGCTGGCATGAATATGGAGAAGCAGAACCCTTTGGCACTGTTGATGGGATCGTAAATTGGTACAACCACTATAGAAAATAGCATGGAGGTGCTTCAGAAAATTAAAAATGGAACTACCACATGACCTATAAATTCTACTTCTAGGAATATATCCAAAGGAAATAAAAACACTAACTCAAAAAGATATCTGCACCCCCATTTTTATTGTAGCATTAATTATAATAGCCAAGACATAAAAAAAATCTAAGTGTCCATCAATGGCTGAATGGGTAAAAAAGTTGTATATATATATTTATACACATATACATGATGTAATATTATTTGGCCATAAAAAAGGCAAGAAAATCCTGCCATTTGTGACAAATGGGTGAATCTTGATGGCATTATTCCAGGTGAAATAAGTCAGAGAAAGACAAATACTGTGTGAATCCAAAACAAACAAACAAACCAAGCTCATAGGAAAAGAAATCAGACTTGCTGTCAACAGAGGTAGAAGATGAGAAGGGGAATCAGGTGAAGGTGTCAAAAGGTAGAAACTTCCAGCTATAAGCTAAATAAGCACCAAGGATATAATATCCATATAACTATAGCTAGCACTGTTGTGTGATATGTGGGAAAAGTGTTAAAAGAGCAAATCCTAGGAGTTCACATCACAAGGAGAAAACATTTTTCCCTCTTTTTCTTTTCATTCTGTTGTATCTATATGAGAAGATGTACATGTAAGTCAAATCATCCTGCTGTGTGCCCTTAACTTACTTAGTGATGTATATTAATTTATCAATAAAACTTGGGGGGGTTTGCTGTTCAGTCTATGAAACACACAGTTGTGGGGTTTCCTGTAAATACACCAACTGGCCTTGACCAGCGTGATGCTCAAAATGTCTTTCCCTCTCTTATGCCTCCGACTCAGGCCTCTCGACGTGTCTGGACTCCCAATTCCCTGCAGGAGTTGGGGCTGAGCCTGTGGAGACGACCCCTAAGCCAGGCAGCTCTAGGGAGGGCGCAGGTGAGCCCTGAGGGAAGGAGCGGACCCAGCGCGCAGGTCTCCCTGCAACGTGGCCCTGACCTCCAAGATCACAAACGGCCAGACTGCCCGTCCCGTGCCCGTCCTCCAGTCCTGCTCCATGCATCCCACCCAGCCCCAGAGCCACAAGGGGGTGGGGCACTGGCAGCTACTCACTGGCGAGGATGACCATGTCCATGCCCCAGAAGATGCTCATGATCCAGCCCACCATGACGATGGCCGTGAGGATCTGGATGAGGGCCGCAGCGATGTTCAGCCAGAAGACGCAGCACACGTGCCTGTCTGGGAGGTCAGTGCGGGCTCCACACAACACGGTGAAGGCTGAGACGAATGTCCCTGGAGAGGCCAGAGGGGAAAGCCAACTGAGGGTGCTGGGAGAGCGGGGACATGCATGCCCGTCACTAGCCAGGGGTGTAGCTACCTGCCCTTTGAGAGCTCAGAGAGGAAAGGGCTGGGGTCCAGCACCTTCCTGCTCAACCCACCGCCTCTTGCCCTCATGCTAGAGAGGCCACTGGACCCCCTGAAGGAGGCATGACATGGAACTACGAAGGATTCAGGACAGTGCTGGTGCCTCTGAGGAAACACAGACATCCCACATTGAGCTGTCCCTGCCATTGAGGAGCACCAGGAGTCTCCTGCCAGGACAACAGACAGAGTTGCAAAGGGCACCAGCCTTGTGTGGCAGAGTCTAAGGGCCAAAGAGTTTGGAAGCAGAAGCCCATGTCACTGGGGTGACACTGCAGCACCCACAGAGACAGCTGCAGGAAATGACACAGAGATTGCTAAGGGGCAGGAGGAGCTGACTCCCCATGCTTCTCCCCGCCTTCTCACCACTGCCAGAGGCTGCAGAATTGAGAGCACAGTTCAGGGAAAATCTCCTAGAACCCTTCCTTGACAGGGTTCCCCCAACGCGTGCAAGAAGAGGGACAAGGAGCCTGTGATTTATTTTGTAGCCACAGGCATTGAGCAGTGTGGTGGATCTGTCCATGTTCCTTACCTCATCAAAGATTCCCCAGAGCCGTATGGGTGCTGTCCATATGTTTGCTGAGGTCCTCCTGAGCAGGCTCTTTCCCACATGGGCTCTGGTCTCACAACCACTTTGCAAGGCAGCTGACTGTCTCTCTAACACCATTAGCTTCCTATTGTAACACGTTACCACAAATTTGGTACTTTAACGCAACACAAATACAGTCACAATTCTGGAGATCAGCACCAACCAAGAGAATCAATATTAGATTCTCAGGATTGGGTCCTTTCTGGAGACTAGGGGAGATAGGTTTCTTAGCCTCTCTAGAGGCTGCCTGCATTCCTAGGGTTGGGGTCCATTCCTCCATCATCAAAACCAGTAGAGTAGCATCTTCCCTTGTCTCTGACTCTGGCTTCCATCCTGCATCTATCAATGACTCCACCTCTTGCCTTCTCATAAGGAAGCTTGGCTTGGCTCTACCAGATAACCATGATAATCCCCCTTCTCAAGTTCCTTAACTTGGTCACATCTGTAGAGTACCTTTTACTATGTAAGGTAACACATCCTCAATTTTTGGGAAGTAGAGCGTGGACATCTTGGAGCGGGCATCATTCTACCCACCGCAGTATCTAACCAGGTGTTTCTGAACTTTTGCCATCTAAGGCCTTGCTAACCCTGGACAGGCTGCCCCTCCCACAGCTAGCTGACTCTTGTGGACAGTAAACGACACCCATATGCAAGCCAGTCAGCCAGAGGCCACACCCCAACCACCTCCTTTATTGGGCTCTCACACTCTGAGACACTCTTCCCCTGCCCTGATCAACTAATTCAGCCCTTAGTCCCAGAAATTGTTCAATCTAGTCAGTGCCAAGCTGCTTCCCAGACCTTGCCCTTGATTTCCCATGGAAATCACAGTAAAGCTACTGCCACGTTCCTTCCCCTCATCACTGTGCCTCTGGACTGGTCTAGGTGCTTCCTCAGGAGGTTCCCAAGGCCTGCCGTACCCCCCACCCCCACCCCAGGTTACAAACAATCTTTAATAAACAATCTTCAATAATCACCCTTTCCTGATCTATTCATCTCATGATAATTAAATAATAATAAAACCTACATGTTGAACATACACACCGTGAGACTCAAGAATTTAAGTATCTTCACAGAAACCTCGTCTGAGAGGAAATATTGATTCTCTTGGTTGGTGCTCAGGACTCAAGCTGATTGTGGTGTGATTCCTGATACTTTTACCAGGAGCTCCAAGCAAAGCCTTTCATTATCAGCCTGATACTTAAGCCACCTGAACTCTCAAATGTTACATCTGACAAGAACAACAGCAATCTAGCCTAACCCCTCAGTGTAAACATGGAGATGCTAGGGCCTTAGAGATTTTCCTGAGGGCAGAAGAACAGAAAGTGTCTCAAAAATGATTTGGGGTCACTAATATTGAGATCAGATTTAAAATGTATTTTATTGTTTCAAAAAAAAATTAAAATGAGAGGCAGGTCAGAACCAGAACTTAGAAACTTCAAGTTCAATCCTCTTACGCCTCCCCTCTGAATGCCTGCCAGCATGTATTACCAGATCAATGCATGCTGTAGAAGTTACAGGAACTCAACTGGTAAACGAGCAGCCATTTCTCTGCCCTACCTCAGGGTATGCACAAACAGTTCACAGTGCATGCAGCAGAGAAGTCTGTACTCCTCAGTGTTTCTGTGAAATAATGTATCTTCCCACCATTCAGTTTTGTGTGTGTGTGTGTGTGTGTGTGTGTGTGTGTGAGAGAGAGAGAGAGAGAGAGAGAGAGGTCTTGTCCAAGGTCATAATCTCAAGCAGATATTAACCCATCGTATTTGATGCCAATGGCCCCGCCGTGGCACACAGGTGGAGATGTGACTGGTAAAAGAAGGCCCGGATAAGAACGCAGGCCACTTGGGGAATCAGCCAATAGACCAGTGACCATTCTCACTTTCCTACTTCTTAAAGTTCCTGCTCCTTGAGGAAGCTGTCCAGGCATCAGTCCTCCTCCCTCCCTGCTCTCTGTTCCTGGCCCTTCCCTGCCCGCTGGTGGCGCCCACCTGCTCTCCGTAGATGACCTTTCTTAACCCACACCTGTGCGCAGTGCCTTGTGTACCATAGGGATACAAATAGGTGGCCTTGGGGGTTCAAAGAAGTGCAGCCAGTGTAAATACCTCCTCAGAGCAGCTGCACCATCGCCTGTGTTGTTTATTATACATGCAGATGCCTGGGCCCCACCTGAGAGCCACTGAAAGTCTCTGGGGAGGTCAAAGAATCTGCAATTCTCCCTTTCTCAAGTAGTGATAATGCTCCTTAAAGTGTGAGAATCATGGATCAACCAGCTCATTATCCGGCCCATGGTGTTCCAGGTTCAAAGCCTGGGTGGCCCGAGAACATTTGGGAGGCAAAGGTATTTGCCCACACTTACCAAATGGACACCCCAATGAAGATGCAGAGTGTTTGCTGGACTCACCTTTCTAGGGGATGAGGCTGGGTGGCAACACCTAAGCCTCTTTCATGGCACGCTCAACAGCCTGACCCAGTTCCTGCCCTCAGGAGCTCCCAGAGTAGTGAGGAAGCTCACTGTCCCACCCAGTGGGGGAGAAAGCGTGCTCGGGGCTTGCCATGTTTGCAGAGGTGAAGGTGATGGGGCTGACTCTTGAACCCCATCCTCTTCCCATGCGGAGGTGGAAGACAAGAGTGTTGTGGGCACACGGGTGTGGGTGGGGATGAGGCGGAGGGCTGCTTGTGGCATATGTAGAGGGTCTTTAATGCCTGGATAAGGGGCTTTCCCCTAGTCTGTAGGAAACAGAACTCTGACACAAAGTTTAGAGCAGGAGAATGCTGCAAGGGAAGCAGTGATTTCAGAAAATTAATTTATCAGCCGGGTGTTGGGTGGATTAAAAGCATCTGTGATGGGAAAGATGACCTGGGAGGAGAAGGGCATAGCTGCGAAAAGACGGGACAAGGACTCAAGGTTTGGAAGTGGACACAGAAGGAAACGGGAGTTAGGGAGCACCAGAAAGGGTGTGCCTTTGCCTCTGCTAACAGATCGTGCATGTGGGATATGAGATGAACACAAGATGACACTACTGAAAAAGAGAACACTACAGCAGCAGAAGGATGGTGGAAGGTTAACACGGCCTTGTGGGGAAATGTTAAGTAAAAATAACACAGATGCCACTTGCTGCACACCTACAGCACCACGCTGCCTTCTTTCTACCTACATCACCTCTAATTTTTACAGCCCTTCGAGGTGGTTATTATTATCCCCACAATCACGGCTGGAGAACCAAAGCTCAGAGAGGTTAATGACTTGCCTACAGAGCAGAATCCAGGTTGAAATGCAGATCTATGTCGTCTACGACGTTACATCCTTACATCAAAAAATATGGAAAGTAGTATGGTAGTTCCTCAAAAACTTAAAAGTAGAATTACCATATAATCCAGCAGTTTCCCTTCTGAGATTTTGGGAGAATTGAAAATGGGTTCTAAAAGAGAAATCTGTTCAGCCCTGTTCATAGCAACATTATTCCCATTAGCTAAAACATAGAGGCAATCCAAGTGAAAAGAATGAATGGATGAGCACACTGTGGTATGCACATCCAATGGAGTATTAGTCAACCTTAAAAAAGAATGAGGTTCTGACACATGCTACAATATGGGTGAACCTTGAGGACATCACACTAAGTGAAATAAGCCAGTCATGATAAAATACTGTGATTCCACTTATGTGAAGTGCTTAGATCGGTCAGAATCAGAGACAGAAAGTATAATGGCAGCTGCCAGGGGCTGGGGAGGAGAGAATAGGACATTATTACTTCAGATAAGTAATTACTTCAGATACTGTCCCTCAAAGGGACAGAGTTTTCTGTTTTGCAAGAATGTTTTGGAAATGGACAGTGGGAATGCCTGCTCAATGTGAGTGTAGGTAGCATGAGCTGCACACTTGTAAATGGTTGAGATGGAAAAGAGCAGGTTATATGTATTTCACAATAGTAACAAGTTGGAAAAAATATGGAAAGGAACTCCAGCCTTAATATTTTAAAATATCTTTGAACCTCTCCGCCCCACCCCTGCATGGCCCCTTGCAGGGAGTTCCTGAAGTGGATGTACCCTGACCTGTGGCCTACAGCATCCTGGCTCCTTGGGATCTGACCACACTGCTGTGACCTTCTGTCTTTTTGCTGCTGAAGCCTCACCTCAGACTCCCTGACAAGGAAACTGCAATGTTTTCTTTGGACTGGCCCATATGAAATTGCCATTTTTGTAGGTCAAGAAGAGCTAAATAATAGCAACTGTATATGTCTCATGCTAGCATGTATATGAAATTTTTGAAGATAGGGAAACACTGTCCCTGAACTCAGAAAATCTTAGAGTGAGAGGGTCATCTAGTGCATCTTCTGTCAAAAAATGGAATGTCACCAGAATTGCCAACTAATTAGAGGCAAAGAAGCGTCTTACAAATTTATCTGGCCATGGACAGAGGAAACCTAGTGAATTCCTGTTCTATGGACGTGCAGGACTTTGAGAAGTGAGCTCTGTCAGCAAAGAGGTTAGCTTATCTACGAGGAAAACATGGGCTGGCCCACATTTTATTTAAGAGAGATGTGGGAGGGATTTTTGGTTACTATTCTCTTTTATCTCTTTTGCATACTCATGATAATGCTAGGACATGGATAAAAATATAAGCACATTGTACACATATTGAGTTGTACAACATGTACAAATATTACCTGCAATTGCACTGATCTGGATAAACTGATTACATTAATCAATCAATAATTTACTATTGTTAATTTGGATAATTTTGCTAATTAGGAAACAGTGGTCATTGGTCCCTTTTGCCATAAAAGGTAACATAGGCCAGAGAAGGTAAGGTGAATCCTTTTAATATAAAATCCTTTTAATACAAAAACATTTTTTAAATGATTTTTGCACATTTTCATATGAAGAGGTGTTAATTATTTTAAATGAGTCTTACCCGTTAAATAACGAGCCCTTCCCCACAACAACACATCAGTTCTAATTGATTGCGTTGAGAGCTGATTTTGTGCCACGGTGGGTCCTGGGAACAGAGTCCAAATGGGGTGGGCGCTTGGCCCACCTCATCCTGGGAGGTTCCACTCTGGTAGGGACACTGAGCCATACAAGGAACCGTGATGAAATCTGTTAGGTTGTATCAACCAAAAATTCGCAGCATATTTAGGAGATCTTGGGGAGGGGTCTGGAAAGCTGAGGGGAAACCTTCAAGGATAGGCGGAAGGAAATGCATTCCACCCACATCTAAGCCGGTCCTCCAGTAGCTGGGAGAATGGCCGCGCTGAGTAGCGGGCACAGACGAAGCAGCGGAATGATGAGAAGGTTGAGACCAGCTCAGATTTTGATTAAAAACATCATAGATTAAAAGAATGAGGTGGGAGGTGGACAGGCATGTCCCAGAGAGAAAATGAGGCAGAAGGGCTGAGGCAGAAGGACAAGAAAAGTGGTGACCAGGTGGTGGGAAATGAGGCATGGGCGGGGAGCGGGGGAGGGGGAACGGGACCTCAAAGAGGAAGAGGTAGTGCCCGAGAATGGGGTGACAGGCTGCCTGCTGGGGAAGTGGGTAAAGATCAGTCTGGGTTTCTGGGCTGTCACACTGTGTGGTAAGGGAGAAGCTGGAAGCCAGGTGGGAAACCAGGAAGGGGCCTTTTCTGAACTGAGGAGGAAAGAGCGGGAGACAAGGACTTGGGAGGGGCTGACTACAGGCCACAGGAGTTGTGCAGTGAGTGAGGTCTCCCCGGGAGGGTATGAAATTTCACAGAAAGGAGATCAAGAAAAGATCTTGGGGGACATACCTAGTGTGTTCTAAAATTCAAACCAATCACAAAATTCCCCGCGAAAGCTCTTCCCAGCGGCGGCCCATTTGACCCATCGGTATGATGCCTGCCCACCTCCCCCCTCATTCCTTTAACTTAGGGAGAGCAAAAACAGAGAGGGCCACAAAGGGGACAAAGAGGACCATCAGAGGGTGAAGAGGACCATTCAGAGAAGCGAGGATGAATGTCCCAGAAGGGGGAGAAGAGAGTTGCAAGGGAGAGAAGGTGGGGTCAGGGTCACCCGCTGCAGAGACGAGGAGTGAGAGGACCCAGGCGGGCACGGTTTTGATAGGTCCTGAGAGGCCTCAGCCAGAAGTGGGAGAGAATGTCGGGGCAGGAGCCAGAAGTCAGAGCTTGAGGAGAGCATGAGGTATGGATCCCAGGACTGTGGTAAAAACCCCTCTCTCAACAAGTACTGGCGGTTGTAAGTGAACCTGTTTATCTACTGCAAAGAAGCTGCTGGGAAGGGGTGAGGCTGGGGACGCAGCAGAGGTGGATCCTAGGTTCTCGGTAAGATGAGAAGGCTGGAGGTGTTCAGCAGTTTTCCAAACCAGTTTGTGTATCTGAATTCTGAAACTGAAGTTTATAAAAATGCAGGTTCTGGGCCTGCCTACATACCACCTTCCACGGTGCAGGGGTGAGTCCAGGAACTGCCTGTTTAAAAAACAAAACATCTTCCCAGCAGATTCTAATGTACAATCAGGTTTAAGAATCCTCCTCTGAGGAGTGGAGAGGTTGGCCTCTCACACACGGAACCAGAAAGCCACACAACCTTGCAGGAAGCTGGGCCACGAGCCTGGCCTTTCACTGTGTTGAACAGTGTCCCCCACGTGACTCAGTGCTGAGTTGAGGACATCCTCCTCTGCAGGGGAGGCAGGGGGCTGGGGCCCTGGACATCTTGTTTCTGAAGGTGCCAACCCCCAACCAACACCAGTTGGCACAGAGGAAAAGAGACGGCAGTGAGCTGTGCTGTCAGCCCCACCCCCACAGCAGTGTATCTCGTGATCCTGAGGAAGAGCAGTAATGGGGAGAGACGTGACGAGGAGCACCCGTGGAGACTGACAGCAAAGGCCTGTGGGCTTGGCCATTGCAGCCCCCTCTGGCCACCATGGCCCTGCCCAGGTAGCTGCGCTGAGGTCCTGGGAGTCCTAAAGCGCTCCCCTAGGCCTCTCCCGGGGGCAGGGCCTCCAGCCTGCTTCCCACCCCCACCCTGCTCCTGGCAGCCACAAGGGATGGGACCCAGAAGTGGGCTGGCGCGTCTCCAGGCAGGAGCGGGGGCGACTCTGCTCCCACAGGATAGAGTCTGAGGCCTGGAAACGTCCTTCATGAGTTTTCCGTAGGTTTCAGCCTTGCACATGAATCACGGGGGAGCCGAGGAAGGCACTGGTTTGGAGAGGGGGGGTCTCAAAGCTTCCTTGAATTCAGGCAAAGAAGGGCAGAGCTGTCTTCTGAAGCAGCTGCTCCTGACAAAATATACTCCCCTGGGGCCCAGGCTGAAAGTCAAGTTTGTTCCCAGATGTCACCTGCAGCTGTGCAGTAGTTAAGATGTGCTGCTTGTCAGAGGCCCTCTGTCCCTTCTCCAGGGAGGATTGGCTAACCACAGCCCTGTCCTGAACGTGAGCTGGTGGGGGAGGGGGACACAGAAGAGGGTGGTGGGGACAAAAGAAATGCAAGGAAGCCCCGGCCTGGACTTGACAGCAGGTTCGGAAGGACAAGTCACATTTTACAAAGCAGGACCCGCCTTGCTGTCAAGTTCGGGCCCAAATGAATTCTGGAACAAAGCACAATAAGACTCTGCTAGACAGAAGAGGAAGCTACCCCGGGCCCCTCTGAACCAGGCTGCACGTGAAACACACTCAAGGGAACCCCTGTGCCCCAAAGGATGGTCAGGCCAGGGTTTGAGGCTGTGAGGTCTGTGAGGATGGCTGTCCTTCCCCCCAAAGTGCCCTGTGACCCCAGTGCTGGTCTGTACTCCACATCCTACCCAACAAGGAACTTGCAAGAGAAGAAAGACTATAAACCCAAGAGAGAACAGTGCCAAACATGGACAGTTCTAGAGTTTTTGTCACCCTGACTAAATGCTCTTTAGTTCTTCAAAATGAATCTGCCAGTGCCTTCACCCATATACCCAAGACCACTGGTCAAAAGGGTCTGAGAACTCTTTTCAGTATTCCAAATAGCATCCAGAGATGCTCATGAGGTTGTACCCTCCCCTTGGCACACCCGCTTAGAAGCATTTGGTCGGAAGAGAATCATTTCAGGGCAGTGACTGGGGTTCTCTCCTGCCATCTGTCAGCAGCTCCAAGGCCATTCTGTCTTCCCTACATCAGTGAGAGATGGAGACGTGATCTGTTATCTTTCCAAGCATGGGCTTCAAGGAAGAAAAATAATGCAGGGTGGACAAAGTGGTCCGCTCCCCCCACCCCAGCAGAGAGAAGGCTTAAGACAGCCTCAACCACTTCACCTGATGCTACTCCACACCCAGGGCACTGCTCCCCTCCACCCCCACCCCCATCAGAAAGCACTGGACACACTCTGTGGCTCTACCTGTGCTCTAGCCAAATGCTGAGCGACTGCTGGGGGTCCCGAAGATAGAGCAGCGGGGTAGAAGTCTTCAGATAGACAAGGTGATTACAGGGGAGACCTTGGTGACTATCTTGGTTGCTACCACAGCCACAGGATGGTTTGCCGCTGTTAGTGTGCACCTTGGATTTTCCAATTGAAAAGACTCCATGACATACCAGAAAGACGGGGAGCTCACCTTTGCCACCACAAATAAATCTGTCACCCTTCCTTCTGAGGACAGAGGAAATAAGACCAATTCCCTCTTCTGTCACTCTCAGTAGCTCCACTGTGACATCAGGTTGATGATCCCGCGGAGGCCAGGGTGACCGCGTCGCTAATTAATTTTAATGGCCCCGGGCATTGCATCAGCCTCCCTGTGCTTGTTAGCAAGTGTTTCTGCCCTCTTGCTCTCCAATGCCCCCAGATCTCCGATGAGCTACCTCCCATCAGGTTTGGGAAAACCTGGTCTTAGCCCTGGATGGACTGTGAAGGGTTGGGGACCTTACAGAACAAGGCACCTGGGGTCTTTCTCCAACACTCCAGGGACACCCTGGGATCTCCCCAGGATGTTCAATCTGAGCAAAAATCTAACCGCGTGGAATGTCTTGGTTCCCCTGTTGCGAGCCTCATCACGCCAGATTGTGGGCTTACGAGCCAGAATAACCAGGGATATGGGGCAGGGAAGGTAGTTGGGCAGCAACCCAGGCGGGGCACCCCAGGCCAGTGCACGGCTCTTGAGGATGAGGTGTTGTCCTTCTCAGCTCCAGCAGGACCAGCATTAAGGGTGGTCAGTCAGGCAGAAAGCTGGACAAGGGCAGCAGGTGACATTTGTTGGAGGGGACAGCACGGCCTCAAGACCTCTACCGCCTTCAAATTTGCAGCCTGACAAGATGAAATTTCCATGGATGGGTAGACAGATTAAAAACAAAGAGGCTCTGCCCAAGGTCACAGCTGCCAGGAGACTTTCTGAGATCAGTGCTGCGAGAACCTGCAATAATGAAGCCCGAAGGCACCTCTTCTGGGCACTGCAGCTCCAGCAGCTTTTCTGCAGAAAGCTGAATCCCTGAGCCTCTGGGTTCATGGCTCACTCTCATTCAATCACCCAGTAAGATCACACTGACGAAGCGCCCACCGCAAGCTCAGCATCAAGCGTATTGAAGTCGAGTACTCCAGTCTTATCAGTTTGAGCCTTGGGGCAAGTCATCCGGGGCCTCCAGCACTGTGTATGCGCCCAGTGTCCCGGACACCATGGGGCACTCAGAGCCAGGCGGGTGGTAACCACTGGGAGGGCTGGGGGAGCTATCCCTGGTGCCTCACGTGATGGCCACACACACTGGCGTGTAGCACAGCACTACCCTGCATCCTGCCCTCGGGCCCTGGGCAGCAGAGGCCTGATTGGCCTGGATGTGTGTCACAGAGAGGAGGACCAGGCCAAATTTCCATTAGGGCCAGGATGTTTGGGTAACACGGTGGTTACAAAGGAGGGTGCTGGTGTCAGAACTCCAGGGCCCAAATTCTGGCTGCGTTGTCAATAGGTCCTGAGACCTTGATAAGTGTCAAAGCTTCTCTAAACCTCAGTTTCCCCACCAAAGAATTAAGAGAATGATGTAGCCCAAATCATAGGGTGGATGTAGGGGATAAATGCATGCCTGTAAAATTGTGGACACAGCATGCACCCATAAAGAGGTGCACAGAGGCATGAGGAGGGCCCTGACCCAGACTAGCGAGATCAGAAAATCTTACTCAGGAAACGATGCTGGAGCAGGAAGTTGCCACATAAGGAGTTGTTCGCGATGAGTATGTAAATGAAGTGGAGGATCTCAGTGAATCCTGCTCTCATAGTGGCTGGTGGCCAATGGTGCTACTCTTCATATTCCACCTTTTTAAAATTTTTATTTTAACTGCTAAGTTCACTGTGTCAGCCTGCTGAAGCCAGAGGCTCAGTACTCATCCATATGCCACGGATTATGCAGCCAGTAAAAATTATAATTATGATGACTACACAGAAAGTCGGGCAAGTGCTTTAAGTTCAATTACAAAAATAGTATGCATACTGTGCAGGGGATTATTTAAAAATATTTATGTATGTGAACAAAGAGTAGAATGTAGTAAGCAAAATGCAAATTGTTTTGCCATAGCAGGATTATGGGTGACTTTTTCTTTTTTCAGAAACAAATTCTCTTTTCAATTAAAAAAGAGTTTCAAGTCCCTGCCGTGATCTGACACTGTCCACGAAGACTGTCCACGAAGGCTGTCTACCATCTTACTGGCCACAGAGAAGACCTTGTGGCAGCCAAGCAAAGGAGGGGACAGGTGGCATGCAGACACCTAACAGAAAACAAAGGATGTCCTGTGGCCCTGCCGAGGCTCCCAAAAAAACCCTGGGCTTCCAGGAACACCTCTGGAAGGCAGCCCCCAATACTAGGGGTTCCTTCCCAGTTAAGCAGGTAAAGAGGGTCTCTCGGCCACCAAGGAGGCTTGCGCTTACCTGCGAGAGATGGCATGAGAGGGAGGATGCCAGGGTTCTTGTTTGGAAGCCAGGAAGGACTCCAGTCCTAAGAAACCCTGAGGCATCTCTACGGACTCATTTAGGTGGCCACGTGACAACAGCGGAAAAGGTGTCTGATTGAACTAGCACCTCAGCCTCCCGGGGGACCAGGAGGAAGGAGGAAAGGCAGCAGAAGGCCTGTGTGGGGCACGTGGGCAGATGCTCCCTGTCTGGCTGGGCCTCCCCACAGGCCTGGCAGATACACCTGCTCCTTCGTGGAGCTGTGCCCCGTAGGGCGGCCTCATGAGTGCTCCTGTGCCAGGGACAACTCCCTGCAAAGTCTCATGGGATCAGACTCAGGACAGCTTTCTCCAGGCGGAGTTGACATTGGTGTATGTGTGACCGGCCACATCCCACACTTGCAGGAAGGGCTTGTCCACTGTGGTGTTTATTTTGGAAGCAACCAACTCAAACAGGTTTAAATAACAGAGATTTATTGGTTCACAGAACTGTAAAAATTCAGAAAGGCAGTGCGGGACAGTGGTTAGAGTGTGGGCTCACCACTGACTGACTTTACCACTTACCGACTCTATGAACTTGGGCAAATTATACTGTTTCTGGAGGTCTGTGTCCTTATCAAAACTTCTGAGACTCATTTCTTTAACTGTAAGACAAGGGTTATAATAAAACCCATATTTGTATGAGTCTTAATAGAAATTATGCATTTAAAGTTCCTGGGACAGGGCTTCCTTGCCCTTTCCAAGTACAGCGTGCCTCAGAGTCTTTACTTTCTTTCTTTAAATAAACTTTCTTTACTCTCTTAAAAAAAATAAAGAAAATTCCTGGGGCATTCTAACTGCTGAATCACTGTTTACTGTTTTGATTATTAATAGGAATCAGCAATGGTTTGATTTCATGACTCAGTGATTCCCCAAGGACCCAGTATCAGCCATCTCTCAGCTCGATCTTCCACAGTGTCAGCTTCTCTCATGGTAACAAAATGACTGCAGCAGTTCCAGGTTTCACATCCACATACCCTTGTCCAGAGGAGACAGTCATTTCTGTCTTAGCACACCAAGCAGGAATTCTGAGATTTATCCAAAGCAGGCTGCTTAGGTCATCAGCCAACCATGAGGCCAGGAAATGAAACTTGGCTATCTACTTAAGCAGTTGGGTCCACCATTTAAGCTAGAAGTGGTGTCCTCTTCTCCTATAATGCCACCCCTGCATGAAGGAGGGGTGGACTCCTGAATGAAAATCTGAGTTTTGGAGGGAGAGATAGGAAGAAGGTAAAATGATCTGGGTAAGTGATTGGCAATATGCACTAACAGAGGAGAACTGTGTTAGAAAATCAAGCAGAGAAATGGTAACTTGGACCATCTTCTTCCAAATGAAAGTGCAATAGTTTTAAATCATGCCCCAAATTCTTTGGCACTCTTCCATCAAGAGGCAGGATCCATGTCCTCTCCACTGTGACTGAGCGACAGAAAACAGCAGAAGTAACACTGTGCTGGTTTCCTGGATGAGATCCTATGCAACTGCTGGCTTTTGCTTCCTGAATGTTACCCTGTTCCCACTTAAGCCACAGTGCTGCAGGGAAGCCCAGACTCACCCCTAGAGAAGCCACCTGGGGAGGGTAAGTGCTCCAGCCAGCAGCCCAGGTGAAGTCCCTGCTGAAGGCAGCATCAGCCACCAGGGGCGTGAGTGAAGACTCCAGATGATTCCAGTCCCCAACCATCGAGTCACTCTGATCTCTGCATCTTCCCAGCTGAGGCTGCAGACATCACAGAGCAGAGCCAGGGTTCTCCAACGTGTCCCCCTGTCCAAATTCCTAACCCACAGAATTGACGGAGCATCACAAAAGGGTTTTTCTTACACTATATATTGGGACAGTCTGCAGGAGAGCAATAGAGAACTAGAACAGGGTGTCGGTGGGCAACATGTAAATGGTGGGGAAGGAGCGGGAGTGGGAGTCCGGCTGTTCCTACAGCAATCATTCAGCATATGAACAGAACCTTGGAGGGCCTTCTGCTTGGTTCTTGGGCACCAGGTGCCTCTCCCCATCCCCCTAACAGAGCCCGGCCCATACCAAATAGAACAGCCCAAACAAGTCAGGGATTGTGTTAGTGACACCACATGGGAGCGATGCTACCAGAAGTACCAAAAATTATCCAAAGATAGGGCTGCCAGGCCATGCACAAAATGATCTCTGACCCACACAACAGGAAGTAGCAATCTGGGAGGAGAGCTTCATCTGCCCTAGGCCACCTTGACTTGTGTCTCCTAGGTGAGAAACTAGACACTCTTGCCTCCCCACCACCCAGCCCTGGGGGATGACAGAAGGAGCCAGAGGCAGAGAGGAGGGCGATGAAGGAGCACGGGGTGATGGCAGAGCAAGAGAAGGAGGCCAGTGAGGAGGGCCTCTCTCAGGACCTTCCTAGGTGGATGAGGGTAAACTAATAAACCACAGAGGAAAAAATAGAGAATTGTTCTTGATTGTTTATAAAAAAGATTGTTTATAAAGGGTACATACCTTATGTACCTTCCCCGCCTTCCAACAGTTATAACCATTATTATGATTATGATTCTAAAATATATTGAGCACTTACTAGAGATTGTTTTACTACGTCACCTCTCTAATACCCACAACAATCCATGTCCTTAACCTCAGTTAACAGACCAGACTAAGAATAAAATGTGCATTAACTAACTGTAGTAGGTTGCAGAAGTGGCCCTATTTCTCCACTTTCTGTTCTCCTGTCCTTTGCAACTCTTTATATCAAACAGTAGAGTCTGTTTCCTCACCCTTTGCATCCAGGCTGGCCTTGTTTCTTTCACTGGCCAATTTAATGAGGTTGGAATGGTGTTGTGCCCATTCTGAGCCAAGGCCACAAGGGCCTACATGCCTTTGCTTGCCATCCTGCCACCATGTGAACAAACCCAGCTAGCAGCGGGAGGACAGGGCCACATCAGGAGAGGCCCCAGCCATTCTGCCACCCCAGCTGAGAGCAACTAAGCCCAGCCCAAGTCAAAGAATTGCCTTCCTGAGTCCAGGCCAAACTGCATTCCACAGAACGTGAACAAAATAAATGGCTGTCATTTTAAGGTGCTACATTTTGGGGAGATTTGTTATGCAGCAAGAGCTAACAGAGACCACCTCAACCTTCTCACACCTAGTAGTCTCCAGGAAAGATAAGCAGAGACCAGAGGACTAGGTCCTCAACTCCACCAGAGAGCCAGAGGGGAGGGTGGCCTTGGGCTTCTGCAGGAAAGCCTCCTGTGGGACTGGAGAGAGCTGAGAGAATGAGGCCAAAGAACAGTGGTTCAGCTCCCCATGGATTGTCTTTCAGAAGGGACCAACTCTGGGCCAGCATTTTAGCACCCACTTAATGACTTCTTAAAGGAACAAACAGTGGAACGGATATAATAAATCTACTTTTTAACAGTTGTCCCAAAGGAGGCCTTCCCTCCGAAGGTCCTGGAAGCTTGTACTTGACCTCTCCCATGGCAGAGGTCAGCGCAGCTGTCCCAGCATCAGCCTGGGTAGTGTGGGGTTGTGGACAGGACCCCTGCAGCCCAGGCTTCCAAGAGGAGGCTGGGAGCATGGTGCCACCATGACTGCAGGGTGACCAAGGCGAGGGGCCCCCGGGACAGGGCCATGGAGGCTGTGCTGCCTGAGTGGAGGGAAGGGGAAAGCAGAACTGGGTGGGCTGCAGTAAGATATGGAGAAAAGGAAGACTTTAGTGGAATCCCAGAGCTGCCACAGCAACTGTGGAGGGAACTTAAGAAAACTCGAGAGACTGCAAGAGTAAGTTCCGGTTATGGCTCTGCTGAGTCAGCAGTGACCCCTGTTGGGCCAGGCCAGACTCAGAAAGGAACTCGATAATGGAGTGGTGGGTGGGAGCCCCTCAGCACCAACCTCACCCCTGACTGCCCAACTTCCTACCTTCCGCCTTTTCTCCACCGATTTCCCTGGTTCCCTATTCTTCCCCCTGCCCTCTAACTGGCTGTCCATCCTCCCCCGGCTTCTCTGCTCATACTCCCTCCCGCCGTACAGCCACTGAGTGCTCCAGCTCAGAGCCGCCCACGCGTTGTCGGGGCCCCCTCGGGCCTCAATCACCCCTTTGTAGGATTTGCATGTACATCTACTCTCTGGCTCTAGTGCAAGGCCTTGAGGTGGGGTAGGGGGACGCCTTGTCTGCTTCAACTCTGATGCCCCTCATTGCCCGGAAGGGTAAGTGGCATGTAGTACTCAGTGTCTACGAATCTGAATTTACTAGAACCGTTTCATGTGCCCGTGATGAGAACAACTCCTGTGCAGAGTGATCTTAGGAAGTTCCACCGCACAAGCTCTGAGCCCTGTGAGGGGTGCTGCGGAAAGGACAGAGTGCTTGCTCCGAACCCGGCCTGCTCAGGTTTGAGCTCCAGCCCTGCTGCTAATCACCTATGTGACCTCGAACAAGTTTTCTCACCTGAGAATGAGAGCGATGATCCCTACCTCTCTAGGCTGTCGGGAACATCACAGGAGGTGTCCGTGTTGGGAACAGCTCAGCTCAGGACACCATGTAAGCGCGACAGAAGCTTATGCTTTAGCTGTTATACACGAATAGGGCTTGCACTTTCTTCCTCTTATACACCAGGCACCTTTTCTAAAGGTTTATTAAATGAATAGATTTAATGAATAGATTTAAATGAATAGATTTAATGAATAGATTCGCCACAGCAGTATCAGCTAAGGCCCAAAGATCTGTGGGTGTCTACAGAATTGGACAAGCTGAGTTTGTGGGTTTCAGCTGCTGTGCTGTCCTTTTCTTCGTCATATGGTTGACCCTGAGCGGACTGTGTTCCTTGGGAGCAAACCAGATGGCTGGTTTGCTTTGTAAGTGGATCCCCAAGGAGCTCTGCACCTCGGCCCCATCCCACCCCCTTCTCTCTCCTGGACTGGCTGGTGGCTCACAGAAAAGCAGGGCCCTCGAGGATCAGTTTAGCTGAGATGGTTACTCGAGCCAAAGAGATGGACCTTCCCTTCCCAGCCCCTGAAGGTGAGAGGCGGGCTGGGGTCCCCTGAAGACAGGGTTGCTTCACAGGATCTGAACTCCTGGGCTGCTGAAAGGGCAGGTGGGGCAGGAAGTTGCCCCTCCTGGCTGGGGACCTCAGCCATTGTGCCCTCTCTGAGGGTTCCCTCCTCCTGAGATGGTTATGATTACTGCCGTTGTTATTATTGGCATCTAGCAGAGTTCAGTCCCTGGAATGCTTTAGGCTGGACTGCTTTGCCATCTGAAAATGAAAACAGCCTGGTTTCTGGGGGCTGGAGTTGAGAAAGGATCTCCCCACCCCTCCAGCAGGTCTGGCTGGGTCTGGGAAGAGGAGACAGTCTGATGACAAGAGACAAGAGCCCTGCTGAGAAGGAGCTAAGTGAGCAGCAAAGGTCTTGATATCCCAGACAGACCCAGCCCCCGCAAATGGACACAACAAAATGGGCACAAACAAACTTGAATAAAAATCAGGAAAAAGTTCCCCCAAACAGTTGGGGGGCCAAACCACAACCCTCTCTATCCAGTGAAATGTCAGATATTTCCATATACCTGAACAATTATTTCACACAGCCTCAAATACACACATTCCCCTGAAATGCGGTCACTGTTTGCACATCCACGGTCAGAATGTGAACCCTGAGGGAGCAGTTCCCTCACCCCAGGACCCACATCAGGATTCAGACTCGTGGGTTTGCATCACAGTTTGCCCTTGACAGATCACGTACTTTATTCACCTCACTTGGCTGCAAATATCTTTGGCTATTCCCAGGAATGAATTTCACCCTCCTTAGATAAGTTTTCAGGAGTAATTTAGAATTTTCAAAAGAATGTGCTGGTGGCATAAGGGTTAAAATCTCGTGTTTTCAAGCTGTCTCCAGTCACTGCATCTGGGAGCTGACCCACATGGCGCAGCAGACCTCTCCTGTCTCACTGGCTGCTCCCCTCAGCAGTGTACTTCAGTAGATCCGCTTGTTCTGCTTCCCCACTCTGTCTCTGGTGAATTCTCTCACCCCCTCTCCCCACACCTCTGGCCTATACCCCAGTTCTCGTATGCATAAATAAATAAATAAATAAATAATCTTTAAAAAAAAAAAAAAAAAAGAATGTGCTACCGACCAGACCCAAGTGCAGGTCTCCAGGCGGCACTGGGCTTGTTGAGCACAAGCAGCCCTGTGGGGACTGAGGACACTCAGGACAAGAGGATCATCTGTAACTGTGCATCTCGTAGACAGGCACTTACTTCCTTTCCGAGCCACCCCAGGTACTGATGATCACCCCTGGTGACCAGCACCCCAGCACCAAGTGCTGACGTCCAAAGGCAGAGCATGTACTGTTGCTTTAGAAGGCAGTCCTGTTCCCTTCCCGGTGCTTCCACAGGAAGAAGACCCCCTCTCTTTTCACCTCTGGGCACACTCCCTCCCAGGTAGCCAGACACTCCAAATCAGAGGTGCTGGAGTTGTCCTTTAGCTTCCCGGCCTCATCTCTGAAGGTAGCTCTGTGTGGAGACAGGTGTCCCCTGCACTTCCAGACTCACACAGCACCTGCCGGAGAGCCCAGGGCACCTCCAGTGCTGGAAGAGGCAGGCACAAGTAGTGCAGGGGGGCCCCGCATTTATATCTCGTCTCCTGATAGGATGCCACACCAACCAAGGTCCTGAGGACACAGGGGTGTATTTCCAGTGTAACTGGCAGATGCACCAACTATAACTGATTATTCACTATCTTATATCCATATTTGCAATTAATGGTAAGGCCATGACATCACTGAGACTGTTTCAAAGCTTTGTTTCCAAAGATAACCTTTCAGAGGGTCCAGTAGAGGAACCCAGCTACTCACGAGTGACACATCTTAGCATGCTTTGGGCTGGCATTACATAGTGATATAAAACCAACTCAAACTAGTTTTAGTGATATGACATATTTACTATGTCAAAAGACAGGCTGTCGTCCAAGGTAGCTCAGAAGTTGACTAATTAAGCAGTTGAGTTGTGTGATCAAGGGCCCACACTCTTCCTGCTCCCCTGGGCTGCTGCTCTTAGAGTTGGCTTCAGCCTCAGGCTGGTACCCAAATAGCTGCAGGAAGAGGTGCTCGGAGGAGGTGCTAGTTCCAGGTGTCTTAACCCAGATGTAAAAATCCTGGAAAACCAAGTTAGCCTTTCCTTGAGGTCCTTTTTGTCCTGACTAATGATCATTGGTTCATCTGTCCAATTATGGACCAGCTACCCATATGAAGGATGAATTTTAAAACTGGCTTGAACTGGTCATCCGAGAGAAAGGATGCTGGGAGTCAACCTGGATGCCCATCTCCCATAGCCGATACCAGGAAGCAGGGCCCCCCTCTCCTTTTCACCTCTGGGCACACTCCCTCCCAGGCAGCCAGAGCTCCACGTCAGTGCTGGAAACCACTGTGGTGAGATGTCACAATCAGACATCTAGGGCCCCTCGGGCTGCCACTGCATTTTAAAAATGCCCTACCTGAATATCCATCAGTGGATGAAGGAATAAACAAAATGGGGTGTACACATGTAATAGAATAGTATTCAGCCTTTAAAAAGAAGGACATTCCAACACGTGTTACAGCATGGATGATGGACTTTAAGCTATGCTAAGTTGAATAAGCCAGATACAAAAGAGTAAGTACTGTACTTATGCAAGGTACCTAGAGAAGCCCAATTCACAGAGACAGGAAGCAGAACAGTGGTTTCAGGGGGTGGAGCTGGGGCAATGAAGAATTGTTGTTTAATGGTGCAGATTTTCAGTTTGGGAAGGTGGAAAACTTTGGAGGATGGGTGGTGGTGATGGTTTCACAACACTGTGAATGCTCTAATGCCACTGAGTTTACACTTAAAAGTGGTTAAAGTGGTAAATATCATGTTATATATATTTTATCACAATAACTAAAATGCCCTTTGGACATATGCTAACTCACTAAGCATTGGCAACCTTAGCAAGAAGTGAGTCTTCATCTGGGATTCATACACTCCACACAGCAGCCACTGGGGAACCTTGATCGGCATCTCTACAACCGAATTTAATTTCATCACAGCTTTTAGAGTATGGAAAGAAGCTCTTTTTACCCCTGACTAGAATGCCAACCTGATTAAAGAGGATAGTGACATATGTCAGGGTAGTGGCTGACATGCCTAGCCCCCAAGGGTACTCATGACTGGGAACCCCAGAACTCTCAGCCTGCCACCCCTCACCCCCCAGTACCAGCTCTGTCCCTCCAACTGTAATCTTTCAGCCATCCAGTCAGAAGCCTCGGGAGATTGTGTGTGACCCCCTTTAATGAGGTGCTTCTGCGACCTGGAGCAAGGGAGACCATTAATTCAGTTGCCAGGGAGCCAGGAGAGAGCAGTGCTCCCTCCTGGTGCTCTCCAAGGAGAGGATCACAGGGGTTGCGGAGTGCTCTTCAACTGATGGATTTCTCAAAGCAGAACACACTAGGAAGAGGGGACTTACCAGGGCCTTTCTAACAGAAACACTAGTTAGAAACATGCAGGAAAAGGCTGGCGGGGGCAGCCCTGGAGATGGGGAGGGCAGACGCAGCCCCAGGCCAGACGCCAAAGCAGGCTCTGGGGAGAAGCTCACCACTAGACATTTCCTATTAGGGCAAGAAGATTGTGGATGTGAAAGGTTGAATTTGCCTTTGGAATATAGTCCCCTTTGATATTTTGGTAGCTGAAACTTGCACTGTAGTCTCCTTCCCCGGAAAGGGGACTAGAAAATGGTGCCTGAATAAGACATTTCGTTTCTGTAGCAAAAATTGCTTATTTTTTTTCTTTTCCTCTTAGAAATGGCACTTTGGGAAAACATGTCCCAGAAGCACCCCCACGTTTTCCCCAACAGGGAGAGTATAGAAGGAGACTGGCCCATGGCCGCTGCCCACTTGCCACCCTATCCCCAAGTTCCTTGTTACCACCCTCCCACCACCGACTCAGGAGTCCCTGATCCAGAGACCAGCCCAGCCTCACAGCCAAGTTCACCTTCGTCCTGCCCTTCCAGCTTTTGTGGGGGCCTGAGTAGGCTGTTAAAGAACCAGACCAGGCCAGCCTCTCTGAAAACCCTCAAGCCCCAGCTGGGTGGTTCTGTAACAGGGTAGTCTCCAGGAAAATGTTCCAGGTTCCCTGCCCCACCCAAGGGAGGGTGGAGCTGAGCAGAGAGGAGAAGAAGCTGGAGAGGAGATCTGGGGAAGGAGGAGGCAGGCTGGAGAGCCAGAAGGAGCCCTGGAGGAGGCACGCGGGGCAGAGAGACAGGTGAAGAAGCTGCGCTTGCTTCTTGCTCCTGGACTGGTTGAAACAAATGTGGGTGAGAGACCCCGGGGAGGTTGACAATGGCAGCGTTTATCTTGGTTTTGATTTGGTTCTTTTCCTCCCAGACTTGTCTTGCTGTTTCTGACCCTTTCTTATGGGTCCCTGCCAGAAGGTGCTAGGTTTGTGGCAGGCTTTCCAGCCTTGCTTTGGGTCAATCCTGTTTGGGAGGACTTTTACCCACGAGGGGATGGCTGACTTCATTCAGGTGCTTGGAATGGAAACTATATTCTTTGTCTTTTCTGTATTGCACACTAATTGTATTAAAGTTCCTTTCTATTAAAGGTCTTTATGTTTTGTCTCCATGCGGCGGATGGCAGAATTTATTTAGAGTGGGCAGGTTTGGGGGTTTTGAGGTACCCCTCTCCCTGTCCTGTAACAGTTCCTCACTTTCTGCTCTGCTTTTCTGGATCTTTCCTGTCTTGTGTGCACAATAGGGCCAGCAGACAATGCTCATCTTCACTGTGGGGCAGCCCCACACCGGGTCTCAGTCCAAGCCCTCTTTTTGCAAAGTCTCATTCAGCCCTCACAAAACCCCTTGACGTGGCTTACACAAGTGGAGGTGGGGGAATGGGGTGAGTGGAAAGGGGGAAGGGAACCATCCATATATGATGGTTCTGGCTCTGCAGCTTCAAGAAACCATAGGTCAAAAATAATGTGTGTGTGTGTGTGTGTGTGTGTGTGTATAATATGTATACATTCTACATATACAAAAGAATAGTATTAACCATGTATATAAATACAAACATGAAGAGGATGATTTGTTTTGAGACTTTCTCTTCCAATAAATAACATTTCTTGCAATCCAGAAAACCTACAGAAAAGATCTATCAGTTAGGCTAGGACAGGCTAGGTCAGCCTGCTTCTACCCCTTCTCACCTTGGGCAGGTCTGCCCAACAGGGTGGTGTAAGCCATACCTACTTCCCAGGTGTCTGTCAGGTTGCCATACAAGGTACCATAGGCCAGGTGATTTAAACACCAGAACTTTATTTCTCACACTTCTGGAGGTTGGAAAGTCAGACCAAGGCGCCAACAACTTGGTTTCTGGTAAGAACTCTCGCTGGCTTGCAGACAGCTGCAGACTCACTCTGTTCTCACATGGCAGGGAGAGAACCAGAGAGCTGCTGTGGTATCTCTTCTTTTTTTTAAAGATTTTTTTTTTATTTATTTATGCACACAAGATGGAGTGTAGGCCAGAGGTGTGGGGCAGTGAGAGGGTTCACCAGAGACAGAGTGGGGAGCAGAACAGGCAGATGGACTGAAATACACTGCTGAGGGGAGCAGTGGGCGAGTCAGGAGAGGTCTAATGCGCCATGTGTGGAGTTCCCTGGCCGGGGACTGAAGGCACAACACAGAGGCTTCGGACAGCTCCACAGTGCTGTGCTTAACCCGTTAAGCCACCAGGGAGGCCCCTGGTATCTCTTCTTAAAAGGACACTAACCCCATGGAATCAGGGCCCCATCCTTCTGACCTCCTTTATGTCTATCTCCAAACATAACTGAATGAATTTTGAAAGGCCCACCTTTCCCCCTATTCACACATGGCAAAGACTGGTAGACAGGGACTAGACGTTGCCTGCTACATATAAACTCTCCTTCTTCTAGAAATAGTATGGGTAGCTTTCTTTGAGGTCTTTCTCTCTCCCACATTCAGGCCATAAAGTTTGGGTGGAACTGAATTTGGCCCCCAACTCCCAAGGTGGGCACATGATACAACCCAAGAGCTACACATTCCACCCACGAGTCTGAGAGGCAGGCACATAACTCAAGCCAGGACAATGGGACTCTGTTCCAGGAGTCCAGACAAATGAGGGAAAAATCCACTTCTCACTAGAATGGCCAGTTTAAAAGGCACCACGGAGCACCTGGGAGCCACATGTAGCGTCACCTGAAACATCGGTGTAGACGAATGGAAGTAAGGCCAACAGCTGGGAAGAGAAAAAGCCTGAGGACATCTCTGAGTGCCTGACCTGCCGGTCAGCATGCCACTGGACGCCACCATTCTGTGAAGCCATATACTCCCTCCTCTGTCGAAGTCCACCGAATTGGTTTCCTGGCACTTTCAATGGAGCGGTGCAATCCTCCACCACCTGTTCCTAGAGTTCATGTGTACTCACGCGCCTCCAAAAGCAGCACTGTGAAGTGGGCGTCATTAGCATCAGGTTCTTTGAACCTCAGGCACAAAGAGCTTAACTGACTGGCACGAGGTTAGAAAGGGCAGAGGCAGGGATGGCAGGACTGATGTTCCCCTTTGGGCACTCTGCAGCACACAATGACTATGGAGGGCTCCGGATCCCCAGTATCAGGACTGCCCAGAAATACTGTTGCGGGCACTGAACTGACTCAGGTAGTTGTATTGAAACAATAAGCCAAACCCCATTATCTGCCGGAGATCCAGGACTTGGGCAGCCTGCCTCCCCCTGGGTGGAAGAAGGGCGATGCTCAGGGTTTGGGATCGGGAGACCTGAGTTCTCACCCTGGCTCTGCCACTGCCCTAAGCCCTGGAGTCACTCCGGCCTCTGGCCTGCTGTCCATGTCTGTAAACTGAGAGGCTTGAATCGCCTGTCCCCAGAGAAGCCTTCTAGTTCTAACTTTTGGTGACCCTGGTCCTGTGACACAGAGGAAGCCATTCTGCCAGCACTCCCAGGCACACAGCTTTCCCCCCTCCAAAATGGGGCATTACTGAGGGGGCATCTGAGCATTTGTCCATAGGCTGGTGGGGCAGCCTGCACCCGGGCCTTCCCTGGGCAGGCAGCCAGTGGCTGACTCAGGGACTTGGGAAACTTGGGGATACTTGCCCTTGGATATCTACACCCGCTGCAGTCCTGTCCTCTGCAGGTGACTGGGCAAGCTTACCCATCCTCTAAAAGCAGGATTTCGCAGGTGCTCCAAGGGGAGGCGGGTCCTGCTCCACTTTGCCACTCCACCAACCACACCTGGCCACCTGGGACTGCTAACCCCTTCATCTTGGGTTACTCTGTTCCCGCTGAAGCCCAGCTTCTTGAGAACAGCACTGTCAAGCCAGGACTTAGTACGTGCCTACTACATTTTAGGCACTTAATACACACTTGTTGAAAGTTGTTAATGGATGTGGTAGGCATTAGAAAAACAGACTGAAAACAGCCCCTGACTTGTCTCCGAGAATCTCAGAGTCAAGGCGCTCGTCTTTCCAAGGTCAAATTACACTGTTGACTTGACCTGGGACATCTGAGTTGGAAATGTCCCTCTGTGAGGGAAAGTGATGGCAGAGGCCACAGGTCACAGGTTATCACAGTGGCCCACCACACCGGGGAGCCCTGAACTATCTGCTTACTGGCTATGCTCCTTCCCGCTCTCTTTCTGTTCCATCTGTCTGTCCATGCCAGTGCAGCAGCTGACAATGCAGGTTTTTAAGCAGATTTGGTTAACAGGCCTCAGGCATGTGGTAAAGCAAAGTTGAGGAGGAAAGGAAGAAAGCTTAAGGGGTAAGCCTGGGGCCCACATGGAGATCCATGAATTGGGATGGAAAAATATTATTTCTTTATTTTCCCCAATCTCTCATTCAGTTTTAGCTTTTACTTTCCTTTTTTTTGTGTGCTGTTTTTTTTTAATATATATATTTTTATTGTTATTTATGTCTTTTACATTTTGTATTCCCCTTGGGTAGCCCACCACCAATTCACCCATGATCCATCTCCATGGTCCCTTGTGTTCTTTTCTATTCCATTTTGTGTGATTTTCCTTCCCTCCCTCCGCTTCCCCCCCCACCCCCCCCACCCCCCCGCTTATGGATGTAGGCGACAACCACAACAATATCCACAGAACCTGGTCTTCGTCACCAATAGAAATCACAGATATTTTTGTACCACCCTGCAGTTGAGAAGTAAATGTCTCAAAATATCATTGACATATCACTATTTCTAAGCTATGGTGCTTGTTAGACTCACTGTTGGATCTTCCTATTTCGTGCATTAATACAGAAATGCATAATATTTCTATATTCATTTTTTTGATAACAGTTTTTCAATATTGTTGTTTTTTCTCTGGGAATCTATACATTGAATTCATTTTACAATTGAATTCATTTGATTAGAAAACAAGCAAATAGTATTTTGAGAAGGGGTCAAAGGCTTTACCAGACTGCTGAAGGGCCCAGTGTCACCAAAACCAGGTTCAGAACGTCTGGATTTAGGGTTCTCTACTATCCCCTCTGTAGTTCAAACCCGCCATTCCCCAAAGCTATTGAAAGGTGTTGGACTGATGCTGGGGTGGGGAAGGAAGGCATGAGGAGCGGGGAGGAGCCCTCAGTGAGGCTGATGGAGGAAAGGAAATGTTCCCCTACAGCCAAGTCCAGGGCAGAGGCCCAGAAGCCCTGGGTAGGAACGGACGCCCACCCGCACTCCCCTTCTCTAGTCTAAAGCAACAGCGGACCTCTTCTCCCTGCTGGTGGCACTACGCTCACTCTTCTCTGCTACTCAGTGGATTTTTATTTTATTTTATATGGCACATGCGGGCATCATTGCATGATCTGACAGTGCCAACGTGCTTTGCATGAGCCCTGTTGCTAAGAAACAAATCCCAGATGTATCTTTAAACGCACAGCCCCATAAAAGCGCATTCTTCCTCACTCAACTATTGTCTTTTCTTGAGCTGCTTAGGTTAAATTAACAGCTGTTTTCTGAAAGCCTCATCTTGACCCTCAAGGAACAGCCAATGAAATACCCAGAAGGAGGATCTGCTTTTAGTGGTCTTGAGAAGAAGGGAGAGCACCCTGGCCAAAGCTGCCTGAACCCCGAGCAGGGGGCTCATGAAGAAGGGCCCCCTTGGAGGCACCAGCTCAGGCTGAGCAGAGAGAGGGGCCCTGATATGCAGACATACCTCGAAGAACCAGTGGACTATGTGTGACCTTGTCCTGGGCGCTCCTTTCAGGATTGCTAGGAATCATCAACCTCACCATTTCCTGCAGAGCAACTCCAAGTTAATCATGCTTTAGACCATATCCAACCTCAACTTCTCTCCCTGGAAGTTTCCAGTCTTCGCTGGTATTTCTACCAGACAGTGCGGAGTACTGGCTCTGCATGGGATATCGCCTTCCCCGCCCAGTCCCCAGGCACGCAGGCCACACAGTAGCAGTCATTACTGATTTCTTCTCTCCAGCCCCAGCTTCAGGGGCACAGCTGAGCAGCACCACTGTGTTTCTCAAATGGGTTTTTTATTTTGGAAAATGCAACTTCCCTGGCCCTGTCCACTCCTACTAACACTAAATCTGACTCTCTGAGGGTGGGAGCTGGGATTGACATTTAATAAGCTTCCTGGGGGGTTCTGATGCACCCTGATTGGAGGACCCTATTGTTCCAACCAGCCACATCCCTGACTGGTTATTTCCAAATTACTGATCCCCTGTTATAAGCCAGGCACGGAACCAGCCCTGAGGAGCAGAACTGAGTGTGACCGGTTCCCCCTCCACAGACCCACAGTTAACAGTTTGCTCAGAGCTAGAATGGCAGGACTGGTTTCACACTAATACAAATTCCAGGGATAACAATAATAATATTTAATCATAAGAAATGATTAAAAATGAGCAGAGGCTCTCTGGTGGCCTAGGAGTTAAGTCTCAGCATTATCACCACTGCAGCCTGAGTTCGATCTCCAGCCAGGGAGTTAACCCACATGGCACAGCAGACTTCTCTTGTCTCACCTGCTGCCCCCCTCAGCAGTGTATTTCAGTAGATCCACCTGTTCTGCTCCCCACTCTGTCTCTGGTGAATCCTCTCACCACCCCACACCTCTGGCCTACACCCCAGTTCTTGAATACATACATACATACATATATACATACATACATACATAAGTCTTTAAATAAATAAGTAAATAAAAAATGTGTAAAGAATCAGAATAGACATTTCTCCAAGTCAGACAAATGGCTGCCGGCTACATGAAAAGGTGTCCAACATCATTAATCATTAGGGAAATGCAAATCAAACACACTGAGCTCATACCTGTGAGAATGGCTGTCCTCAGAAAAGACAAGAGGTAACAAGTGGTATAGGATGTGTAGAAAAGGGAGCATTTGCACACTGCTGGTGGGAATGTAAATTAGTATAGCCACTATGGAAACAGAACGGAGATTCCTCAAAACAATAAAAATAGAACTACCATATGATCCAAAAATTCCACCCAACTTCTGGGTGGTTAGCCAAAGGAAATAAAGTCACTACCTTGAAGAATTATCGGTAATCCCATATTCATTGGAACATTACTCACAAAAGCCAAAATATGGAAAAACCTAAGCATCTGTTAGTGGATGAATGAAAAGTAAATGTGATATAGTGTCAGTAGAATATTATTCAGGCTTTAAAAAGCAAATCCTGCTGCTTACAACAATATGAATGAAACTTGAAGAGATGATGTGAAGTGAAATAAGCCAGGCACGAAAGATAAATATTTCATGATCTCACATGTAGAATCTTTAAAAAACAAAGTCAAATTCATAGTAACAGCATAGAATGGTGGTTACCAGAGGCTGGGTATAGGGGAAAGGGGAGATAAAAATAAATTCCTTTAGAGTCTAGAGGGGGTAATTTAATGTTCCAAGCACTATTCTAATTACTCTATGTGTATTCTAAGTAATCATTTAATCTTCAAAATAGTTCTATGAAATGAGTATTGCTATTATCTGCATTTCACAAATGAAGCAAGTGAGGCACAGAGAGTTTACCTAGCTGAAAGTCACACAGCTATCACAAGGTAGAGTGGGATCTAGGAGGTGTTACCTCAGTCAAATAAAGAAGTCATACCCAGAACAGGGTCAATAGGATTGGGGGTGGGGGTTGTGGGGCAGAAGGAGGAAGGAAAGGGAGAAGGAGAGGGAGAGGGGGAGGAGAAGGGAGGAGAGGAGAGGGGAGATTCTAGAACCCTAACTCCATCTTCAAATGCCCTGCTGCTTGGAAATCCACAGGTGTCCTTTACATGGTTCTGCTCTTGCTTATTCTTCCCTCCCAGAGAATGAAATAAGCTGTTCCTGATGCCGGCATGGGGGAATCAAGGGCCATCTCTAGCTTTCCTACACCCTGAGCACCGCATGGCATCTCAGTAGGTATTGCTTCAGCTGCACTTCCTGCCCTGGCCTCAGCCCATAACCTCCAGACCTGTCTGCTCCTCCGCGCAGCAGGGACAGTGGCCACCAGAGGGGGCAACAGACAGGAAGGTCCCAGTCCTGGGGTTGCCAAGATTGCTGGGCAGTCACCTCCCTCTCCTCTTTGCTGCCCAACAGCTCCAGCTAAACGGCCTGCTACTGATGTGTTATTTAAAAAAAAAAAAATGTAATTACATACATGTTAAGGAAAGAGGCTGGAGCAGCACTCCGGCCACTGTTCTGGTTCTGATTCGTGCTCTGGATGTGGCTGTGAGCCACTTTGCAACAGCTTTCCCTGCCAAATTCCTCTGGGCTATTTCAGGGCAAAAAAATGCCTGGAAGCCCTCTCCGCAGTCCTGGAAGGCATCACCACGGAATGGCCACCAGGGCCGGAACGAGTCGCCCCACCCACACCCAGGACCCAGGCAGGGAAGCCGGCAGCGGAGGGGCCAACTGTGGCCTCACCTAAGGGGAGACTCAGGGCGGTCACCCTGGGAACAGCCATGCCGAGAGCCTCACTGCTCTACAGCACAAAATGTCCTCTGGTGCGTCTCATTCATCACTCCTTTTCTTTTTCAACAAACACACAAATCACAAGTCAGTAGCAGCTGCTGTCGCCTCAGAGTCTGTAGACTACACAGTCCACAAGCCTTTTCCCACTGCGCGCAGGCACAGTATCGTGGTGCTCGCTGCCTCTGTGACGCGTGCAAACTTCCCAACATGCCCTGGTCCCGGCACGCGGGGCACGGGCACCGGCGCGCTCCAGCACACACATCCTCCTCCCTGGGCATCACAGCTTGGCTTTCAAGGAACTAAGATCAGCACTCCGTCAGACGGGAGTCTGGCACATCCTCCTCTGGGTGGCCCTGTTCGAATTTCTGGCGCTACATAAATAATAACAGTCAACAGAATGGCTTTCGAGTAATTCATAATTCCTTATGATTCATAATTCTGTATGATTCAAACCCCTCGGCTGTGCCCAGGTGCTCCATCAGGCAGCGCCCAGCATCGCGTGCCCCAGAGGGCCCCTGGCAAGATTAGCTCAGGCTGACACATTTCATCTTTACTGGCTTTCTCTGATCATTTCTCCACCAAAACATTTTTACTTATTAGGAAATTCTCTCATTCTCCTCCTTTACTCTCCTTGTCTATTCTTTGGAACATGAAGTTTAATGGCAACCCCTATGTTATGAGCAAAAATAAATGTCTAGCATCATTAATCAAAAGTCTGGTGCCATTGGGGACATCTACTTCTAATTAAATCTGCTTTTCTTTAGATATTTGAGATGACTATAATACTATTTTGCATGCAAAGTTTTCCTGTTTTGTTTAATAGTAGTCTTCTGTTTTGAATTTCTATCACTTTCAATTGCAAATACTCAGCATGTTAGCAGTATTGTGTATTTTCAAGGAATCTGGTTAAAAAGAAAAAAGAGCCCTTGGGCTATTCACTACCTCTTGGGCAGCTCCAGGGTGTCTGGTCCTCAAAAACATTATGAAACCAAGGTTTGCAGGAAATTGCAGTCACCTTGACCTGACAGCACCACATATGGGCAGTGCAGGCTCCCATAATCCACCACCCTGTTCGCTCTTGGCTTCATCTTGGGAGCAGGTGGCCTCCTCCCTTAACCAGGTCCACTTCCCAGAAGTCCTTTGTGTCAACGGTGTTGTTTAGAGATCCAGTTCTCCACCATAACATGGATTCTTGGAATCAGATTTGCAACCTTTGAGGGAAGCTGCAATGGGGTGGCTGCCAAATTCACCACCTACTTTCCCCCCAACACTGCATATCAACCTCAGCCTTCAATGTGCAAAAATCCCCACAAAAAAAAAAAATCATGTTTATGGAAATTTTATCGCCATGGCAACTGTAAAGGTCTCACAAGTATTTTTAAAATAGCAAATTAACAAAACCCACTTAAAAAATTCTAAAATCTGTTCTTTATGGGCATTAGTGAGCATACAGATTCTAACAATTACAAAATGTGTTTGGTGACATGAAGGCAAAAAGTCAGTCAAAAGGACTCGTAACCCCAGAGGAACTGTGAAAGCAAAGTTTGAGTTTTCTAATAAGAGGTCACACTTTGGACTTATTATGGAAAATGACCAAGTGCCAAAAAATGTGGATAAGAGACCCGAATCGCTGAAATACTAATTTCTTACTTTCTATTTTCACATCACCGATATTATTACCTTCTGCACTCTGCAAGACTATTCCATTTTTAACTCATAGGTTTTTAGCAGTTGCATAAGCATCTGCTGCTGTGATTTAGCCTGGCTGAATCTCTATTTAAAAAAAACACACACAAAAAAAAACCCTGCTTCTCAAAAGTCTGCACAAGAATCACAGTTGGGGGGTGGAGGGGATCAGACTCAGAAGTACCTAACTAGAACCTTTTTGCTTTTTAGAAATATAATTGGTATGGCTATCAAAGGGGATCCTTTTAAGTAGATGCACTAATTTTTGGTGTCTTTTGTCAAGACTTAAACTATAATAGGCATATTTTGATGACTCTTCTCATAACAAGAATCACTAGAGTTTTAACAACTCCAACAGTGGAGGTTTTTTTTTTTTTTTTTTTTTTTTTTGTGAGTGGAAGAAGATAAGTCAAACCGTGTAGCTGATGATTTCATTCTTTAGCAGGTCTCAATCTCCAAAGGGGAGGCAGGAAGCAGAAGGACCAGGTGGTGGGGAGGGGTGCAGAAAGCAAAATGACAGGTCCTGGGGAGCGGAAAGTAACTGGACAAGATAGCAACTTGTTTTCAGTGTCTTGGGTTTATCTCAGGAGACATGGGGAGGAACAGCAGTTACAAGCGCAAGCGGCCGTTTGGGCAGATGTTCTATCTTCCAAAACCATCCTAAGGAGGGAGGTGTTTCCAGAGGCCGCTTGTCATTGTTCTGGCATTGATGGTCTGTGGATTCTCATGGGGTGTGGGTGGAGGAGGGGAGAGATGGGATGAGCTGCTTACACAGAAGAAGCGGCAAGAAAAGAGGAGGGCGCCATGGTGAAGAAGAGGGAAGAGGCTTCTGGGGGCAGCAAAGCTCCCAGAGATCTCGAGAGGGCAGTCCAGAGACCTCTGGGCCAAGGAGCCAGGACTGCCCGCGGAAGAGCCGGGCCTGGCGCCTGTGATTAAGCAAGAACATGAAAAAACATAAAGGAAAACACAGAAGGAAAATTCTTGGATCGGAACCCCTGGGGAGGCCGGATGGGCTTATCTTCGGCCCCGCCCCGCCCCGCCCCGGCTGGCCCCTCCCCGCCTCGCCCCTCCCTTGCCCTCTTGGAGATTTGGCATCTCGCGCCCCGAGAGCCCTTTGCAAGCTGGAAGCCCAAGCTTCTCAGCTTTTCAGACGGCAGGAAGCTCTGGCTCCGCGTGCTGGCTGTTCCAGAGCTGCCAGGAGGTAGATGTGTTAGAAACCAACTTCTTTAGGAAAACTGGAGGGAGGGGGGCGAGCGGGCGGGTTGGAGAGCAACAGTAGTACCAAGGATGGGGGGGCCGGGGTGCAGTAGAAAACGGAGACTTGAGCCAGGGCTATTGACCGAGGTCAGTCAGGCCCAGGAGAACCAACAAAGAAAGTGAACGCTGAGGACTAGCAACAGCAGGAGAGAGGCCTCCTTACCCCTGCCTGAGGGACGGGAAGAGGGAAGGGGTTACTGTCCTACTCCTGAGAGGGCTGGGGTGGAGGAATTGGGGCTGCAGGAGAGAAACCACAGTCACAGAGTCATAGCCCAGGGCAGCCAGAGCCCAGGGCAGCCAGAGGAAACTACACCCAACCACTTCCTTCCCTTCCCCTGCCAGCGATGCTCACTGGTCAGCACACCTGGAGCAGGCGAGACAGGCCGGAGAAGCCAGCTTGCTGGGGCAGGGCAGGCCAGGCCAGGGAAGGGAAGAGAATGGAAGAAGGAGGTAGCAGCCTCCTCTCCTGCCCACCTCAGCAAGGGCAAGGGCAGGACTCCCTCCTTCAGAACAGGGAAGCGTGACAATGACAATGACGTGAACAATGACAAGCGGCCTCTGAGGTCAGTCATGGCTGCAGGGCCTGCTGCTGGGAACAGAGCCTTTATCCACTCCCTGACTTAGAGGTTCGTGGTACCGAAAGCCCCCGTTTTACTTCTTTGAGTGTGTCAGCACAGGTGCAAGACAATAACCATCCAGATGATACAAAATACAGTCTAGAAAGTGAATACCACCCAGTCAAGGAGGGTGCTGATGACAGAGCTGAAGTGAGAAGTTGGGGTTCTGGCTCTTGGATCCAGCAGAGGCCACTCTCTTCTTCCCGGCTTATCATGTGTGTGGCTAGGAACCTGCTGTATGTTCTGTGCTGGGCCACACACCAGGGGAGACACAAAAAAGGTGTCATCGAAGAGACAAGACTAACCCACATGATAAATTAGAAAACCCAAAATTAGAGTGGGAGGTACATCAGATAATGCAAAAGAGTAGCTGCTGGATGTAATGCACAGCCTCCCATCACCCTCCCCCCACCCATGTTCATCTAAACTTACGTTATCATGTGCATTTCCTTCATGATTGCTAGTGGTGCCTATCCCTGATGTCTGGGGGTGGTGGGTGGGGAACCCCACACAGAATATGAAATCATGGGATGCAAACAGCACTGGGGAGACATAACTGCTCACCCACTCCCTTCCCTGGGTCTGCCTTTAAGGGGTGCTTTGGTCCATTTCCAAGTGTGTCCAGAGTACCTGTGTCCTGAGACAGGGTAGACCCAGCTCTCAAATCCTCAGGAAAACCTGCATTGTGTGGCATGAGCTGCATTGGGCTCAGATGAGAACCTGGCAGGGAAAATAAACACACCGGGGTCCCACCCAAGAGGGGGCCCGGGCCATCAGGTATTTTGTCAAAGCTATGGCTTTTCTGCATTTGCTCTCCTTTAGCCCAAACCAATTCCCAAGTCCATCTCCTGAGATGTGTTAGACTCAGCCTCCAGCCATGAGCGCTAAATCCCAAGACAAGCCAAATCATCTGGCCATCCCTGACCTTTAACTTTGGGGGCACCCACCACTACCCCCTTTCTGGCTTGAGCCTTAAAACCTCAGTTATTTGGGCCTAAGAAGCTTATGTTTATTTTTTCCTCCTTCTAAGTCAAACCACTGGGTGATTCCTGGAGAGATTCCACTTGTATGTTCCACCCACCCAGAGCTGGGGGCAGCTCTCCCATGCCCTCCTGGACAGTCACTGGTTACTGGTTTGAGGTTGGTTTTTTTTTGAGGTTCATAGATGATTCCTGGATTCTACACTTGATGTCAATGAGAGGAATGACCAAGAAAAGAAAGACATTTCTAACACAGTTTTGAGGCATTGGGATCTGCTCCAGCTCTGGCTGAAGATTTCAGATTCCTGACTGGCCCCCAAGAGGACTGCAAATGCAGCCTGTTTAGACCCATGGGCCACCCCAAGGGAATCTACTGTGTGCACCAGCCCCAACCTCCTGGGAAGTGTGCTGTGCTAGAGAAGCAGAGGGAGAGCCTCACTCTCTGTGTGTAACCCTGGAGTTTTAGTGGTAGAGATTTTCCCAGGGAAAATCTCTTTTGGGGCTCTGGCCTCTTCAGGCCAATGCTAGCTTGTACCATGACTTTCTTCCTATGACCCCTTCCAGATGGACCCTGAGTTAGTTAGAACTGATAAAAAAGATTCCCTTATTTCGGATATAGTGGTTTAGGTTAGGTGCAATCACTATGGCTAATCTACATGAGGATGTTCAGATTTTAACTGTGTCATATTTTTACATGTCCTTCTCCTATGTCCTCCACCACATCAGTCCGTGCCCCCCATTCCGTTTTTCCCACCCTTCTTCCCACTGATTACTTGCTGTGGCTTTGCTATTCTGGACATTTCACATGATGGATTCATACAATGTGTGGTCATTTGTTATTAGCTTCTTTCACTTAACATGTTTTCAGGATTTGGATGATGTTAATTTTGTACACAGTCAAGAAGCTATGTGGTCTCTCCACTGTATGATATTTTCCCTTGCAAGTTAGAAGCATTCTGTGGAGAAATACTTTAAGATCATACAAATATCCCACTCCTCATCAACATTTCCCCCTAGATTTAGAGGGTTATTGCCTAAACCCATCCTTATTAAAAAGTTTCCTAAAATGGATCATCCCCCTCACTCACGCCTACCCCCAATTACACTGGTCAACAGTGTGATCGTTACTGACTTAAAAAGGCCCTAATCTGTAGTATCTTGTGTGCTAAACATGAATATAACCCTGAAAATTTCTTATTAGCTCTCGTTTTGAAGATATTTCATATCATTCATTTTATATGTTTCACCCTGTAAATTTATCTAGTAAGACTGCAACAACATCCTAAATCAGCCTAGAATGATGTAATATTGCATCGCATTGCATAATACCATCATGCACACATCATCCAGAGTTGATTGCATCATTTTCTGATGCAATGCAATACTACTGCCAGGTGGATGCTGAAGTAAGCTGAGGTCAGCAGTGCACTATGAAAAGCCCTGTCGGAAAGGTTGAGCATTGAAAATATTTCAGACTTTGTGTGAGACAGTTTAGGCTACTGTTCCATAGAACTGTTATTATTTTATCCATTTAGGCACAATACAGAACAGGAGCCTCGAAAGTGCTTTAATAGCGTGGACAATTTCTGCTCTATTTGTGGGGAAGTGACATTTGCCAACCAGAAGAAAAGTATCACTTCTCAAGTGAAGAAGGCTTATCATCTTTACTTTGGATGCAAGGTTGGTGACCAAGACAAGCCTTGGGCCCCGCATATATTCTGTACTACATGGACAACACAGCTTTCACAGTGGTGAAATGGCAAAAGACCATCAATGCCATTTGCAGTCCCCATGGTGTGGAGAGAGCCAAGCAACCACAGAAAAGACAGTTACTTCTGCTTGGTTCATCCTCTTTCCAGCGGAATAACGAAGCAAAAGAAGTCGAGAATAGTCTAATCAAACATTCCGTCTGCATTGAGACCAGTTCCTCATGGTGAGGGACTTCCTATTCCAGAACCTCCAGCAGAATATTCTCTTGGTTCATCTGATGAGGTCAAGTGTGAGCCGACCTGTGCTTCTCCTGTTCCATCAGCATGCAGTGACCCAGATTTTCACTGTGGTGCATCATCAACCCCACACAGACTAACACAGGAAGAACTAAATGACCTGGTTCGTGATTTGGACTTACCTAAGAACAAGGCAGAATTGCTAGGATCAAGACTCCAACAGTGGAATCTTCTAGAAGATGTCACAATTACATGATATCGAAAGCGCCACCAGCAGTTGGAGCCTTTCTTCAGAAAGGAAAGTACTCTGGTATTCTGTTCTGATATTGAGGGCCTCAGGAATGCCTTAGAAATCACTCATGACCCACAAGAACAGCAACTATTTCTAGATGCTTCGAAATTGAGTCTTAAGGCTGTGCTTTTGCACAATGGAAACTGTCTTCCATCTATTCCAGTAGCGCATGCTGTCCACATGAAACAGACATATGGTAACTTAAAGCAGCTACTGAAATCCACTGAGTATAACAAGTATAGCTGGAATGTCTGTGGTGATTTGAAGCTAGTTGCCCTTTGAATGGGACTGTAGCAGGGATATACAAAATACATGTGTTTCTTATGTGAGTGAGATAGCCGAGCAAGTGAATTGCACTACTTGCAGAAGGAATGGACTCGCAGACAAAATATAGCAGTTGGAGAGAAGAATATCCAGCACCCAGCTCTGGTCGAGGCTCACAAAATCCTGCTACCCCTTCACATCAAAGTAGGTTTGATGAAGAATTTCATGAAAGCCATGCACTGACCTCGCCAGCTTTCCGATACCTGCGTGAAAAATTTCCTCGACTCAGCAAAGCAAAGATTAAAGATGGAGTTTTTGTGCGTCCTCAGATTCGAGGGCTCTTCAAAGATGACCGGTTCAACAACTTGCTGCAGGGTGATGCGAAACAAGCACGGAATGCTTTTCGCCTAATGTCTACAAACTTTCTTGGGAACGTTAGGCAGAAAACTACAAGGAACTAGTAGAAGATATGCTGATGCAGTATCAGAAACTTGGCTGCAATATGTCTCTAAAGATCCACTTCCTTCATTCACATCTGGATTTCTTTCCTGAAAACTGTGGTATGGTTAGTGATGAACATGGCGACGTTTTCATCAAGATATCACATTAATGGAACAAAGATACCAGGGAAAATGGTCCACTACAATGCTGGCTGACTACTGCTGGACACTCCCCAGAGATGCTCCTCAACAGCTGTACAAGAGACAAGCGAAGAAATCTAAGAAGTAGTCTATGACTTGATTTTTTACAGATATTAACCGTAGGCCTATTACTATTGGCATGCATTTCATGATGTAAACATCCACTTATTGCAGATTACATTAAAAAACTAGAGCCAAAATTAGAATTTGACTGTCATATTCGTGTTGAGCACATACAAATTGATAGGAAATGACTAATTTTATTTCAGTAACATGAGTTTTGTAAAAATTTGTTGACCAGTGTTATCAGTCATTAGTGAGACACCTGAAAGCATGTGAGTGACCCCATTCTTCTCAACAACACTGTGACTGTCCCCAGTGAATCTCCCACAGAGCAGGCCCTCTGTCCCAGCATCGGGACAGCCGACACCCCTCCTCTGCTCCATGTCAGTCTTGGGGACACACATGCTGTGGTACAGCACGCCCTGACACTACCTGAAGCCCTGAGAACACATTCCCTTCCTTCCTTTTGAGCTAAAATGGCTGAGAAGTGACATGAGAGCCTGTGTCCCTGGGGTAAATGCTCTCTAGGGTAAAGGAACAAGGACCTTCACAGCCAGAAGTGAGAATTTAGATGTACCTTTACTTCCACAAAAACCAATTGGTGCAGTGAGAAGTAGGTCAGCAAAACATTACCTCAAGGTAATCGAGGATCTAGGAAATGATTCTCATAAGATATAGCCAACGACAAGAACCAGAATTAAAGGAGAACAAGAAAAGTGTTCGAGGTGACCTCTACAGCACCAGGAAGGAGGGACACACTACCCAGGAGAGTCATGATAGGCTGGTAGAGAAAGGGCATTGGAGACAGGCCTTGAAGTTTGGGGAGCAGCTCACAGAATGGTGGGGAGTTCCAGGCATTTTCCCAGCAAAAATGTATATTATAAAAGCAAATGACCCAGTTTGACTAAATAAAAGGAAGTGAAAAGCAGATGAAGGTCATTGAGAGTTTATGGGTCCAATGTGGACTATGAACTTAACTCCATGGACTATGGGAGTGATGACAGATTTCAGAGGAGCAGAGAGAAACCATTGGTGCTGAGGCTGAGCAGGTAGGTCTCAATCTGCTAACACAGAACTTGTCTTAAAATAGGAATGCTGCCGCCACCCTGGCCTGGGAAGACCCCCATCCAACTGAAATGCTGTTGGGGGCCCCCTTCTGCAGCCTGGCCTCAGGCAACACGGCTCACAACCAGGGCCAAAGCCCTTCTGTCCCCAGAGGGGGACACTCACCAGACCAGAAATAGCCCACATTTCAGCTTATGTCAGGCAATTACTTTTCATTGAGAAAGTTTTCCTCCTGTGAGAGGCTTCTTTTTTAAACAAAACAGAAAATAAAATATGACAACCTCCCAAACAATGTTTGTTCCGGAAGCCTCCAGGCTGCTTTCGTCTGGCCCATCTGTGGCCCCAGTGTGGGCCTCGCCTTCTGAGATGTGGAGCCTGTCCTAGCAAAACTCCAAGACAGTAACCACACAACGGTTTCCAGACAATGCCTCTTCCTCAAAACCTCCTGCGCTGAGGTGTTCTTGTCACAAGATGCTTCCGAGGCTGTGAATTTGCTAAAAACCACTGAATTGAATACTTTGACAGAGTAACTTTTATAGTTTGTAAATATAGCTCAATAAAACTGCTATGAGGGACCTCAGGAGTGAGGAGCCCAGGGGGCGGGACTAGCTGGGGTCACTGGCAGGTCACATGCCATGTGGCAGCCCTCTCCAGATTACACCACTCATGTAACTAGACTGCAGTACTTAACCCTCGCCGCAGGCCAGGCGCAGTGATGGGTAGGAAGGCCTCAGGCTGGGGGCAAGTGATAGTGAGATGTTGGGTAAGAGCCTTGGGGGTGAAGGGAAGCCCCCTTCTCTCAGAAAATGAAGGGGGCAGTGCCTCTGGAGCTGCCCAGTGGAGGAATGGTGGGCTGGTTTTACTGAGGTTTCACAAATGGCTCTTCACAAACACCAATTGTTCTTGCTCTCAGGTCAAACTTCTCAATCAGCAATGACCCAAGCCTCTCAAGGAGACCCTAGCATAGCCCCACACATTCCAGGTTCAAGGACAACCCTGGTCTAGTGTCATTTTATTTCTTTCAAGAAGAGCAACTTTGTCAAGGTAAAATAAGATCTTTTATAAAATAACTGCATACTTCATCCCTCTGTTCTGCCTTTTGATTAGGAAAATACTGTTCCTTCACCATTACCTCAGCTTTCCCCTGGAAACATCACTCCTCACTAGCATGGCTTAGAGGAAACCTTCTCAGCCTGGGCCATGAGACCTAGCACCCAATTCTCACTAAGTTCCCATGTTAAAGACAAAGCTGTCCCCAACATTACATCTTTCCAAGGCTGCTCCCACCTTGCCCAGGTGATAGGGTTTCCAGCTAGAAATCACCAGTTCAGGCTGTCCAGTGGTTTTCCTGGCCTTGTGAGGCTGGGAGGCTCAAATACAGGTGTAGGAACTGTCTTCTAATTTTTATAGTAAAATAACTGTAGGTAAAGCCTGGTGTGTGTGTGTGTGTGTGTGTGTGTGTGTGTGTGTGTGTGTGTGTGTGTGTACATGCCTATTTTCCTGTTTGATATGCCCCCAGCCACTTGCCTAACTGTAAATCAGCCTCAGAGAAACATCCCTCACACAGGCTCTGGGTTTGGGGAGTACAGTGGCAAGACCTCCCACTTGGTGTGGTAAATCGTATCCCAGAGAACATATGCTACCCTCTTTGCCCCCAGTGCACCAGGCGTGAGTGTGGTCAGTACCCAATAGGAATTCCCAGGTCTCAGCTCTGAGAGCCTTGGGGGACTGGGGACATCTTGGAAGCAAAGGAAATTGTGCTAATAATGAGGCTAGTAATTACATTTCCATTTAATTGGTAACAACAACCCTTTCTCTCCATGGAGTGCTTTATAGTTAACAAAACTTATGAGGTGGTCAAGCAGGAATTATAGTTTCCATTTTACAGAGGGGAAACTGAGGCTCAGATCTATTCAAGATCCTTTGCAACTGAAGAGCCAGAACCAGCTCTGTGACCTGCTAACTTCTAGTTCACACTACTTCCATGACACTCTGACTTGAGGAGTCCAGTGCAAAACTGAAAACATTATTTAGTCCTGGTCACTCCAGGTCTTTCTGTGCAGTCTGTTGCTCATTTCCTGAGTAACCAATTTTCCAGAAAAGCATTCCCTCGCAGCCGTGACCTGGATTAGATGGACCCCAGCAACCTGTCCTTTTCCTTCTCTACTAAGCACACAACCACTGTCTGCATTTATTAATATATGTCTGCCTTCCCATCAGACTGTGAGCACTCTGCAGCAGGAACCTCATCTTCAACTTTGCATCTCAGGTCAAGGACAGACATGGCACATGACAGGAACACAAGGCATTTCTGGTGAGTGACATGGCACAGAAGTCAGTTCTCTGCTCAGCACTTGTTCTACACTTGATTAAAACACAACTTCCTCATTTCCAGCAAGTCAGATCCTTGAAAGGTCTCAGAAAAAACGCAGGTGCTGTTTAGACTGTCGAACCTGACCTAGTTACCCCTCTAAGCTTTGCTGCCAAGGCATGGACCAACACAGCATGGGATATGTCCCATGGAAGACTCACTCAGCAGGTGTCACTTGCCTTCCAAGAGTGAGAGGGGAGACTTTGACCCCACTACGACATCTGGTACAGTGACACTTACACATTGGATAATAAATGACCCTGCAGTGTGTACCTAGACGGGGTTGTATAAATAGAGCGGGTGCAGACATGGCATTGACAGTGTCTCCCTTTTGTCAAAACACAACTACATTTGCATTAGAGCATCATGACCCTGTGAGAGGTTGTTTTTTCAAAACAATGCTTATTTTGTTGTTCTAATTATAAGCATGATACATTGTATGCTCACTTCAGAAAATTTTGAAAATACAGAAACATATAAAGAGGAAAATAACCACTCATCCTTCCATCCCCTGCTAATTTCTTAATATACTTCCTCCCCACTTATCCATCCATCTAGCTATGATCTACCTTATATTTCCTTGATTTTAAGATATTGTTGATCATAAAATGAATCATTAATTTAGTGACAACTAAATTAAAAGAAAGAAAATAAAAATAAAAATAAAAGAAAAAAAAAGAATTTATTTCTCTTATTGTCAATGATAATATGCCTTTCAGAATCAGAAGCATCCAAAATGTGGAGAAAGGAGGTACCTTAGCATCAACCAAATCAAAAATACTTGAGATCACATAAGCAGCAGTTTTCAACCTACTTCTTTTCCTGATGGCCTAAATAAAAATGTCTGCCATCAGACATCAGACACCATCAGAAACAGAACACTATTTTAAATGGGTATATAATATTCAACCAGGTGGGCAGCTATAGTTTATTTACCCATTCTTGTGTTGTTAGAATCGTTTATTTATAACATTATTATATTATGAACAATGCTCATGGCAAATCACTAAGCATAAATTTTTGTCCATGTTTCTCATTGTTTCCTTAGGATGAATGTCTGTGAGTGGAATTGCTATACTGAAGGGTCTGAAGGGTCAAGACTCTTTACAAAAAAATTAGTAAACTTCTTTCAAGAAAAAAATTACCAATTAAAATTACCCATTAAAAATTTTACCAATAAAATGGACAGAAGAGCTAAAAAGGCACTTCTCCAAAGAGGAAATGCAAATGGCCAACAGGTATATGAAAAAATGTTCAACATCACTTATAATCAGGGAAATGCAAATCAAAACCACAATGAGATACCACCTTATACCAGTGAGAAGGGCACATGTTAAAATCTAGCAACAACAAATGTTGGTGAGGATGTGGAGAAAAAGGAACTCTCCTATGCTGCTGATGGGAATGCAAACTGGTCCAACCATTATGGAAAGCTGTGTGGAGGTCCTCAAACTACTAACAATGGAGCTACCATATGACCCAGCAATTCCACTCCTAGGAATATACCCAAAGAACACAAAAACATTAATTCAAAAGGATACCTGCACCCCTATGTTTATTGCAGCACTATTTATAACAGGGAAGATATGGAAACAACCCAAATGTCCAAAAATAGTTGACTGGCTCAAGAAGATGTGGTACATATACACAATGGAATACTATTTAGCAATAAAAAAGATAAACTCAAGCCATTCACAGCAACGTGGATGGAGCTGGAAGGGATTATGCTCAGTGAAAAAAGCCAAAAGGAAAAAGAAAAATATCAGATGACTTCACTTATAGGAGGAATATAGAGGAACTAAATAAGGGAAAAGGAAATAATAATAGTAATAATAAATAAAAAAAACAAAATTAACAGGCAACTATAAATCAGAGATGTTCTGCAGGGGAGGGGGAGGAAAAAGGATCAAAACAGGGGAGGGAAGAGCACAAGGGACTATGGTGATGGTGCATGGATGAGTTAGTGGTGGGAATTTTATGGGGACCACACCTGAGCGGAGAAAGCAAGCATTGTGCACAAATGAACAATGATGTAAAATATATATAAATTTTTTAATTACCATTAAAAATCCTTCTTTAGCATTGATTCATATTCTTTAATTTGATTTCTAAAAAATTTCAAATAAGGAAAAAAAAGACTTTTAATGAAAAGCAATAGTCCCCTCCCCAGCACTCCCTATTCTGAACCCAGCTTCCCAGGCAATCACCTCTCCTTCTGGTTTCAGCTATTTCATTCATTCATCCATTCAGCTTATATTTATTCAGCATCTATTATGAACTAATCACTGTTCTAGGGTGCCAGATTACAGCAACAAACAAAACAGACCAAACCCAAAAATACCCTTGCCCTCATGATGTTTGTATGCAAGTGGAGGGAGACAAATCGAAAAATAAGTAAAATATACAATGCACTGGACAAGAGTGCCTTGAAAGAAAATGAAGTAGGAAAAGTTAGGGAGTTTGGGGGAAGAGGGAGAGAGGTATAATTTTAAATAATATCATCTGGGAAGGCCTATGAGCTGAATTGTGTTCCCTCAAAATTCTTATTTTGAAGCTCTATCCCCCACTCCCTCAGAATATGACTGTATTTAGAGAGGTAAATTAAGTAAAAATGAAGCCTCTAGTATAGGCCTTAGTCCCATATGACTGGTATCCTTACAAGAAGTGGAAATTTGGATACAGATAGGCACACACAAGGGAAAACCAGGTGAGGACACAGGAAGATGACCACCGACAAGCCAAGGAGAAAAGCTTCAGAGGAACCTAATACTGCTGACACCTGATCTTGGACTTCCAGCCTCCAAACCTGGGAGAAGATAAATTTCTGTCATTTAAGTCTACTCACTCTTCTGCCTGAGCAGCCTGGGCAAACCAAAACAGAAGGCCTCACGAAATTGGTGACATTTAAGCAAAAACGTAAGGATATGAACAAATTAGCCACATAGATACCTGTTGGACAAGTACTCAGGCAGAAGGAACAGCAAGTGCAAGAGCCTTGAGGGAAGAAGGTGCTTCTGAAGTATTCAAGAAACAGCCGAGAGGGCAGTCGGGCTGGAGCAGAGAGAGCAAGAGGGAGAGGAACAGAAGCTGAAATCTGAAAAATGGAGGCAGGTGATATGGACTGAACGAGGCCGGTGGGCACTTGAGTTGGGTTAGCCCAAACTGAGATGTGCTGTGAGTACAAAATTCCCACCAGAGTTTGAAAGCCTACTATGCAAAAAGGACTATAAAATATCTCATTGGTCATTTTTATATTGATATGTATTGGATGATAATATTTTGCATCCTTTAGGTTAAATAACATATATTATTAAAGGTCTTTGTTCTGTTCTTTTTTACTTTTTACAATATAGACACTAGAAAATTTTGGATTATATCTGTAGGTCACGTTTTCTTTTGGAAAGTTCTGGCCCTGGGTCTTGTCATCACAAAGACTTGAGCTTTTACTCTGAGTGACATGGGGGGGTGGCTCACTGGAGGGTTTCCAGCTCAAATGTGACATGTTCTAACTCAGCCATGTTTTTAAAAGATCACTCTGGTGCCATGTTGAGGATGAACTGCAAGGGACATGAGCCAAGATGCGCAGGCTACTTCAGAGGCCGTTCAGTCCTTCAGGAAGAGAAGGAGACTTTGACCATGAAGTAGAGGTGGGTGGAATGAAGTGATCAGACACTGAGTAGACTCTGAAAACAGAAACAAAGGTATTTTCTGGCCGATGGGTCAGGGGTGTGAGAAGAGGAGGAATGAAGGGTAAGTCCCAGTTTTTGGCCTGAGCTGCCAGAATGATGCCATTTTTTAGGAAAAGACCAGGGAGAATCAGGTTTGGGAGAAGATCAAGAGTTCGATTTTGGATAAGTTGAGTCTTGGATGCCTTTTGGCTTCCAAGGGGAGACATCACTGGGATATAAGACTCAGAAGTTCAGTTCAGAGCTGGAGATCTGGATTAGAGAATTATTATCATTAAAAAATCATCATTTAAAGTAAAAATATTCATTTAAAGTCAGGAGCATCAAGGAGTGAATGTAAAAGAGCCAGATCAAACAGAAAATCGAGATCAAAGAAGATCAAGAACTCTGGGGAACTCCCAAGTTTAGAGGTTTGTGAAGTGAGCAGAGGAAACAGAGAAGATCCATGAGGTGGAAAGAAAAGTGATAGTCCAGAAACCAAGTGAAGACAGCACTTCAAGAAGGCGGAAGGAAATGCTGCATGAAATGCTCCTGAGAGGTTCAGGAAGCTGAAGACAGAAAACTGACCCCCGGATTCAGCACCTGGCTGTGACTGGTGATCCTGCTAAGCATAATTTAAAGGCAAAAACATGGTTAGAGCAGGCTCAAGGAAAAAGAGGGGTTGATGACACAAATCCAGACATCTCTTGCAGGGAACACTGCTCACAGGAGAGGAGAGCTATGGGTGACGGCCAGAGGAGGATGTAGAATCAAAGAAGCTATTTTTAAAAGATAAGAGACAATTTCACCATGTATGTTTGCTGCTGGGAATAGCTATAGGCAAGGATAAATGATGGCCCCAAAATGTGGGAATTCTTTTGATGTTTTTCTAATCTCCAGAGTAGGCATGTATTGCTTTGTCATGTTTTATCCACTTTGGACATCATTTATTGACTTTCTGCTAGGATGCATGAGAGTTGATTTATTTACCTCATCTCCCTCATCATCACCCCTCATCTCCCTTCTACTATTGTTTCCACATCATCCTAGCATATCACTGCTACCACCTCAGTAACCTTTACTTCTTGGTCGATCAACTACACATAGCACAGCTTTATCTCCCACCTTACGTGAGGAGGGCTTTCACACCTCTGCCCCACCCTCTACATCTTAGTAAACTTTAGTAGGTTGTGCTGAGCCAACAACAACACTAACAACAATGAGAAAATATCTCTGCAATTTAGGCTTGTTTCTCATGCAATGCCCATTTGAGACCTGCCATTCTCTTGAAACAAGGAAAAGAATAGTGGCAGGACTGCACAATGCTTATTAAAGTATCTGTTTGCAATAGCATATGTTGTTCCACTCGCATTCAAGTGGCTAAAGCAAGTCCATGGTCAATCCTGATACCAATGGATAGCAGGGGAAGCATTCCCCTCCCACAGGAAGGGCAAGCCCCAGGCTGACAGGTGAGGATGTGTGTCCTTTTCTCAGGGAGGACAGTGAAGAATTGGAACAATAATTGAATCTCACAATCTACCTGCCAATTTCTACAACTGTTTTCATTTTACATTGTCAAAGTAGAAAATCTTTACATCCTCCTTTATAGCTATTATTAAGCAGTTTTCAATGCTTTGTCTGTGGTTGGTATTAGAAGTTGAAACCCACTGAGCAGCATTTATATTATTGGAACTAAGCCAATTGTCTTCACTGCAGAGTCAAAAAGAATCTAAGAGCCTCTATCATGTAGCATTAATACAGACCAATGCACTTAAAGGAATCTTTCTTGCAGTCTACCTCTTGCTCAAAACCAGGCCACATTTTTACTTACTTCCTATTTGAACTATGCCTTTCATGGAAAAAAAATTTTCATTTTTCCTGAAGTTCCTGATTGCCTCTCTTTTTTATCATCGGTAGAAGAAACATATGCCTTCTATGCATTTCCCTAACAACTTCCAAATCCCTTCTCATTCCATTTATTGGAACCTTTCTATTCTTTTTGAAGGTTGATGACCTCCAATCTAACTAGCAGGTTGCTCTATTTTGGTCTCTTAAAGCTTTTGCATAGTTTTTTGTCTTTACTGCAGTTATTAATCACCTTCTGTTTTTTATTGTTGTCTTTTTTTTTTAATCACAAATTTAATGTCTTGCAGTATCACAATAATATTCTTTTCTCTTTCCTGGAAACTACCAGTCTTCTGCTCTAATGACTACTGCTCTCAAGCAGGCTGAACTGTTTGATCCTGAAGTTGCTTTCCATGGCTGCCCTGAATTAGAGCCATTGTTTCCTGAACCTTCTATTATCGTTTTTGGTTCCCTCTCTTGTTTTGTTGAAATACACCCTCACGCAACTTTCTTAAAGATTTGAGTAAACTTCCTTGGATATGGCATCTTCAGGCCTTACATATAAAATAAAGGCAATAAAGGCATTGAACCTAGGTTCAATTAGGCATAGAACCTAATGACTATTCTAGGAGAATATAAGCATCCATAAATAATATATGGAGAAATTTTATGGGTAAAGGAAGGAACTTACATTTAGATAGACAAAGAATAAATTCTTGAAACAGTAACATCAGTTAAAAAGTCAACAATGCAAAAATATAGGGCATGATTAATCATAAATTGGAATCTCAGGCTAAAGAAATAGAGGAACTAAAGGAAATAGAGAAGTTGAGTGAGTTTGTGGTCCTCTTACTGGGGAAGTAAGACACTAGTTGAGTGTCAAGGAGTAGTCAGTATATTAGCAATAGATTAAATACTTATGGATACACAACAGTAAATCTACAGTCAATGTTAGTCTGACGGAATGGTCAATTGAAGTTCTCCTCTCTCCCAGTTCCATTGTCTGAGTTATCAGCAATTTCTTTTCACCAAGTCAATCAAGATACATATAAATTTCAGTATAAAAGTATAAATTTGCCTCTGACCAATAGGTAAGCTCTCTGGCCAATGAAAGTAAACTTTCATTACATGTATGAATAATTGTGTGTACATGTGTAAATGCCCTACTTATTGGAATATGAAGGTATCTCCAATGGTCTTTATCAGTAGAGTTTCACTGAATAAGGGTGGGGAGGCTCTCTTTACCATCCATTTAAAAAATGTGTTTTATATTTTTCCAAAGGCAAGTCAGAGTAATCATAAATCACTTCTTCCTATCCACTTCCCAGGTAAAGAAACATCCCCCTTCTGGTGTGACTGGGATTCTGATAGCACCACTGCTCAGATGAAGAAGGCCTTGGGAAATTGAAAGGACTGGGCTTTTCCCCAGCAGATCCTGCAGACTGGATAGATCTGAGACACCAACATAAGAAGAAAAATAATAAGACTTCATTCAGCCAATGCTTGCACTCTGATCCAAGCTGCAAATAAGGAAAGGACTTGCAGGAAAGGAAGTTTCCAGGAAACAGGCCCATGGGCTGACCTGTTCCCAAATACTGGGAATGAAGTGAGGGGGGTAAGTGTGTGGGGGCATGTGATAGATTTTCTCAACAAAGTCCTACAGACTTTAGATCCTATAGTATAGATTCCATAGCATTCCTTGCAGAGCCTTCCCTGAGCCCCCTGCCCTCACCCAGGAAGAAATAATTGCCACTAAAACACTGTTTCTGCTGCCATCATCATAGCACTTACCAAATTTAAAGATCACATCCATTTTTCTCAACTGTCTATGACATCTTGGCTGAATTATTCATCCCCAGTACCCAGCATGTGGTGGGTGCTCTGTGTTTGTTGAATGAATGAGTGAATGAACTGAAAAAAGTGCATTTCATCAAAGGGCAAAGCCAGACATGAATATTCAGTTTTCACAGGAGCTTTGAGCAAGCAGGCAGGAGAAGTGGCTCCAGTTTGAAGATGAAGAGAGGATTTCTAAAAGCTAAGGGCACTCACACCACTCCCGGGGGGTGAGGGTAGGGGGGTCACCTGCAAGTTTTGTCAGAACAGCTTTGTTGTGCATGCTTTGCCGTCCAGGGCAGGGGCAGGGAGGAGACAGATCAACACGTACTCAGGAGAAAAGCTTGAGAAAGGCACCTCCCACTCATACCCAGAGATAGGCCAACGCTCAGCTCTTTGGAAGGGTAAAGAGCAAGAGAAGCCCACCTTCTCGGGGGCCACTCCCTACACAACAGAACTTGGGCTTCTGGTGGTCTAATTTCATCCTCCCAGCAACTGGGAGAAATGGGCATCCCTGCTTACAGGCCACTCACACCACTCCTGGGAGTGGGGAGAGGAGGAGACGACCTGGGTTGCTTTGTCCTCCTGTTTTGACGTTCAGTGGGGGGAAGGGAGGAGACAGATCAACAAGTACTCAGGGGAAAAGCTCCAGAAAGGCACCCCCCATACCGAGAGATGGGACCAGAAGGCAGCTATGCCTGGGTGTGGGATCCCCCACAGGAGGGGTTCCCTCACCCAGCAGCCACTTGGTGAAGCCCCTCTCACCTGGCACCAATATGTCTGTTTCCTCAAAAGACCATCAGGTGGCATTTACTTCACCGATTTTTAAAAAAGTGTAATCAAGATGCAATACTGCTCATGATCTTCACATCCCAGGAGAGATGGAGAGTCTGCTTTAACTCCAGCAGGTGGGAATTTGACACAACGAAATTAACACCAGCTTGTCTCTTCACTGTGTCTAAATGTGCAGAGAGGGCAGCTGAGGACTCCGGGGTGGGGGGCAAGCAGCCGCATCACAGAAGGGGGGGACACCCAGCTAAAGACCACCTGACTTCTTGCTCTGACAGTTATGCTGCTCTGGTCAAAGCTGCCCACCCACCCCCAGAATGGGGCGGGAAAAGGAAACACAGAAAGACACATAAGCATTAAGGGGGAAGTGAACCCACCCTGCGTTAATCGGTGTGACCTTAGCTATCAGCACCACAGAGGCTCCTGCTAAGCACGCTAAGAATGAGGCCCTGAGAAAAGGTCAAAGTGAAACATAAAACCACTTGCAACTGACCTCTGTTCTTGGGAACTTGGAGTCATATGCGGGAGCTGACTCACACTCAGGGCAGGCTTTCTCCTGGAGAGGCCACAGAGGTGGTGCCTCCCCAAAGGAGCATGGCTTTGAGGGGTGGGTACCTTTAAACATTCAAGAACAGCTGGTGCTAAGCAGACAAGCTAGGAATAGGGGTAAGGTGTGTAGAGAGTTGGTGACAGGCTTAAGAAAAGGGAGACCAGGAAAACTTCTCATTCCTTCCCTCATACACCCTTCTGCACCCCATCTCTGCGATGGGCCTCGCTTTTAAAATTTGGGACACTAATGCCACCAGGGTTCCTCCAGGCTATTGGTCTGACACAGAATTACATCTGGTGCTCTCCACTTTCTCAGGAAGAGAAGAGGCAGGAGGGATCCCTGGGGTCACCTCTGGTCATGTGCGGTCCAAACCCACAGGCATCCGAACTAACAGTCGTCACCCAACTACTTGACGCCCTACAGGAGTGCAGGCATTGGGAAGGAGGTGGAAGAGACAACCGCCAAAGAGCTCTGGCCCCCACAGTCCACCCGGCCAACGCATGCAGGGCTGCAGGGAGACTAAGTTTGACCTTTCGTCCCTCACCCCTTATCCAGCTCAACCCACTTCTCAGATACCCAGAAGCTTGTTCGCCGCCATGCATGGACCCAATGCTCCTACTGCCAGGGTCCCCGCACCTCTCGAAGAAAGGGGGTATTGGAAGGGTGCTCAGAGAAAAGAAGAAACAAGATTTCCCCGCCTCTGGAGAGGCCCCCAGCCCAGGTCCGGGGAAGCCGTCGGGTCGTTGCGTGTGGACTCTGACTTGTCCGGCAAAGTTTCAGGCTCTTCCAGGCTGGACAACCTCGCCCACCCTTCAATGGAGGTAAAAGGTATCTCGGGGAGCGCTGCGCCGCGCCTCCCTCCCCGGAGCCCACTCTGACACCTGCCAGGGGGCGCTGGGAGCGCGGACCGATGCACGCGAGTGCCGCCCAGAACATCCGTGGACGCCGCCCGAGGGTTGCTCCCCGTGCCTCCCCTGCTGCCCTCCCGCGGGTGGGGGTCGGGGCGCAGGAGCCGCGGCCGCAGCGTCTTACCCAGTCCCGGCACGAAAGTGTTGAGGAAGAGGCAGATGACGGCCACCGGGAAAGGCATGTAGGGGATGGCGGCGCGCAAGGGGCCCTTCTTCTCGCGAACCTGCACCACCACCCCGCTGGACGAAGACGCCCCCCGGTCCGCCGCCGCCACCGCCGCCGCCGCCGCTGCCGTCTCGGCGTCTTTGTGCGAAGGCTCCATGGCAGGGCGCGCTCCCCGGGAGCCGGGCTGCCGCGACGGGGACTGCCGCCCGGCGCACAGGGAACGGGTGGCGGCCGGCTCCGGGCTCAGGGCTGAGCGCCGAGCTCAGGCAGCCAGCGCGATCCGTGTGTCGCGCGGCTCTCAGAAAACCCCGCACTCCCGCGGCCCCACGCGCCCGGCCTCTGCCGCGCGCTCCGCCGCGCTCCCACACCCCCGGCGGAGGGGCGGGGAGGGCAGCGTGACTCTCGGTGACAGCACTCCGACGCCCCTCCCTGCTCGGCCCTGCCCCGCCTTCTTCTCCCCCTCCTAAAAAATACCACTTAAAAATCTGGGCGACGGGAAAAAGTAGAACGCAATGGGACGTGGTTGTCCAGATACTGGGAGGTCTGGACACTCCTCGCCCTTCCCAGACAGGTGAACGGGACTGGAACTTCGGCCATGGACACCGGACGGAGGGGTTGAGGAAGGTCAATGTTTGTCAGGCACCATCACGAAGCATCGAGGTTGAGTCCTTTTAATCTGGAGAATGCATTTGATGCTAGGGAGATCGGGAGATCGAGGCAAAGAACACGCTCCCCCAAGTGCCTCGCAGGCCTTCAGTTCATTCTGACTTAAGTGGATTTGTTTCAAGTCACAAAGAAACAGGCTTGCTAATAGAGCTGGAAGCTTTTCAAACAGGTCTGCATAAGTCTGGTTAAAATAAGACCCTCCTCTACACACAGACGCACACACATGCGCGCGCGCGCAAAGCGGGGAAGGGGATGTTGGGGAGGATGAGGAATGCGCCTGTTGACGGGAAGAGGGGATTTGGGAACCATCCCTCGAACCGTCCTGGGGTACACCTGGGCCTTTTTGTGTGCTCGACGTGGTGGTTAAAATGTCAGCGAGGACACAGCGCCGTCTAGTGCTGATAATGCGGCAGTTGATAGAAGCGAGAGGATTCTGCAGAGTCCAGCCGGCAGCCCCCCAAGGCCCCACACTAAGCTACACTTTCTGAATAATGCCTCCCTCACCTCCGCTCCGGAAAAAGTGAGCAAATGAAAGCAACGGTTTATGTAAGGAAGGGACTCAAGGAATCGGAGATATCCAGGTATTCAGCAAATCGTCTGAATAATTGGGCAGATGCCAACCTACTTCCTTTCCAGTAATCCTTTTTCTCCAGGAATAATAATACTTGACCCTAAAACATTGACCCCTGACCCCCTGCTCAGGGGAAGGATGTTAAAAGACTATGGTTTATTTCCTGGGTAGCTGAATAAAATAATTTTGAAAGTTGATGACCAGTAGGGGCTGGTGATATTACTGGACACACATACACACACACACACACACACACACACACACACACACACACACACACACTAGTTTAGGCCTTGTAGTCAGAAGTGAAGAGGACTAAAAGTTTCGTTCTCTGTTAAGTAATTAATTACCTGTATGACTTAAAAGAACTCATTTGCCTTTTCTGGGCTTGAGTTACTGTGATTATAAAAATCAAAATGAGATTTGACTTAATACACATTTACAGAAGGCCTGATTTGACTCTGATTCTGGGGAGAGAGAAGGAGTTAAATCCATGTCCCACCTCCAGATCTAAGAGATGAGCTCGGGATGCTAACAACCACGACAGGATCACAGTTACAGATGCCATGGCTGTGCTAAGCTGAAGTTGCTAAGAAAACGGACCAATCTGTTAAGTTAGGGAAGGTCCCCCAAAGGTGATACAGAATGAGACCTAAGCAATAACTAGAGTTAAGTACTCATAGAAGAATTATTTTATTTTAAACAAATACATTTATCCAAGCAGTCTCTGCCAGGCAAGTAAACACTTTACACATGTTCACTTGTTTCATTCTTACCATAACTCAACGAAGCAACATTGTTCCCTTCTACAGCTGGGGAAACTGAGGCACAGTGAGGCTAAGTAACTTGCACAAAGTCAGTAATAAATGATAGAGCCAGGATTGAAGGTGGACGATCTGACACTAGAATCCATATGTATAACTATTGTATTATTCAGGGGCCTAGAAAGTAATGCTTCTCCTTTCAATATTCTTTCACAGAGCTCCTGAACTGTCTTAGGGCCACTTCAACACTATTATTCCCGGAAAAAAGGATTTCAAGGAAGAAAGTAGTTTTGCCTTCCCCAGCTTTCCAGACAATATGCTTCATGTCTGGATGTCAGAAAGACTTTCAGGCAGAGCAGCAGCATGTACAAAGTCAAGGAAACCTAGAAATGTAGGGAACATGCCAGGAATTGGTTTGTGTGGGTAAGGGCATGAGATGGATATGATGAAGGTGGGCAGGAACCTAGTAATGATAGTAAAGGAAATTGGGCTTTATCCTGGTTGTGACAGAAAATCACTGGGAGATTTAAAACAGGGATTGAGTTACAATTAGTATGGAATGAACTACCCCAAAGATTAATGGCTTAACGTGATATTTTGTTATGATCATAAATTTTGTGGATTGGGAAACTGGGCAGACCACAGCTGAGGAGCCCTTCTTTGCTCAGTTGAAAACAGAGGCACAAAAATAAAACAAAATCTAATGGGCCACCCTGTTGGTACAGGTGTTAAAATCAGCACTGTCAAGCAATTGGCATCCACTGCAGCGTGAGTTTGATCCATAGCCAGGGAGCTAACCCACATGGTGAGTGAGGCAGACCACTCCTGTCTCACCTGCTGCTCCCCTCAGCAGTGTATTTCAGTGGATCTGCCTGTTCTGCTCCCTACTCTATCTCTGGTGAATGCTCTCACCTGCTGCACCTCTGGCCTACACCCCAGTTCTTGTATGCATTAAAAAAACCCCACAATCTAAGAAAAATCACCTCTGCTCTGTGTCCCTAAAGGGTGAAGAGAAGGATAAAAGAGAGGAAGAATTTTGTAACTGCAAGCTGTGCCTTTTCTCAGGAATGTGAGATAACAGAGCACCTGCACAAAACAGGGCCCAGCTGGCTGTTATTCCCAGGGTAGCAACTGGGCACCATGTGGGATAAAGGGGCATGCGCAAGAGTGCCTTCTGCTCTTGACTCTGCCCTGAATTCATGAAATGCCTGCTACAAATAAAAGGGAACCCCTCCCTGAAGCTTGGGGAGGTGATAGTTTTATTTTTGAGCATGAGTTCTATTTTCTCCCTTGCTTGTCAGGTAAGAAAACTGTTGGTCTGTTAAACCAAACCTGGTTTCTGAATTTTTGGCTTTCTGTCACCAGACAAATGGAGCCTTGCTTTACGGGGGTTTGGTAACACCATTATATCTGGAAGTTCAGCTCAGGAGACTCAAGTGGCACCAGTTAGAACATCGGGACCTAGAGGATCTAGTTCCAAAATGATTCTTGACTCTGGTGCCTGGACTGGGGTAACTAAAGCTAGCCCATCCGGGACTGCTGGCACCTTCCTGGAGCCTCTCCCCAGGCCTCCGCTTGTCCACAATGTGGCAGCTGGGAACTTTCTGAGAGGGGGCACCCTGACAATGAGTGTTACAGGGGCATTGGAAGTTGCATGGACTTTTATGCCCCGGTCTCAGAAGTAACAGTGTCATTTCTGCTGGCTCTCTCGGTTGAAGAGGTCACAAACTTGGACTTAGATTCGGAGAACACCCCGGCTCTCAAGGGAGCGGTGGCAAAGAACTTGGATCCCACTTTGAAAACCATCATAATGAGACATGTTTTGGGGTAGACCAATCAGTCAACCGTGTGGAGGATGGGGTGGAGAAACCAAAACTGGATCCTGTGGGAGGAGGCTTCGGTTGGGAGTTGGGGAAGGAGCGTTCCCAAATGAAAACTGGCCATTAGCAGACAAAGAGAAAAAGTCGAACTGGAGAGGTCTGAGGACATCCAAGGGGTGGCAGGCACTAGTAGATTAAATCACAGGCAAAAATAGTTGCCTGGATGCAAGTTGGAGAGTTAGTCAATTTGAAGCATAGTAAAGTAATTTCGGCTGCAAATTTAGGAGCCATCAGCATACAAATGGTAGTGAAAAAATAAAATTCAACTGAGTATATTTTAAAGATTGTACCGGCATTCTTCAGCAGATTCATGAATGAGGGAGAATTGCATCTAGAAGTTAGAAAGGAGCTTGGAAAATTTCACAAAATGCAAGGCTTTCATAGGCAGAAGGGGGTGGGATAAGGAAGGAATGAATTGTTTCAGGCTGGGTTACTGCCCTTTAGAGGATGCCAGGGGGCCGTCAGGTAGAGCACATCCCTGGTGCTAGCCAGAAAATTCCAGATAACTGGGTTAAGATTACATTCCTGGGAGAGGCCGAAACTGCAATTAAGTATTAACTCCCCATTTGGTGACATAGGGCTTAGCACAATTGACTCCATTTGGAGCCTGTTGTCTCTTTTTAACAGTTATTAAATGCAAATGTGGAATAAGAAGAGTAAGGGCCCGGAAAGTCACTGTACTTCCTGTACTGTAATTAAACAAAAAGGAAGGGTGTCTCCTTTTGCAAAGGTTGGCGTTATATAGCATTGGCAATAGAAAGACAGACCTTACTTGATGATGAAACACTAGGAATGTTCTATGGGAGCCAAAAGAGAAAGATACTAAGGAGGACACAGTTAGCCATGTCAAATACCTGAGTGAGATTGAGTTGGACCCCAAAAGTATCCTTTAGGGTTGGCAGGAGGTTCAGCTCACTGAAATCCCAGCTCAAAGATCTCACACACTATGTCCATTTTCAAAAAAAGCTGTTGTCATAATTTTTTTCATAATATTCTCCTGTTATCTTTTTAACGTCTGCAAAATCTACACTGATGTCTCCTCTTTCAGTCCTCATGTTGCTCACTCGTGCATTCCCTCTTGGTCACTCTTCCAGGGGGTTTCTGCTATGTCTATTTGAGATTAGGACTCTGGCTGATTTTTGATGGAAAGGTTAAGATCTAAGTTATTTTAAGCAGGAAGAGCCCTCCAAATAAAAGTAAAAAGCTTAACAAAAAAGTCTCTTAATTTCCCCCCAAAATCAGAACTAAGAACAGAGCAAATAGTTGACACACATCATCTAAATAACACATCCAGGCCAAGCATTGGGTCATGAAGATAAAATCTATTTCTTGACCTTGTTCTGTCATCAGCTGAATAAAGTACCTCAGCTTTGGATCTCTTTTTAGCTAAAAAACAAAAACAAAAACCCACTAATAATTTTGCTAAAGTCAGTTTCCCAATTGTGCAAGGAATCTGCAATACCAAATAGGATGGCTCCTTTTTGCGAAGACTGACATTGATGGACCATTAATATAGAAAGACATACTTTGAATAATTTCTTAATCTCTCTGCACCTCAGTCTCCAAAATTGTAAATGATATCTATATCATTTATGTATATGTAAGGATTAAATGAAATAACATATGCGAGGCACTTAATAAATTGCAGCTGAGTCAGAAGACTTTCACCCTGCGTAATAAAAACCTGACTCAATTTTAGCTTATGGAGAAAAGGGGAATTTATGGACGTGATGACTTTTTGATAGAAAGTTCCAAGAATTCCCCTTTTAATTTGTTCCCACTTAGGGTGGGCTACAGGTGATGTTATCTCTTAAGAGTTGAAGGATGACATTCTGTAGCATACATGCACTTCCCTGGGGTATTTAATCAAATACTAATCTAGGTGCTTTAGTGAAGGAATTCTACAGATGTGATTAAAGTCCCTAATCAGTTAACTTTAAGTTAATCAAAGGGAGATTATCCTGCCTTGACCTGACCTAATTAGTTAGAGCACTTAGTGGACTGAGACCTTCTCTAAAGAGACTCCTGGGAGCTTCTTGATAAACCATTACCTTCTCTTCCCTCTAGAGCTTACTTCCTGACTGCAACCTGTGAACATCACGTTTCAGCTCTTGCATGGATTCAGTCCTCGAGTTATGTAAGCCAATTTCTTATAATAAATCTGTCTGTCTGTCTATCTAACTATCTATCTGAATCTTTCTGTTGGTCTTCTTCTCTGAACCCTAACTCATTCATTGGGCTCACATGGCTGGGAAACCCATAAAAGGGTCCAAATTAAGTCAATACATCTTCCAATCAATTTTTTCTGTGCGTGTCCTCATTGCCTGTCTCCATCCGCCTCTATTCCTCTCAAGCCTGACCCCAGCCTCTCAGCTCTGCTTCCCTCCAAATGTGATTTCATTCTGCAGACTGATTCTCCCTCTGTGGGGAAGAAAATGGCCTCTGGAAAAGAATTCCAGTTTCACATCTTCCCAAACAAGCCCAGCAGAAAAAAAGATATTTTTCCTTTTTTCTGTCCCATAGGGAAGGGATTGTGAATGGAGCACTTCTTGGATCGATCACTACTTCCAGGGTACTAATTGAGTACTGAGTTTAATCAATGTGACTAGTGGGACTCTTTGATTGACAGCCCCCATGAAACCTCAGGACGTGGGTAGAAAGTGCCCCCAAATGGCCTCCCTGGTGGCGCAATGGGTTAAGTCTCAGCACTATGAAGCTCTCCACAGCTACTGCCACACAATTTCAATCCCTGGACAGGGAGCTTCCCACATGGCGCAGCAGACTTCTCCTGCCTTACCCGCTGCTCCCCTCAGCAGTATATTTCAGTTGATCTGCCTGTTATCCCCACTCTGTCTCTGGTGACTCTTCTCACCTCCCCCACACCTCTGGCCTACAGCCCAGTTCTTGTATGCATAAATAAATAAATCTTTTTTAAAAAAAAAAAGAAAGAAAGAAAGAAAATGTCCTCAAAGAAAGAGGTAGTATTGTAACCAGAACAGGAGATATATGCTAGGGGGTATATATTATACAAACTTAACTGTAGTTATCAGTCTACTACAAAGACAGTGGGTTTTTTAATAACTTTCTAAGACACCAAACTTGATCTACATGAACCAGTATTTGGACTACTCTCCACCTGCTGACTTCCAGTGATACATCTTCTCTTTTCTTTTCCCAAATGCATACTCATGTGAATCGTGATCTTAAAGATAGAGCCCACTCTAGTGTCTATTCGCATCTCCACTTCTGTGCAACTGTGTGACCTTGTCTCTGTGCCTCCTTTTATTCATTTGTTTAATAGGAATTCCCATGCCCATTTCAGAAGACCAGGATTGTGGACTTAATTACAAATTAGAATAATAGCATTATTTCAGGTCTTTGGATCAGTTAGTTCATTTCCCTGATCCTTCTATAGGTGGAATTTCTCACCTTTACTCCTAAAGTGATATTTGCCCTCCCTGCTTCTCCCTTGAAGTCATAATGGTGTAATGTTCACAGAGGAAAATGGTGTGGGAAAAGGAACACTTATAAGGCCAAGGTCAACAGGGAAGTGAAGGCATGCATCCCGCACTATCCCATCTTCCCATCAAGGGGTATGCTGGAGCCAAGGTGCTCTGCTGTGTTCAGAGTGGGCCTCTGTTCTAATGGACATGAGTTCCTCTCTTTAAGGTTTTGGTGTTTTTTTGTTTTTTCGGTAAGAATGACAGTAACCTTGTCATTGAAAGAATGTTCAGATCGGGCTGTCTGGTTTGGACACCAACAGTTTAGAGAAATACTTGGTCACCTAGTGCTCACAGGAAGTCACCCCTCACAGGAAGGGGTAAAGAGTTGCAGAAGCTAATTCATCCCACAATTGTAACCAGACCCCACAGACCAAGAGGCTGTGGGACAAAGTAGCTTTGTTGGGGCTGAGGCCAGTGTGCCTCAACCTGCCACCTGCCATTTCTCCCTTTTTTAGCAAGGCTGACTTTGGCCATGGCTCCCTGGAACCCATTGACCCAGGAGTCTGACCTGAACTGAGTGCAGGTTAGTCTAGACAGGGGCAGGGATTTTTCCCTTTTATAGCTGGCTCCAGGATCCTAAATGAGCCAATCAAGTTCAAACTAAATGGACCAATCAGGTTCAATCTAAATGGACCAATCAGGCTCACTCTCTCCAGCTGTCACTCAACCTTGAAATTAACTACACAGATTGAAAATGGAAATCCAGCTGATTGGTGCTAAACGGTCTGGTCAGACACTTAGGATTGAAAATAGTCCAATCAAGCTTGAAGGGTGGGAACCCTTAAGAGGATATAAGGCAGAACAAGAGCCAGCTTGAGTCAGTCAGTAGCTGGCCTCTGAAAAGAAAAGGATTCATTGAGCCACCTTCAAAGGATTCAGCATATGACCTTCAAAGAGAGAAGCATTGACAACCCCTTTGGCATTCACCAGGCCTCTGTGACCTTCTAGATTTAGACACCCCCCCCCCACCCCCAGACTTCCATAGACTTTCACAGAGACCCAGCTGCTGCACCCTCCTCTCACCCTGCCTCCACCTGGAAGGAGCACCATTAGCCTCAGCTCAGCGTCTCTGTGCTGTTGGTGTATGCCGACAGCTCACAGAGAGTTGTCCACAGCCTCTGGTTCCCTGGCACCACATCATGGGGCTGTTGAATCTGTCACTGTCCTGTCTGGCATCTGGCTCAGCCTTCAGACTGCTGCTGTGGGCTGCAGTGCCACCTCATTTTCCACAAGCAACCTTTGGGACTTCTGGACATTGTGGTCACAAACGGGTGAGACAGTAGCCATTTGTGATCTTAGAAACTCTTTCCTTTTCCCCAGTCTTCTGTTTGTTAAGATTGTACCCTGAGCCTGAGTGGTCTTGCAACAGTGCACATGGACGAGAACCCACTGACAGTGACCTGACAGTGGGGATAGTGGGCATGATCATTGGCACTGTCCTTTAGTACTGTCTCAGTACTGCTTTACAGGAGGCGTGCTTGGGGCAGCATCTCCATATAGGAAGAGGGTGGGTAGAACCCAGAGGCAGGACAGGCTTCACTGTTTTACTGCTTCCTGCCCTACACAGTCTTTAAGGATCAGAGCAATAATTATTGCCTCATAGAATTTAAAGTTTTAATGACCTGAGAAAAACGTGTTAAGATTAGCTCTAGCAAAGCCAAAAAGGAGACCGCAGTCTCTTTAAGAGTCCTTTGGCCAACACCCAGAGCTAGAGCTTTACCTTGGCAAGTCCTACTTCTTAAACAAACAGTTTTATATTTTTCTAAAGTTGGTAAGGCTGCAACTGCAGACTAGTTTACCAAGAAAAGTATGGAATGCTGTTGAGAGTCAGCAGAGGCTTTTCTGATCTAAATACAATTGAAATCATGTAGATTTGTATTCTCTTAAGAACCCAGGATTCCTATACCTTTGGATACAGAAGCTTAAGTCAAATTCTGAACCATGTAGGAAGCCAAGGAGAAGCCTGCCCCAGCAGCCTCTTTCCAAAATGAGGAAGTAGCTTAAAGGGCAAAAGTGTTGTCCCCAGAAAGGACAGCAGCCTCGAGCACACCTGGAACCTGCCAACAGTAATAGCATCATATCAGTGCTGCTCAGTATGGGAGCTAGTATGGCAGCCACCTGTGGCTTCTTAAAGTTCAAGTAGTTAAAATTCAGTTCCTTAGTTGCAGTAGTCACTTTCCAAGTGCTCGATGGCCACATATGGCTACTGGCTACCCTATTGGACAGTGCAGATAGAGAATATTTTTATCATCTTGGAAAGCTTGATTGGACAGCTCTGAATTGGGATATGATTGGGCTACATGTTTAAAAGATACCATATCTCCCCAAAGAGATTACGTTCATATGGTGTCCACGGAGTCAGTGACCCAGATTCCTTCCATCTTTACACTCTGTCATTCCTAGCATATTTCCTTATCTACGTGATCCAGGATAGTACACCAGTCATGCATACTTGGGGGTCAGAGACAGGGTGCCCCTCCTTTTAAAGCTTCACTTAGCCCTACATCAATCATTTCCACTTACAGTCACTGGCCAGAATTTGTCACATAACTTCACCTAATTGTGAAGAAAGGTGGAAAACCTTATTCTGGTTAAAAATTATTACTATAGTAGAAGGGGAGCATGGATGTTGAGGACATGAGGCTGTCTCCTCAATGATGGTTATACACAGTCCTAGAATCAATGTCTGCCAGTATTCTTTTTCTTTTCTTTTTTTCTGTACCTGATTTTAAAAATATATATATAATTTATTTTTATATAATTTTATTTTTTATATATATATAATATATGTATTTTTTACATCATTGTTCATTTTTGTACAATGTTTGATTTCTCCTCTCAGGTGTAGTCCCCATAAAAATCCCACCACCAGGTCACCTGTGAACCATCACCACAGTGATGCTCTTCCCACCCCTGTTTTAATCCCTCCCCCTCCCCCTCTTCTTCTGAATGTCTCTGATTTATAGTTGGCCTGTGAGTTTTGTCTTTTTCTTTTTCCCCCATGATCCCTTGTTTGGTTCCCCTATATTCCTCCTATGAGTGACGCCATCCAATATTTTTTTTCCTTCTGATTTACTTCACTAAGCATAATCCCTTCAAGCTTCATCTGTGTTGCACGAATGGCATGAGTTAATCTTTTTTGATGCTGAATAGTATTCCATTGTGTATATATACCACATCTTCTTTTTCTTTTAATCTTACCTTGTTCTCTCTCTATCCTTCAACCTTCCTACTTCCTCTCTCTTCCTTTTGTCCCCACTATACCACCTTCTAGGTATCAGCACTATCCTCAGCTTTTCACATGTGCAATCTCATTTTACCTTCATATTCTCCCTGGAAGGCAGATATTAATTATGCCCATTTTACAGCTGAAGACAAGTGACTTAGAAAAGTTAAATAATGACCCAGATTAGATTTATTCAGAAAGCATTCTCCCTGTGTTCACCAAATTCCACGTGCTTCTTCCTTTCTACCTGTCACTTCTTCCTGAAACTTCAGCCCTGCCTCTCTCTCCTCACACCTACCTCCCCCTTTTTCTTTCATTTTTCTGTATCCCAGTGCAATAGGTCAGCCTCACTCAGTCTCTCACTCACTAGTTCCACTCAGCTCCTAATAGGTCTATTATCTTGTAATCAATCTATAAATCAGCTTTCCTGATTAAATCTTGTGGGGATTAGGTTTGGGTTTCACTATAATTTCAGCTGAAGACCAGAATGCTAAATCAAACTGACAGAAAAAATAATAGTTACCTCAATGTTGCAGCAGAATTCCATCAGGGAAGCAGGCACCACTCAGAGAGGAGGAGGGAAGGTCTTTATTTACACCAGTGGGCCCAGAGATCTTTCTCCAAAGTCTGAGCCCTGAGCATCTGGATAACAGACTATTGCCTAAAGCAAGGGGTACAGTCAGCTAGGATGCATGAGTCAGGAGTGTGGCCTTGAGAGCAGTTATCAGTTGAAACTCTCAGTCTACATCATTTCAGTCTAATCAGCAGGTCAGCACATTTTCCACTTCATCGAAACACCTCACCTCTTCCCTGCTGTCTAACCACAGAAGACCTAGTACACTGCTGCCCTCCACTCTTGCTGCCCTCAGGGCTGGGGTGCAGAGGGAGGGGGTAGAACGGACCTCTGACTTTGAGTCAGAGGTGAAGATCCTGACGGTCACTAAGAAAGGGGTCTCCACAGTGGGCAACACTCCTCCAGAACACCCCTCCTCCCATTCACAAAGCCCCTCCTCCTCCCAGTCTTGGGTAATGTCTCCTTCATGAGCTTTCTCTCCCTCCACTGGGGTACCAGAGAGAGAGCAATGAGTTTCTGAGGGGTGTCAGGTCACTAATTCATCTGGAAAGTGAAATTGGGGGGACTGTTTCTGACAGAAGCTGAGGGCACTACAGGCAGCATTGGGCATGATAGTGGGACCCAAGGGTGGGGGAGGGGCAGCTAGGAAAAACAGGTGGTGAATGACCCAGAAACTGAAAACCAACCTCCCCCTCCATCTCCCTCGCAGAGACCTAAGAGGAGTTGGAAAAAGGGCCTGTGATGGGGGCAGGGCCGCTGACTGGGCCTCCGGTCCTCCTGTGAATTCCTGTGAGATTCCTTCCTCCAAGCTCCAGCTTCTCTAGCTTTCCCCTACCCCCGTCTCCTCTTCCCTGCATCACACTCCCACACCCGGCTGCACACAGAGGCCTGCACATCCTGGGTGTTCAATCAATGTGAATTAAATTCGCCTACTCATTCAGGCACCAATCAATTCATATATCTCCACATGCAATTTTTATTGTTCAGCTGTCCCAAACATCCCCCAATACACTGATGTCTTTTCGGAAGCAGTGGGAGTCCTAGAAATGATGACTCGCTAGAGGATGGGACAAGCAGGGAAGAATCGTAAGAGAATAGGGAAGAAGAGAAAGAAGGAAAGGAAGGAGGTGTGTTTAGAAGAGGTAAGAAGAGAGGGAGAGGGGCCTCCCTAGTGTTGCGGGCGGTTGAGCACTGGGCTGTGGAGCTGTCAGCAGCTCACGATGCGAGTTCAACACCCAGCCAGGGAGAATCCCACATGGTGCGGCAGACCTCTCCTGCCTCGCCCGCTGCTCCCCTCAGCAGCGTATTTCTGATCTGCCTGTTCTGCTCCCCACTCTGTCTATGGTGAGCCCTTTGGCCGCCCCACACCTCTGGCCTGTACCCCAGCTTGTATGTATAAATAAATAAATCTTTAAAAAAAAAAAAAAGAAGAGAGGGAGAGCGAAAGAGTATTTGCCTTTTACCTTAAAGATAAACTGTACTAGGTCCCAAGGGTGGATCATGTGTCACTATACTCACGACTCTGGCATTTAACTAAGAAAGTAATATGCTAGAAAACAAAACAGAGAGAAGCAACAAGATAGCCCAGCCAACCCAGAAAGCTGGTGCCACCAGGCCTGGACATCCTCAAATCACTGACAGTGCCTCATAGCAGACCCAGTGTCTTCATACCCACCTATTTCCAAGTCTGACCCCCTGGGCCTAAAACTGGGAAGTGTCTTCTGACAGCCCCCTCCCATTCCCACCAGCCGCCCCAGGCCTAACTCCTGCTGACCCTGCCCCCTCCCCCCACCCCACCCCCCCACCCACCACCCTCCCCAGAGCGAATGTTGGCCAGGCTGCTTTGCACAGTTGCGTGGTCTCAGGTTCTGTTTCCTTTGATGACACATGGGGACATGAAGCTCTGTTATTCCGGCAGGCACCACAGACTGGTCTCTCTCGGCATTTAGTTCCGGACGTAGGTTGGTTTGTTTCTCTCTTAACCACTCAGCACTTATGTCAGAACTCCAAGGCTTCAGGCGGGGCTGCTAGGGCTGTTTGCTGCAAAGAGCCCCCAGCAGGCCCCCAGGCTTTTGTCCAGGACCAGTTTCTTCTGCCCTACCCATGCTCCCAAACTCTCCTGGGACCCTTGGGGGCTGCCTCCCAGAGCTCCAGTGCAGCTCCACTCTAGGTGGGTGTACGGGGAGATGTACGTCACACGGGTTTTAGAGTCTGACGGTCCGGGAAGAAGCAATCCTATTTCTGGCACTCACCAACTATACGGCCTTGGCCAAGTGACCTAGAACCTCAGAGACTCAGTTTCCACATTTGTAAAATGGGGACAACACTAGTATCTACCTCTTAAAGTTGGTGTGAGGACTGCATGGAGAATGCCTAGCCCAGTACTGGCCTGGCACATAGCAAGTGGCCAATAAGAGGTTCAGCTTGCCAACATCACCCATAGAGGAGACTGGGACTATTCCCTCCATACCAAGCAGTCGTCCTATTTGCAAAACATAGAGGATGAGGCCAGTTGTCCTCTGGGATGTGGGAGGAAGAAGACAGGACCCTAGAGCCCTTTAAGAGAGGACCCTGAAGAGCAGCAAAGTAGGGGGTCATCTAAACAGAGTGATTAAGGGTGATTTTCCCAGTGTCCAAAGAAACCATTTTTACCACTCATTAGTCATGAATCCCTAAAATGGCCACTACTGGTCTCATCTGCAGGGTGAGGCAGAGGCCCCAAAGACAACACACCGGGGACATGGGGACACACCCAGGGTGGCTTCCATGATTCTAGTCCCCTGCTCTTCACATTCTGTGTAGTCCTGCCTGTGGAGCCTGGGTAGGAATTGAGACTTACTCTGCCCAATGGAATATGGCAAAGTGAAGGGAATTTGCAGATTAAAGTCCAAATCAGTTGCTTTTGAGTTAATCTAAAGGGACATTGTCCTGGGTGGGTCTGACTTTATCAGGTGAAAGCCCTAAAAGGGGCTCTAGGCCTCTCCTGCGGTGAGAAACCCCCTTTGCAGGCTTGAGGAAGTCAGCAGGAGCACCGAGGGGACCCACATGGCCCGGAGCTGGTGGCCTCAGACTTGAGGGCGGCCTCCAGGGGAAGCCAGCAAAGAAGGACCCTGGCTACATGGCTGCAAGGCAATAAGACCTGTTAATAGCCCCAGTGAGCTTGGAAATGAATTCCAAGCCTCTAGAGGAGAATGAAGTCAACCAACCCCGACTGGCAACCAGTGAAATACCGAGCAAAGGCCCAGTTAGGCCATGTCTGGGCCCATGACACTGCCATGAGCACTGCCAGAGAATAGTGTTTTTTCACATTGTTAAGCTTGTGGTGATCTGTGACAGCATTAGAAAGCCAATAAAATGGAGGGAAAGTTCCTTGAGCAGGAGGTAGGGGGTGCTGAAGACAGGAGGCAGCTATAACACATTGACCTGCTCCTCACTCCAGGACATCAAAATACTCAACCCAGACCACCCCACTGGCTGCATTCTGTTTTGGTGTTGAGGTGGAATGTCGCAACCTAGACCCCCATATTGTCTTGACAAGGTCACTCAATGGGGGGAGCCTTCAAAGAAGTGTTCCCAAAGTCAGGATGCGATATTTCTTCTTGCAAATAAATTTAAGTATAATTTCAGGAGAACAGTAACTAAGTTTCTCCACCATGCCTGCATTCATTGGCCTTACTCATTAGCTCCTGGCAGCGAGATATCCTTGAAACAATGAAGTGTCCTTGCCCCTCAAGGGCTAATGTTT